>KE598562.1:808279-1045869 GCA_000444155.1 Cladonia macilenta KoLRI003786
ATCACTATACTAAATAGGGTATAGAATAGGGCCTGACAGGGGCCTATTAGGTTTTCAGGTTTAAACCTAAAAACCCGACAACGGGTCGGGTTTAGGTTAGGTTCTTAGTCAGACCCTAAAATCTAACTTAAAACCTAACCCGACCTGAACCCGACCTGAAACTTGTTGGGTTGAACCCGACCCGTTGCGCAGCGTAAGTAGGATTTAAAGTATAATAACTAACTACTAATATAAAGAATATAATATTAGGATAAATATTTAATATAATATATATAAAAGATTTAATAACTTATTAATATTATTATTTATTTTTAATATTAATTTAATAATTCTTTAAAACCTTTTTTAATTTAAAGCTAGTTTTTATTAAAGTAATAATTATCTTATACTCTTATTATTTATAATTTTTAATAATTTTCTTAAGGTATACTCTTTACTTAAGGTAAAGAATTTATTATTAATAATTTTATATAATTAATATACCTAGCTAGTAAGAATATAGCTTAAAATTAATTATATAAAAATAAAAATTAAGGGTTTTCTTAATCTTAAATATATCCTACTTATTAGGACTTATAATTAATAGGTTTTTAATATATAAAGTAACTATTATATTTAAGGATATAATAAATATATTTAAGCTAATATCTAAAGTATTAAAACTTAAAGTTTTAATAAAGTTAAGAAAAATATTATATTAAATCTTAAATAATTACTTAAGCCTATATAAAGCTTTATTAAGATAGTAGACCTTATTTTTATTATTTTTATTATAATCTTTAAATTATTTAATATAAATTTCCTCCTTTATTTACTTATAAAGAAAAGTTATTTTAATATYTATTTATTTAATATCCTAATCTATAGTAGTTATAATAATAAGAATAATCTTATAATTTATAAATTTAACTATTAAAATAAAAGTTTTATTATAATTAAAGTCTTTATATTATTTAAATCCTTAAATTATTTAATATACTTTATAGTAGATAACCTTTTTATTAAAATCTTATTTTAATATATAAATCTATTTACTTCTAAGGATAGTTCTTCCCTTAAATAATATTATTAAGGATTATATTTTATTATTTATTAATAATTTATATTTATTATTTATTACTAACTYTTATTATATTTATTATATACTCTTTAATATAGCTTTATTATAAGTTTTTAGCTTAAATAATTTAACTAAATTTATATAAAAAAATATAATAATTAARRAGTAATTAAAACTTAATAAATCCTTATTATTAAAATTTAAAGTTATAAGGTATAAATAATTATCTAAGATATATTTAAATTAGGTATAATAAATATTATTAAATAAAAAGAATTTAGATAATTTATTTACTTATTATTTAAATATTAGCTTAATATAAATTAAGTTAATATTAAAACTAAGGACTCTCTATTTTTATATATTCTCCTTCCCTAAAGTAAAGGTTTATAGCCGTTTAATAAGTAAAGGTTATAAAAAGATAATATTTAATAAAATAATATTATTAATAAAGGTAAGTTTTTATTCCTTAATATAAATATTAAATACTTAAATAATTATATTTATCTAAGGATAATATAAATAATAGATATAATTATTACCTTTATAATTAATAAGGAAATATTATTTACTTTTATTAATTTATTTTTTTAAAGGTGATTTCTAGCTTATATAAAAAAGCTTAATATTTATAAATAATTAAAAAAAAAGGATAACTTTTTTAAGTTTTATAAGGTAACTTATTACCTATCTTAATTATAAGGCTATAAATTATAATATAGTTAATTATTTTTAAAATTTTAAATTATAAATCCTTATTAAGCCTTAAGCTTAATAGTATAAAATATATTTTTAATATTAAAGTTAGACCTAAATATTCTAATTTACTATTTTATTTAGGGTTTCTAGGTATTATTAGCTTATAGATAATATCTTTATTTATAAGAAATAACTTAAAATTATACCTTATATATTTACTATTATTATTAATTTAAAGGTATTAAATATAATAGCCTTCCTACTTATAATAACCCTTAAAGTATTAAAAAAAACTTATACTTTTATTTTTAATATAAAAGACTTTAGAAAAATTAGTATAGTTATATTTAAAGATAATAAAATAATAACTTTTATTAAAGCYTATTAAYTTAATAAGRTTATAAATWTTATTATAAATAAGCTTTATAAGGTATTAGCTAGGTATAATTATATCTTTATATAAAGCTAACTTTTAGTAGCCTTATATATAATATTTATAAATAAGCTTATTTTTAATCTTCTTAAAAAAATTAATTCTAATAATTATTTAAGGTAATTAAATAATATTCTATTAACTTAAATACTCTATTTAAATATATTAAAATTATTAAATAAGGTTATTTAATATATTATATATATTTAATCTTAAAGTAGTTATTTTTAACTTAAAAATAAAAATCTTATAATATTATTTAGCTTTAATTATATTAAGGGAACTATAAGTTAAAAGATATTTATTAATTATAAAGTCTACCTTAATCCTAATATTTATTAATTAAAATATTAATAGAAGGTTTATACTTATTTTAAATATAAATATAACTTTCTAAAACTATATTTTTTTATTTAGGAGTAAGATTTAAATAGTTTTTATATTTATAAATTAAACTAATTTATTATTAATTCTAATAATAGGATTATATATTATAAATATTAACTAAAAGTTAATAAAGGTATTATAGTTACTAAATATATATTAATTATAAGTTAAGTTAATAATAATTAAGTTAATTAAGTCCTTATAAATAAAAAAAATAAAAAAGTAGATAAAAGTATTATTATAATTATAAAATAARTTATTAATTATTAAGTTAGTAAAGACTAACTTATTATTTAATTTAAATATTATTATTAAAGGATTAATTATTAAATACTTTTTATATTCCTTCTTTAATTAAACTTTATAGATTTTAGCTAGGGGTATAGCTACTAATAAATAATATTATTATATTTTAAAAATAAGTTTTTATTTTTATAATAAAAATAAGGGCCTTTTTTTCTTCTTAGCTAGATTTATTAATTTAATTATTATTATAACCTTAGTTAAAGCTTTAATTTATATTATTTCTTCTTATTATTATAATAATTTTAAAGGGTTTTTAAAGACTTTATAATCTTACTTCTTTATTACTTATAATATTAAATAAATTATATAATTAAAAATAAATATTAATAAAAGTATAATAAGCCTTACTTAAACCTTTAAAAAATAAATAGTAAAGRTAAGATTTTAATAAACTATAATTATTATATAAATTAATTAAGTTATTAATAATTTTCTAAAATTTGTAAATATACTTAATAATATCTTTAAAACTTTTTAGTATTATATTATATAGTTAATAAACTAAAGTAATAAAAATATTTATTTTTTTAAATTTAAACTTCTTTATAATAATATCTAGAATTTTTTAGTTATTAGTTTTATTTTTGATTAAGTAGTAAGCCTTTAAGCCTAAATAATTCTTTATTATAATTATTACCCTAAGTTAGTTTATTAGAATAAATAGTTAAAAGGTATTTATTACGCCGCGCAATAGGTCAGGTCGGGTTTTTTTAGCGTGTTTTTAAAAAATTTTATTTACTTAATAACTTTTTTATCTATTAAGATAACTTTAATATTAGGGCACAAATTAAAAGCTCTGCTTAAGGGCTTTAAAATGATACCCTAATCACGCGAAACCGATCTGAGTTAGTGGAGTTATTAGCGTCAGAAGTAACGGGTTAGGTCAGGTTTTTAAAAAAATCCCAACCCGACCCAATTTTCGAGTGCCCGTCTTAAAACTTTAATAACTCCAGTAACTCACATAGGTTTAGCGTAATTAGGGTACCATGTTAAAGCCCTTAAGCAGGGCTTTTAATCTATGCCCCAATATTAAAATTATCCCAATAGATAAAAAAGTTATTAAAGGAAAGAGTGTGAAAAAGTCAAAGTCTTGGCGAAAACCCGTTGCGCGGCGTAGTATTTATTATAAGCTAATCCTTAATTTTCTAAGCTTATTTAATATAATTATATTTCCCTTTAAACTCTTTTATTATATAGAGGGGGAATAATCTCTTTTAAAAATTATTTATATTATTAGTTATTTTAATCCTCTTAAGTAATAACTAAACTAAATAATAATATTAAAATAAGAATATTTATAAGTAAAGATAAAAAAAAAATTAATTTAATAATATTTCTAACCTAAGATAATAAATAGATTTAGAGGCTATTATTTAATAATAAGACTAAAGATATTAGTATTATTTATTTCTAAAAGAATAAACTTATTAACTTTAAAATTTATATTATAAGATAAAGATAAGTAAGATAAGGATTAATAATTATTACCTTTAATATTTTTTTTAAGAAGACTTAAAATTTTTTTTTTATCTTTTTAATATTTAACTTCTTTAATAAGGTAAGGAAAGTACTATTATTTAATATAATAATATTTAATAATAAAAGGGTTTAAGTTTTATTAAGGAAGGATATTAATCTATAATAATAATTATAGATTTTAATAATAGGTAGATAGTTATTTAATTTTAATAATAGGTAGATAGTTATTTAAATAAGCTTTTATTTAAAAATTTAATAATTTCTTTGAATTTAAAACTTATACTACCCCTTTTAATAATAGATACTACCCCTTTTTAATAATAGGAGTAAAATATAATAGTTAATTACTAAAAGAAAATTTAATATATTTAAAAGTAGTTAATTTAAATTATCTTAATTTTATTTAATAAAATATTATTATTAATTAATAAATAAAAAAAGATAATAATTAATTTTTAAATTTTGCTAACTATTTTACTAAACAGTAGCTAACTAAAAGTTTAATAAATATAAATAATATTTAATAAGTTATAAAGATTTTTTTAGAGATTTTATAAAGTTTTTAGTATTTATTTAAATAAGAGTAGTCTTAATAATCTTAATTTTAATAAAAGATAATTTAAATAGTTTAAGTAAGTATTTAAGTAAATAATATAATTTATTTAAATATAAAAAATCTTTATTTATTTATATTAGAAAATAATATTATATAAATAAAAATATTTAGTAGTAAGAGATTTAGATATTTATTTTATATTAAAGATAGTAATATAATAAGTAATATTAATTTAAGTACTAAATAACTTTTAATATTTAAATAGTTAAGTACCTCTTATTATTATAGCTATATACTATAGCTAGTATTTAATAATTATAATTATTTATTAAATTAATTATTTAGTTAGTAAGTATACTTAGAATTAAAAAATTAATAGTTTTATAGGCTATATTAGTATCTAAAGGAAGATAGAATAAATAAATAGGATAGCTAAAATATCTATTTAATTATTTATTTATAATACTTATAAATCTAGGCTTATAACCTATTAAAATAAGGTTAAATTATCCTTAATTTATTAGTTATAGTAGAAGAGTTAGAGCTGTAAGAGCTACTATTTAATATCTAGCTACTAAGCTATCGCTGACTAAGCTTAGCCTTATAGCTAGATTTTAACACTAACTTTAACTAGGCTAGTAATTATAATATATATTAATTAACTTCTCATTTTATTTTTTATATTAATAATAATATTATTAACTAATAATCTAAGTAATAACTAATTATTACCCTCTCTATATATAAGGCTGAATATATTAGGTAGATATAAGTAACTAAAAAAGCTATATAATTAAAGAATTTTTTATATAAGCTTAAGTTCTAAGATAAAGAATTAACTATTAAGGCTATTATTATTTTTAGTAATAATTAAGATATTATTACCTTTATAAAGAACTTAAAGTTTTATACTTATAATAAATATATTATTATATATTACTGTTGAAAATAGGGATAGAGGGCTGCTGACTAAGCGATATCTGATTGGTAGAGCGAAGCAGGNAATCCATCTTACCAAGATGCCGAGGTCTGATAGAAATGCCGAAATGAGGGCTTGCCTAAATAGGAATGCCGTTGCCGAATAAGGAATGTAATTTACTGAATGCCGAAATTAATATGCCGTATTAGGATTGCCGAAATTAATATTGCCTTGTTTGGATAGCCAAGCCAATAGTGGTAGGGGCTAGAACGCGGTCTCGATTTGCGCCACCAATAATGCTTAGAAATCCAAGGAAAAAATTAGGTAATTAATTACCAAATAGGGGCCGAATAGGGGTAAAAGGAAATTGCGCATATGCATGTCGTTTATGCAATGCATAGCGCTTATGCATAGCGCTTATGCTCGGCACATRTYGGATCYRGGGCCTGTACCACCCAATAGGGCTTAGCTATCGGCGGGAACCAAATTCCAACAATTACTACTTTATTTATAAAAAGGTCTTAGAAGGTATAATAGATTTATAATATATTCTAATTAAATATTAAGTAACTAATAGGTTAATTAAGCCCTTATTAAAGGATAAATTTATTAAGTTTTAAAATATTTTAGGTTTTAAGTATATATTATTAAAGAGCTAATATACTTATAATCTAGAATATATAAAAATAGGGCTTTAAAAAAGGTATTTAAAAGTAAGACCTTTATAGAAACTATTTAAATATCTTTATTTTATTTAGGCCTTATTATTTAAGCTTAATTATTACTTTTTAAGCCTCTTTAGGTAGTATTATTTAGACCTTATATAATAATTATATCTTACGCGTATAATAGTGCTATTTATAAAGCTACCCTAATATCTTTTAAAACAGAAATAGTATATATGGGTTAGATATCTAATTTATTTTTTAAATAATAGTAAAATATTAAAAAAYRGAATTTTTATATAGAYRGTTTAATATAATCRTTTTTAAATTTAGGCGGTGGTTTAATATAGCTATTTTTAATAGGTTATTTATTATATATCTTAAAGCCTTATATAGGCCGACTATTATATGCCTTAGAGSCTTATATAGGCTATATCTTATATATAATATAAATAGAGCTTATAGAGCTAGCAGTTTAAGTAGGAGTATTAAAATCTAGCTATAAGGCTAAGCTTAGTCAGCGATAGCTTGGTAGCTAGATATTAAATAGTAGCTCTTATAGCTCTAACTCTTCTACTATATAACTAATAAATCAAGGATGATTCAACCTTATTTTAACATTTATTATTATAAAAAGTATTTAATAATCTTAGCTATTATTAAATTAATTATTTACCTAGTTATAAATTAATTTAGGAATAGAAGATTAGTAGCTTTATAAACTATATTAATACTTTAAATATAAGAAGGATAGATAAAAGATATCTATTAGACTATATTTATACTATTTCATAAATCTAAAAGCTAATAACTTATTTAGATAGGATTAAATTTTATATTATTAATTAGTTATAGAAGGTAGAGTAGAGTTAATAGGAAATTAATATTAATATAGATAGCTAGTTAACAAGCGTATCTATTAATAGGCTATTAAAAAGGGCCTAACTATCTATCAAGCCTCTATCTATATTCTTTAAGTATTAATGTACTACTTAATTTAATAGGTAGTTAATAGGCCCTTATGGAAACACCTATTTCCTATARGGTAGTTTTAATACAGCTAGGATTTTTTAGCTAAGGATTTTTTATTATATAACTTAAGGATAAGTACTAAAATTTATTAATTATTTAATACTATATATGACTAGTATATATTCCTAATCCCTGTTAATTTTCTATAGATTTCTAAGTATTATTAGTAGTACAGATTTAAATTACATTTTAATTCTTAATATTATCAATCTAAGTATTTAAATATAGTATATTAATTCTAAAACTTAATAGATTATATGTTTTTATTAGTATAAGATATTTAAGGTACTTAAAAAGGCTTAAGTTTAATATATATACTTAACTCTAATAGGTAAAGGGTTTAGCTACTTATATATATATATATATTCCTTTATTTTCTATATTACTTAAAGTACTAAGTGAGATTAGTAATAGCCTAGTAATATATTTTTCCTACTTAGTTAGTAGCCCTCTATCTTAAATAGCTAATCTATTAAAAATAAGGGCTACTGACTAAGTAGGATATGATTAGTAAAGTAAAGAAAATAAGAGCCTATTAATAGCCTATTAACTTAAGCAGTACATCTATAACTAAGAAAAATAGAATAGGGGCTTAGCTATATATCAAGCCCCTAATAAAAGAGTGTTAAAAGTAACTTAAGTTAAATATTAATAGCTATTAAATAAGTACCTATGTCAATTAAATAACTAATGACTAAGGCTTAATAAACAGCTAAGCCCCTATATATGTTCTTCAACTATAGATATATTACTTAACTTAGTAGGTAATAATAAGCCCTTATAGGATAATCTATCTTCTATAAGTTAATTTAGTATAATTAATTAGCTAAGTTAAAAGAATAGGAGCTAGAATATAAATAATACTTAGATATCTATAGGAGATTAAGAAACTAATTTCTTAAGAGACGGGATTAGTAATATATAATAGAACTTTATATAGAAGTAGCTAAGCCCTTTTTCCTATAGCCAAATAGAAATAAGTATTAAAGTTTAAAATTTCTTTAATAGAAAGACTAATATTAATAGGAGATATACTTTATTAAGTACTAAAATTACCTTATGGATAATAAGTGTTTCCATAAGGGCCTATTAATTACCTATTGGATTAAGCGGTACGTTAATGCTTGAAGAAGATAGATAGGGGCTTAATAAATAGTTAAGTCCCTATTTATAGTCTATTAATAGATGTACTTATTAACTAGCTATTTATATTAATATTAAGCTACCTTCAACATCCTGTAATAGGGGCTTGATAGATATTTAGCCTCTATTAATAAATAGTTAAGCCCCTATAATTCTTCTTTAAGTATTAATATACTGCTTAGCCTACTAGGTAGTTAATAGTCTTTTAATAGACTCTTATAGAAACACCTATTTCCTATATAGTAACCTATTATACTTAGAATATTACCTTAAGATTAATGTTATTAGATCTAGATAGCTAAGTTACCTTATAGAAAATATATATCTTTATAAAGACTAAGTTAAGTAGTACTTATATTAATTCTTAAAGAAGATAGATAGGGGCTTATTAGATAGTTAAGCCCTTATTAGTAGCTTATTAATAGACGCGCCCATTTAACAGCTATTAGAGTTTAACTTAAGTTAAATTTAATCTTTTATTAAGAAGGGCTTAATTATCTAGTAAACCTCTATCTATCTTCTTTAAGCATTAATGTACTACTTACTTAACTTATAAGTAATTAATAAGCCCTTATAGAAACACCTATCTCCTATAAGGTAATAATAGTAATAACTAGATATATAATATAAATTTATACCTTATGTACTATTAATAATACTTGAAAATCTATAAAAAATAAAGAACTTAATCTTAAAAAAGAGGGAATTAATAATATACCTAGTATAGTAATTATATAGAACAATAAGTTATATAAATTATATAACTTATAAATTTTAATATAAGCTATCTAAACTTATTTAGTGTTAATTTTAATAAAATAAATAATTATTAAGTAGCCTATCAACGGGGGCTTAATAGATAGGTAAGCCCCCAAAGATAGGTAACCCCCAATTTTCTTTTTTTGCCATTGATGTAGTGCTAAACATAATCTACTATTAACAGGCTATTACGAAATGGCCTACTTCTCGTAAGGTACATTTAAGCCTTAAAACTATGATGGTAATAGTCGTAAATGGAAATGCTGCTGAAATCAGACAAACAAGAACCGTGGCTTGACATCGTTAGTCAACTGTCCCAGAATGGTGGCACCCTTGATGTCGGAAGTTACCCTATGCTCAAAACCGACCGGAGGCAGGGGTTCAGAGCGCTTGTGCATTAGACATGACCCTTTGCCAAAGAGAATCTCAATCGTAACGTCAAGCAAATGCGACGCCTATCTAAAATGTTGCTGTTGTGTTGCAGGACGCTTCACTGAAGCTCAGCCTGGCAATTAACGAGCACGTTACGCGCATTGACAAGATCACCAACAGACGCGAATTGAGAGTAATCTTAGAATAGCTGTCATCTCTGAAATTTCATGAACAGCAGCGCCTCCACTCTCTGGAAGCTATTCCAGGAACATGCAGGAACATGCGAATGGTTTCTTATATCTCCAGAACGCAGCGCATGGAAGCAGAAGCAGCACCGAGTACTGTACTGCTCTGCTATTGGTGGAGCCGGCAAGACCATTGTGGCTTTTATCACAATAGGCGACCTGCGTATGGCAACGGCTCGTCACGATACTGCAACATTCGTTATATATTGCAAGCATGACAGACCAGACATTCATTACGCGGACAAGGTGGCAATGACAATACTGCGACAGCTTGTACAGCTCAAAGCATGCCAAATACCGCCTGACCTTGAGGAGCTGTTGGGGCGACATTTTCACACTAATGAGACGCGACCGAGTCTTGATGAAGCATTGAAAGTCATCAATGCACATTTATCGACTTTCTCACGAGCTTTCATAGTTGTGGATGAACTCGATGAGTTCATGAAAGTAGGCGCCCGAGAGTGTATCATCACTTTCTCGATGAAGTTGGAAGCAGCTCCCCAATTGATGTTCACTTCACGGCCGATCGAAATGATAGAAAAGATGTTCCTTTCTACTACATATGAAAACGAGACAGACGACACTGCATTGACTGATGGGGGAGAGAGCGATGTCTTCCGGAATGATGAAGATACGGAATATGATTGTGACCATGACCTATACAATGAGGGTATTGAGGAAGAGGACCCAAGCGATGAGTCAAGCGACCAAAATAGCTCCGAAAGCCCAGGTAAGAAAGATCCTCAGTCACCTGTAAGAGCTCCCCCAATCGTGCCAGATAAGTCGCTGTTCTCAAGCGAGAACAGCTTCAAACACAAGGATGAGAATAGCTTACCATGCAGCAAATGCAACAAACAACTAAGTCTACTACAATACCACTGTTTCAGATGCCTTAGGAGCCGGTCAATCCTATGTGTGGCCTGGGACGATTCTGGCACTTGATGTCTGAACGAAGATAGCAGTCACGACATTGATGTTGGAGTCCATACCCGCTGTCTGAAGATGGACGTCTCTGCCAGAGCTCGAACTATCAGAGGATATGTACGAAGGAGGACTCAGCAGAGCATAGTAGTAACGAAATATGTCACTCTAGAACCTGGGTTTGCTGGGGAGATTGAGGATGTTGTCACTCATGCAGCCCAGAAAATGTGAGCTTATGGACGATTGCTATCCTGTCATAGAAAAAGAATTGACAATCAAAGGTTCCTTCTAGCGCAGCTACGCATGGATGCCTTGCTAAATCCTGATCTTCTAAAATTCAACGAGGTGCGCAACGCGCTAGACAACCTTCCAGGAGGCCTCAACAACTCTTATGGCAATGCGATGGACCGAATAGCGGGACACGGAAAATATCCACTAAGACTCGTTGCGTACGCACAGCGGCCGTTGAACATATATGAAGTGGAGCATGCTCCTACTTTAACAGCTGACTCTGATGAAATTCTGGACGACGAGTATATCCCTGCCAGGACTCTCATCTCACGATGGTCTGGACTCGTGACTCTGAACGAGACTGACCAAGTTGTCTTTGCTCGTTACACAAAAGTTGGCTTTTTCGCCGAACGCAGCAACCATCTTCTCGGAAGTGTTCATAAATATATGGCAGAGACATGCCTCAACTATCTCAGCTTAAGAGAATTCCCACAAGGTCCTGTTCACGGGCCGGAGGAGGCTGCAGAATTTGATGCCCGCACTCAACCATACCCATTCATTGAACATGCTTCGATCGTCTGGGGCGTACCTGCCCAATCCTCTAGAGATACTGAAATCCCGGATATTGCTAACGACTTCATTAGGGATGACACACGCCATGGTGCATCTGTTCAGGCTCTTTGGTTCTCAGCGGATGAGATCACAGCAGATTGGCGCAGTCGTAGCGGAGGATCACCACTTCATCTTGCCATGTACTTCAAATATCATATGACCTCCAACCGACTTCTATATGACGGCACGAATGACATACGAGACGCCTTTGGAATAACGCCACTCATGTGGGCTGCTCAAACAGGCCATTTTGCAATGACAGAAACCATTCTTGATGCAAAAGTGCCTCTCAATGCCATCGATGATGGGGGTGCGAATTCCTCCACACAGCTATCTTTCACCACCACGAGGACATTACTGTACTTCTGATTGACTAAGGGGGCATGGATGTAAAAGCGCCCGCTGTGAGAGAACGAGGCTCATGGAAAGTAACACCGCTCATGCTTGCCGCTAATAGGGACAAATTGAAAATCGTTCAAAAGCTTCTGACTCGACCAGATATTTGGGTCAACTCACAAGATAGTAGGGGACAAACAGCTGTTCATCGTGTGGCGAGAGCGAGAAATGTACAAACTATGAAGGCCATTGTCAGTGCTCCTGCCGTCGACCTGAATAATCGCGATGACTCAGGGCGCCCTGCATTGGCTTTGGCCTCTTACTGCGGTAATCTGTCGGCTGTTAAAGCTCTGCTTGATACAGGAGGTACGTCTTCCCACTTCAATTTCCTCCAACAGAAGCTAATCTGTACTATACCGAGCGCTTCTGGAGCCTCTCTGGCCCCTGAGGCATCCCTTGCAGCTTCATAAATGTAAGGAACTGATAAGCTAACACTCCAGAATCGCATATAGCGGACATGGATATAAAGCATCTCCTGTTCCTCGAAGCCGAGCAAGGGAATATGTGCAACACCTGATTGAAGTTGGAGGTGACCTCCAAATCTAAGATCCGTACGGACGATCACCTCATGAGCGAGCGAAGCAAGCGGGTGAGGTAGAGGTAGCAAGATACTTGTATCAGATTGGAAGATTTGCTGCTGAGTCGGGTTCACATGTTGTCACGCCGGATACGCGTTCGGACTCTGTCAACACATTAAGAGCTGCAGCCGTTACCGAAGGAGGAATCCGAAATAACCCTGATCGCGATGATCATATTTCAGGCGAGCAGCGCACAGGAGATGTACGTGACATGGCTTGTTGGTGACTCAATTTAGATCTACTCTGACCGGCATCAGCAAACGCGTTTTCTTTTTTCTAGTTGCAATAATACTTGGGTTTTATATGAGATGAACCACGTTACTAGATTTACGGACCCTCTTTCAAACAATGTCAACTACTAAGATGCCAATGAAGTAACAAATACTGATGAAGAGGATGAAGGAGAGAATGGATCACAAAGAGCCGCGCTATCGTTGTCTTTACTGTTGCTGACAGCTTTAAAAAGTCCAAATCCGCCAGATGAGGGTGAAGGTAAACGGCAAATCTTCATATCAAGCTCCCCTGATCCAGCAGTCTCCTCATGGTCACCAAAAAGATCGCAGAGTCGTCCAGAATGAAAGTACTCCTCAAGAACAACGAGGTAGGGCATAGAATAGGCCCCATTGGGGGCCTGACAGGGGCCCGTCGGGTTGGTCGGGTTTGGGTTGAGTTTCGAATTAGACCTCTGAGCCCAACCTTAAACTCGACCTAACCTTAACCCGACCTTTTGCGCGGCTTAGATTGGAGATATCGCTGTTGTCAATACCATCAACACCACTGAAAGAATTGAGCTCGGAATCATGACTTTTGAGCGATTTTCATCCCGGGGAGTAACGCGCGGCCTAGGAGGGGTAACGGGGTGGGTGGAGGAGGTAGAAGTAGGTGAGGATATAATAGGGCCTATGGGAACTGGACGGGATGGACACTGGACATTTTCAAAACCAGCGCTAGAATCTAAACACACGCGATTCATATGAGATTGCTGACTATCTGAGGGTATCAAGACCATGTGGAATAGGAAACATGTTAGTTTTAGTAAATAGCTATGTAAAGTAGGAATGGAACTTAAGGCGTTATCTACCAACATAAGCTGTCCCCGCGCCCGTAAAGGCGCTATGCGGCGTTATCTTACGGGGGGGGTCACGCGGCATAAGGTAGGGCCGCCAACAGGCTTCTCTGTGCCCCTCAAAGCTCTACTTAACGCCCGCTAAACTTATAGGGGAAAAAGAGCCAAGTTCAAAGCCCAAAACCTAAAGCCATAGTACAAATTCTAAGATTCAAAATTCAAAAACACGAAGTCAAGAAGGGTACGAAGTAAGGAAATTATATGTCCATCTGCTAAGCGTGCCTTGGCCCTTGTTGTATGTCCTCTATCTGTCAACTGGGCCCTGCCGCGTTGCGGTGGGGCCTGTGTTATCTACTGTCGGAGTTCGGATGTCGCCAGGAGTTGCTGTAGCATTTTAGGGTTACTTTTGGGCCGCGGTTCAGTAAGCTTGGTTGCTTTACTCCGTACAACTCGGGTAAGCAAGCTTACTTTATCCCGTACAACTTAGGTAAATGGCGGTCTTCAACTTACACCTCTTTGATCACCCCATTCCTCTCCCTCGTTTGCGCAAAGAAGAGCGCAAAGATGAGTGCCAAAAACGAAACCGGTTTGTTCGATGAGAAGCATGTCAACGATGGGACCCCGCCGCCATATGTCGACCCAGAGGATCGTGAGTCTGTGGCAACCGGTGCCAACGTACTTCACCGCGATCTAAAAGGCAGACACATGCAGATGATAGCCATGTAATTCTACCACCGAGTCCCCAAGTCCATACTGACCGACGCCTCTTAGTGGTGGTGCGATTGGTGCTGGTCTGTTCGTGAGTTCTGGCGGTGCTTTTCAGACTGGTGGACCTGCTTCCGTGCTACTTGGCTTCATGATTGTTGGTTAGTTTTACTCTGTGATAACTGCGACGTGACCGCTAACGCTTTTATAGGTCTCATGGTGTATGTTTCTCAGATATCGGAAGACCTTGCCCTCAGCTGACGACAAATCTAGCTACCTCATGATGCAGGCCCTCGCAGAATTGTCTGTCATGTATCCAATCAATGGGGCCTTCACTATGTACATCTGTCGCTTCGTCGACCCCTCTATTGGGTTTGCTTGCGGTTGGGAATACTCCATCAGTTGGCTGACTGTCCTTCCCTTTGAAATTTCGGCTGCTTGCAATATTATCCACTACTGGCCAGGATCGGATGGTGTCAACAACGCTGCTTGGATCGTCCCGCTGCTTGTCGCTTTGTTTGCCATTCAAATCTTTGGTGTGAGGGGTTATGGCGAGGTAAGTTCACCGAAAGCCTTTTCAGAAAGGAGCTAATTAAGCAGGTCGAATTCGCTCTCAGTTTGATGAAGATAATCGCTTGCATAGGCTTCATGCTCCTTGGAATAATAATCGACTGCGGTGGCGTTCCGACAGACGACAGAGGCTACATTGGTGCAAGATACTGGTTAGTTCATGCTAGGAGTGGTTACCGGCTAGGCTGATGGTTCAAAACAGGCATTCACCGTACACCGCATTCCTCAATGGCTTCCACGGCTTCTGCAGCGTCTTCGTCACTGCGGCCTTCGCCTATACTGGCACCGAGCTGACCGGACTGGCTGCCGCGGAATCAGCCAACCCAAGAAAGGAGATTCCCAGGGCCTCGCAACAGGTCGTGTGGCGTATCGCCATCTTCTACATTGTCAACCTTTTCCTCATTGGTTTGATCGTGCCGGCGAACAGTTCCTTGTATAGTGGCGCAGGTTCCGAATCACGTCACTCACCTTTTGTCATTGCAATTCAGCTTGCTGGCATCAAAGCTCTCCCATCGATCTTCAATGCCGTCATTCTGATTTCTGTCATGAGCGTCGCAAACTCCTGCACTTTTGGCTCGACTCGAACAATTCAGGCTCTCGCTGCAAATGGTGCGTGCGCAATTCCATAATTCTCTACATGCTAATTTGGTATACAGGCATGGCTCCCAAGTTCCTGGCCTACATCGACGGAAAAGGCCGTCCTCTGTCTGTGGTCGCTCTCCAGCTTCTCTTCGGCTGCCTGGCATTTATTAATCTGGCGCCGAATGGCGGAACGATCTTCACTTGGCTGCTTTCACTGTCGGGTCTTTCTATCCTCTTTGTCTACGGCTTTATTGCTCTGGCGCATATCCGCTTCCGCGCGGCCTGGTAAGCAACAGACTGCCCTTTTCGCTCCGCTCCTCGTTGACTAACTGCTCACAGGGCTGCCAACGGTCATTCGGTGGACGAGCTCCCCTTCAGGGCCTTTTTCGGCGTCTGGGGCTCGTACTTGTGCTTGCTCATCAACATTGTCGCTCTCATGGGTCAGTTCTACGTCGCACTGTATCCGGTCGGCGGCCCTTACCTGGTTCCCACTACATTTTTCCAACTCTACCTTGCTGGTCCTCTGTTCATCTTCCTATTCTTGTTGTGGAAGGTCTATAGCTGGTCCGTCCGGCCAGCAGACCGCCCAATGTTCATCAGAACGAAAGATATTGATATCTACACGGGCATGAGAGATCCTGTAGGCATGGACAATGGCGTAGGTGTCTCGGAGGAGCAAAGACGCATTAGCATCCAGGAGATGCAAGATGAGAAGAGRAAGAGAGGCCCYAAGGATCATATCATGGCGGTTATCAGAAGCGTCATCTAACTCGTCACCAGTCAGGGCCGATCACCATGTACACCACATGGCGGTGGTAACGGTTTGTTGCAAGTGGGGCGCGTACGAACAGATTGGTCTGTAGATTCATGGAAGTACTGCTTAATCTGTTGGTCCCACCAGGGTACATTGCGTGGCTGAATACTTGAGAGACAGCAGCAGGCTCATATAGGCAACCTCTGGCCACCCCCAGGCAGCCAAAACGCAGCCAGACGGTGCAGGAAAACAATGGGACGCGTGAATATTTCCCACCAAAATCTCACTACTCTTCAAGCAATTTTCTATCTTCTTTCCATCCTTCACTGAGATTGACATTTAAATTTCCCATGTGGACTCTCTCATTTGACTTCTTTTGAAGCCTTATTAATGGCCTTTCATTCGATGCTGCTATTTTGAAGATAGAATTGCGAAGTATAAAGGAGTCCCAACATTTTCCTGCACCGCTTGACAAGCAGGTGCTACCGCGGGTGTTCTATTCCCACTTACCCTGACAAGAGTCATTCCTGTTACTGCCCGTTTTTATAAGCATCTACTTCAAGCTGTATAGACACTATCATTGCAACCTACAAGACCTCAACAGCTAAGATGAATAGCAGAAATGGAGGAAGTGGTTAAGGAGAAGCATAGAAGGGCAGCCCGAAGATCCTCTATTTGGCCCTAAAAGCAGCTCTTATGGCCCGCACATAACCCTGTTCTAGGGCCGAGAGCAAAACGTCTACCATAGTAGAACAGAGCTACGATAGTTGGTACGATAGAGCTACTATTAAACAGTGGTCCGAGAGCCCGTAAGTCTCGGCGTAGAAGGGTTTACCGCCCAATTATATACACCTCGCAACCGTATAGCCCCCTAGAGACAGCCTAGACTTGGTGGTTCAGGCACCAAAAAGGGTTCTTAGAACTAGGTCTTTTACCTCTACATCTCGTCTTTCTAGGGGACTAAACTTAGGGATCTTTCCCTCTCTACAGAGTACCAGCCCCACAGGGCGGTACTTGTGCTTGCTCCCGGACCACTATTCAATACTAACTCTATCGTAGGACAGTACCAGGGAGGCGAAGTCCCAAGTGCCTTAGATAGTTGCTCAACAAGCTTAGCTAGCTGAAGGAATGTATCCGTGAAAAGCCAAGCCCACAATTTGAAGTTTGGCAGTCTATGATATCAAATCATTGGCTGCTGATGCTCTGTTGGAATCTCAAAAGCTCTCGTATTTCTCTAGGTAGCGTGAACTTGCTGGTCATCTCCCGCTACTCCGTATGATCTATGATCGGACCATGAAGGATGAAACGCCAAGCTTATTGACGCTGTAAACACCACCAGTCACAGATCGTCTCACATGGTTGGCTTTCTTTAAAAAGCCTAGCTACTACACAATATCGACCAGTGTCGACCTTAGATGTCACCTATTTGACTATCACTCGGTTACGGAAAAACACGCAATTCGAGCGAATTTTATGTATTCCATCTCTTAACCCTGATAAGGATGAACTTCTGACTTCGCTGTAGAGTTATTGGACCCTCATGGGCATGTCGGATCCAGCTGTCGACGCCGCTATTACAGCGCCAAGTTACCCACAGCCGCCTGATTATAATACTATCACGATTACCCATTCTCCACACTGGAAACCGAACTATACTCGCGGACAGGACAAGGTGGGACTAACCAGGCTTGTCTTTGCGTGCATATTAGGTGTCCTTCTGGTTATGATCCTTGTTTCGGGGTTCGTAGCCCTCTATGAAAATTGGAAATGTCCACAGGTGATGAGAGGTTATCCCAGCTCTTTCTGTGGGCGCGGGTAGATGAAAGGAAGCATTCATAACCATTATACCTCTGCATGGAATCGTGAGCGTCGACTCGGAACTTTAACACCGCTTTCATCAATCCAACTTCCTCAGTTCCACCTCCATACCAACTTCTATTCATGCCATTCTAACGGGTCCCCGTTAAGGAGCTGCGAACAATGGGAACTGCGAACCGCTCTGTCATGATCTTATGCTGCTTGCAGCACTCATCGGCTACCAGATCTGCCTCCGACTTTGGGGCTCGTGTTTGACAACAGCACCCCAGACCCCCACTGCCCCAATTTGGACTTCGGGAGCGCCGTGTTTCGGGACTGGGATATTATGGCCCTGAAGTCCTGAAACCCTGATAGCTCTTAAGGCTATGGCCCCTAAAGTATCAATAATTCAGTCTCGAGCCTTCCATAAGCACGTGCCCACTGGTACGCCGCTGAACAACAGCCCACATATGCCTCTTATGAGGAAATGCGCCGATGAGGTCGATACGGGCTTGGTCCTGGGCAGCGGCGAGACGCTGTCAACCTTCAGGCTTGGAGTCCACTAGCCAAATGCGAAATCTTCGAAAACCTTCCAATTCCATCACCACGGTACATCATGATATATTGTATCTTGGGCTTTGTAGCCCGCTGCACGGTAGCGAAAGCCCAGCAAGTTAGAAAAAATCATAGTTATAGGAGCGGTGACCACCCAAAATGATCTACTGCACTCTTCTGAATATGATCTTGTCTTTYTCATCAAACTCTAATTGAACGGTCATCCTGCCCACTCTCTCTTCTAACCCGTTTCGCGTGTCTAGTCCACCTTTAGCCATCCTCCTAACAACGTCATCAACATCCGCCATCAACAACGGAAGCCGGTGGTCCTTCCATGGTCTTACGCACAGCTGCCGAGTTTGCGAGATGGTCGTCACCAGGAACACCAGTGCAACGACAAGGAGCCCCAGCGGGAACGTGAGCCATGCCCATCGTACACGCACAACGATTTCTGTGAAATATACAGTGGGGGCAAACGTTACGTCGGGTGGAGCGTTTCTAGAGGTGCGAAGGTACGTCGTCATGCCGTCGGCAACCTGCTGTGACAGTGCGCTTATCGCTTCCAGAGAGTTACTGGCGTCGTAAAACAGTTCCGTGAAAGACTTGCCATTGTCAAGCAATCCGCCACCCGGCCCAGCATACTGAAGCGGCGCCATCTTACCTTGGTGGAGGACCACGCTTCCCACGCTTCCAGTCAAGAAAGGCGTGGAAGCCAGACCCAGGGCTTCCAAAGACGATGCGTCCACGGTGTATGCAGATGCATCGATGATGTTCATATTCATATTCGCTGGAACATCGGTGAACGTCCAGGACTCGTTCGCTGATCCAGTCATCTGGCCCCAGGAACCAACGGACCGCTGCTGAGCCTTGCCTACGGTAGTGCTCGCACTGAAAGATTGCAGACAGAAGCTGAGGCTGCAATTGTATGCCACCATGAGCGGATCAATGAAGTCGATGTTGGAGAAGCTACCTGAGGGGTAGGAAAGGTTAAATGTTTGATACCTTGCAGGTGGAATGCCGAAAACGTAGAAGTTGATGATAGGTAGGCGGCCATCACTCTCAAGGTTCCATACAAGAGAGGAGGCTAAGACTGATAGGTTGACGTTTTGGTTGACAAAGGAAGTGTTTYGAAATGTGAGAGATACGGAGCCCTCATCATCGGCCAGGTCGCCCCACGGTGCTGAATACGTTACATTGGACGGCCCGCTCACGGTCGTTAAGGTAATTGTGCTGCAAGTACTGCAGACACCAAGTGTCGGCGTTGTTGGCCAAGTGCAATTACCTGTAGGGCATGAACCTATGGGCAGCGATGCGTTATTAAGAATGCTTGACACAATGGCTCCGACAACAATTGGTGGCGCCTGCGGGAAACCTGTAGGATATGAGCTAAATGTCACCAGTAACAAACTATGCCTTACCGTCGTTGTCAAATTGAAGGGCTACTCCCGTATAATTCAAAGCTCGTGGGAGCAGAGTATCAAAGGCGACGGCCGCGTTAGTAGTCTTGTTGCCGACACTCAAGGGGCCAATAGTCAATACTTGCTGGGCGAACGCGTCAAATGCTAGTGATAAAATGGTCAATAAAGCTCCTAGAGCTGCTAAGTTACTTAGTGGAGAAGTCAGACTGAGTATGCAGTATTCACTTATACTGTACTCACAAGCCTTTTGTTCTCCATAGCAGCTTGAGGCTTCCCCATGCGTCGGTAGCAGCGCCACCAAAAGTATCAAGATCCTTCAGAGGCCTCGCAGGCCCGCTTGCACCACCCTTGGAGGGCGAGAACCTATTCCACAGGCTTTGGTTCAGAGCACCAGTCACAGCACCGAGAAGTGCTGCTCGAATGACAGTAGAAAGCAAAGCGACTATGGTATTGATCGTCAGTTGTGCGGCTCCAAACGTCCAAGACTTCTGTAGGCGGCCGTCGGCTTGTGATAGCACAATGATCAGGGAGATAGTAGCGGTGATAGATATCGCTGTAGCCAAAACTTCCCAGGTCCACCACCATCGTACAAGACCCTTGCACCAATTTCTGATTAGTGTGACTAAGTGCGCATGTCGTGTTACTGTGGGCAGTGGTTTATCATAAGTTGAACGTGCACTTTCGTCCGTGGAGAGGAGGCTAGTGTTAACACTGTAGACTGACATGGAGGACGAGTAGTCTGTTGTTCCAGCGAAGGGGRRAATTAGTTTGATGAGACGATATGCTCAGTCACGGCAGTTTCAGCTAGTAGGCGATACTCAGCCTTGCGAATGGACCTCTCCGAGACCCAGGTGTTGGCAATTAACAATAGAATCACGATCGCATGTAGACAAACTCGCTAGCCCAGTGGCATGGGTAAATAGCAGACTACTAAGACTTGAAGAAAATGTGGACCAGCAACGGCTATCTATAGTCGAAGGGGAAGCGGCAAGATAAGGGCATAGTCAAAACGTGAAACTGCAGGATGACGAGATAGTCGAAGGGTGAAGCTGCAGAGTATCGGCCCTGGCATGGTTATGTTTCTAGCGCGCCTGAGGCTGCGGCGCGCTGGGGGGCTATGCGCAAATCATTCCTATATATAGTAGCCCAGGTTATGGTCTTCTAACGTATACTGGCAATGCAATCTTTCTGGCTCCCCATTGGTCTTTGGTATATAGCCATATCCCAAACTTTGCTTTTTACTTCGTATTGACGGGATCTTTGAGAGCGGGCGCCTGACTTGGGTGGGCTCAGCGGGAATCTGGGATCTGAGATGCTGTGTACCCAGTTTGGACGTTGGGAGAGTGGGTTTAACAAGTACTGAGCACCCTATGTTGGCTATTATGAGCGCCATGTTAAGGGACCGGGATGTTGTGGTCTCTAAGCCCCTAAAGCACCAATAGTCCTTAAGGCCATGCATGGCCCCTATAACATTAGCAGTTCGGTCTTTTCGGCCGTCAATTCTCCTCTGGGCATCGTGGGGGGTCTGGGGTACCCAGAACCCAATTAGACCTTCAAGCAATGCTTTTTCGTGTTCGCGTCCTCATGACGTCTACTGAGTTGGACCATGTCCAAGTCAGATGCCCGCTCTCAAATTCCGTCCTCATGATAGCGGACGCATCACATTAGAGTCGGCAAGCCAAGCGTCCCATTGTTCCCAGCTGATAGTTTGCGTAGCATTGTCCCCCAGACTAGGATCTTGAGCTAACATAAAATCTAGCTCCATGTTCATTACATCATCTGTATTGCCCACCTGGCTGTTATCAAACCCATCAATGAACCAAAATGGGTCATCTTGAGTGGCCCCGCCAGTTTGTGTAACACTTGGCAGGTATGACGTTGTGTTCTGCTGAAGATACGTAGATTCTACGGTATCGCCTGAAAAGATGACGCTGGCATCCGGCCTTGGGCCAGCTCCGCGAGTGTTTGCCTGGCCGTGGCTGTCTGAATCATAAAGTTGACTGCTCTTCGCATCTCGCGCTTGCCTCTTGGCCTTTGCGACTTCACGTTGTTGGCGTAGCTGCACTATGAATTCCGGTGTTGGTGGAGGATCTTTGTTTGTGTTCTGCGATGTAGCTTCGCGAGCACTGTATGCTTTCAAGCAGAGATTGCCCACGGCTACGTGAGTAGGCTTTTTCGTATCAAAAACCATATCTGGATTGTTTTCGTATGTTTTGCCAATAACTTGCCATGCTTTCTCGGCGTCTACTAGGAGCGGAAATGCTCGGAGTGTATCAAGTACGTGGATGAAAGCGTGCCATTGCAGGTTGTAGGCAGCATTCCACGCAAATTGCTTAAGCTGGAAATTGGACTGCACCATGTTGTGCTGCTCGAGAAGCTTGATACAGATCTCCCAAACCCATTGACGCTCAGAAACTGGTGTCTGCTCTATGCTGGCCCATCTTCGTGGATGATGTGTCAGGAAGCGGACGATGTTCATGGCAGATCGGGCCATCAGCATTGTCATGAGGTGCAAMGGCTGTGAAGGGTCACAGTAGCGTATGTACTTCGTTTCGAGAATTTCTTCGAGCTCTCTGAAAGCCCCGTCTATCTTTGCTCGGTCACTTCCTGTTGCATGAAGGTTCCATTGACTGGAATCTATTCCTTGTTGGCGGAAACTGGCGATACGGGCCGCAGCAAAGTTGGTAAGCTCGTATCTCATGGCAACAAATGCCATATCTGTCAGCTTGTTTGACTCGGCCGGGAGTGAAGGCATACCCGGATAGAGCTGATCGTCGTTGACATTGGCCGGCCACTTCGTGCTTTCGGCACCTGTGTCAAGATCTCGAAACTTGGCGAGGCCACAAAGTTCAGCGGTACGGAAATCGTGTGTCTTCAGCAGCCACCAAATGCGTCGCCGCATCTCAGTCTCAAATGGAGGTAGGCCTAAAAATACTCCATCGCGTTCAAGGCCCATACCCTGTGCGATGCGAACAGCTACGCCGGTCAAGGACCAAAGAGCACGTGGCTCATATACATCTCGCACTGAGTGGAGATGAAGGACCAATGCTTGAAGTATAACGGGGTTGGTGGTTCCCATAAAGTTGGCTCGCGACAATGCTGCTTCCGCGGCGGATATGTATCGTGACAGGAGGATTTTACGGAGCTCACCGAATTCTTCTTCACAGTCGTCATCTTTGAGCGCCATAACGGCCGCACCGTAGATGGCAAACATAAGTGCTTCTAAGCTCCGCGGTATAGTCCTAATATTGCTCACAGCTTTCTGAATTGCTGGTCGTAGTGTGGGGACGTGCACGACCTTCGTCAGAGGATCGACATTCTCTGTGAATATTTGCCATAATCGATGTATGCGGTCGGGCGGTGGGTGGCGGGGCCTAGAGTTGGACTTTGGCTGACAGCTTACCACAAACTTGAAGTCATCATCGGATGCTTCTAGGTCGCTCCCATCATTTGAAGAGTCCTCCAAAGCATCTTCGGGATCGTGGAACTAATGGTGCTATTAGKGGTCACTTCGGACGAGCGCTCCAATTAGCCAAATCAACTTAGGCAACTCACCTTTTCTGCCACCCTCGTCCATAAGCTACTAGACAGACATTAGCCTATAGCCACACAGTTTGCGAATCACGCGGGGGACAAAACTATTGGCACCCCTACAGCTTAAAGCCAATCTTCATAAACCCTTAGTTCCTCCTTCACAATCGAAATAAACTTGCCAATTGACTTAAACATCGCAAGAATGAATGTATTTGAATTTCTTTCAAGTGAAGATTATAACATGAGTTACTTATCACAGGTCTACTCTATGCTGAAAGGGCTTGCGTTTTTTCAAGGGGTGCCAAAAATTTTGTCCGCCACGAGCGAATGTACTCACTTTTCGACGAACTTGGAGCGCCCTTGACCATGTACCAGTTGTGCCGTGTCGATACATCGGCGTGGCTCCGACTCAATAGAGGAAGGAGGCGGCACCCGAGACTCTTCCGGAACCACTGCCCTTGTGTGACTCGATCCACGAGGTGGCTCAGAGTTGGGAGTTTCCGGTAGCTTGCTTGTATCAATGCCCTGCTCTTGAAGCAGTGTTTCGTAGCGTTTTAGTCGATCGGTCAGGATCTGGTCTTGGACACGTTTTGGCCTCTTTCGAGGTGGCCGCGAGGGGTTAAAGACGCAGTCAACATTATGCTTAACGCAAGCCCCGCATGGTCTCTGCTGGTCGCACTTGACCTTTCGGTCAGCGCAGCGGACGCAGGAGTACGTAGGTCTACGAGGCTTGCTCGAGGAAGGCGTAGCTGCAGTCGCCATGAGATCTAAATACAGCAGTGAAAGTTGGGATGATAAAGTGTTGAAGCAGCCATTGCCACTTCATCAAAAGTTAGTGTTCAACAATCGACAGGGTCATTTCGTCATTTGGTAGATGTCCGGCACTGTGTGAACGAAGACCATTGTCATGACCAGCCCGAGCAGTTTACAAGCAGAAATCATTTTAACATGATAGACGTAAATTGAAAGTAAGGAGGAGATGGTTGTTGATTACAGTCATTTCATGGCTTTTGATTGGCAGAGCTCCGCTAGCACTCCCGTTGCTCGGGCAGCCGAGCAATGTTCTGTTGCTCCGAACCTGAACTTCGATTTTCCTTCCCCTATTGACGGCCGAAGCAATAATGTCTCTATCACGCCCGAACGGGCAGATCTGTGCGATGAGCACCCAGGCATACATGAACGCATCCTTGAAAATGCTACTGGGCCCGCTCAGTCCGCGTAGGTATAAGATGAGCTATGTTCCTACATTCTGTATAACGAACTGTCAATTTTACCATTACCTCACCTACCTATCGAGAATCATTTCTTATCTCCCCTGTGAACATCTACAATGGCGCAAGCACAACCCCTAGACCGGTCCTCAAAAGCATCTAGCGCAACAGATCATATACACCATGATGAACATTCCCAAAACGAGCTCTCAAAAGCTTCCTCGGAGCCAGCCTACCCGGCGACAAGCAAAGTCATCGTCATCTTTGGAGGCCTCGTCCTCGTTCTGTTCCTCGTCGCCCTCGACCGTCTTATCATTGGGGTTGCAATTCCAAGCATTACCGACCAATTTGACTCCCTTGGAGACGTTGGCTGGTACGGTTCGGCTTATCTACTCACTTCCTGCGCATTCATGCTGCTCATGGGCAAGATCTATACCTTCGTCAACCCGAAATGGGTCTATATGGGTTCGCTCGTTGTCTTCGAGGTCGGCTCAGCAGTATGTGGTGCTGCTCCTAACTCGACAGCATTTATCATTGGTCGTGCTATTGCAGGCTTGGGCCAGGCAGGTCTTTTCCAAGGCGCTATTGTTATCATTGTCTACATCGTGCCGCTACACAAACGACCACAGTATATGGGCTTTTTGGGATCAGTCTTTGGCATAGCAAGTGCTACTGGTCCGTTGCTCGGAGGAGCTTTCACCGATGGCCCAGGCTGGAGGTGGTGCTTCTACATCAACCTGCCATGTGGTGCGGTTGTCTTTGTCTTGCTTTCTATCTTTTTGCACATTCCTCCAGAGATGCTCAAGCGAGATTCGACGACATGGAAAGAGAAGGCAAATCGGATGGATCCTTTTGGCACCTTGTTCTTTCTACCATGCATCATATGTCTGTTGTTGGCGTTGCAATGGGGCGGCGTGACCTACAGCTGGTCCAACGCTCGCGTCATTGTTCTGCTCGTCCTAGCTGGAGTCCTCTTCGTCCTTTTCCTCGTTGTGCAGAGGTGGAAAGGCGACAGTGCGACAGTCCCAGGACGCATTTTCTTCAACAGAAGCATTATCGCAGGTTCCTGGTTCTCCTTCTGCAACGGTGCCTCCATGCAAACACTATTCTATTTCCTCCCAATCTGGTTTCAAGCTATCAAGCACGCCTCAGCAGTCAAGTCCGGCATCATGAGTCTGCCCTTGGTGCTCGGTCTGGCTATCATGGGTATATCAGCTGGCATACTTACAAAGAAAATCGGCTACTACGCCCCATGGATGATCTTGTCTTCTATCGTCACACCCATCGGCGCCGGTTTGATCACCACCTTCACACCTCATACCGGCCACTCGGCCTGGATCGGCTACCAAGCACTCTTCGGCATGGGCTGTGGGCTGGGCATGCAGCAGCCCTCGGTCGCTGCGCAAACCGTACTCCCTCGCAAAGATGTTTCGATTGGCGCGGCGTTGATGATGTTCTCTCAGACACTGGGAGGAGCAGTCTTCATCAGCGTTGGCAACAACATCTTCGACACACGTTTTGCGCACAATCTAGCCAAGATTCCTGGCATCGATGTCGGGTCTGTTGCCGCGGCCGGCGCCACGGATCTCAGAAACATGGTACCTGCGAGTCTGCTGCCACAGGTGTTAGTTGCGTATAACGATGCATTAAAAGCCATGTTCTATCTCATCACGGCACTGACTTGTTGTACAATTTTTGGTTCCTTGGCTATGGAATGGAAGAGTGTCAAGAAAGGACAACAAAACAAGGACTCTAACGCCGCAAAAGATGAAGAGAAGCAGACCCAGCAGGCGTGAGAGTATCTCGCCGAACATATCGGGCTGGGGCGGATGGCATATCGCATCCTATTCAGCCTGTATGATATCAAAAGCCTCAAATCCTTTAGTAGCAAATGATAAATGTCAAGCCAGCACTTTGTGTACGGCCTTTAAATTGAGATATCGTGCATTCGCAGATTGAAAGTTCGAGACCAAGTTTCTGTTCAAGAAATCAAGACTACTCATTTTCATGGTGCAGGAAGGCACCATCTCATCACGTAGCTTCTCGAATTAGAGCATTATCTCGGGAGGGCTCACAGCGTAGCTCGAAGATAAGGGCAGATCTAGGACGGCATTCTTGAAGACCGGAGTCAACAGAAACAGAGTGGGGAAATCTAGCTGTAAGCCGAATTTTGGCAGCTAGGGTCCGCTACGAGTCAGCCAAGGCACTACGTAAGACAGGTATTGAATAATAGGGAGCGCAGTTGCAGCATGCACTGTAACCACCCGTGACAGAAGTGCATAGAGCGCATACCCAGGAGTAGCAGAGTGAATAAGCTGCCTTCTGATTCTTAGCACGACTCGCCCTACTTATATGGCGACTCAGCAAGTCAATCAATCTGGAAGTTTCTATTGGTATCCCTAATGAGGCCAATCCCAACCCAATGCGATCATAATTTGCCATCGCTAAGAGAGAACACACTGCAGGGTGCCCTCGGATTAAATATGATATATGAGACAGCCGCAAGCTGACGGGATGAGACCCTTGAGCAGGCAACAGCTCCCAGGTCACAAACTTCACACTAATTCAGCAATCGCAGCCTCTGCAGTCCTAACCTCTTAAGATTGTGTTCGATGTACTCCACCGTCTTTCGAAAGGTAACATTGCCGCCTTGGCATGCTCCACTCTCAAGATGCTGCAACAAGCCMCTCAAAGTCGAGAAATACTTCATCAACTGGGAGACCTTCCCTTCATCTTCATATCCAGCAATAGCTAGGGAACAATGGAAGATCTTCGGGGCATGTACTGGCGACGATAGGTGATTGCTCAGGGCTTCCAGGCTCTTGAAAGGCTTTCGACCAGTGGGGCAGAGCGGACACGATAGCCTGAGAGCAGGCGACGAGCTATCGGATAGACGACGAGAGATAGTTGAATTCGGTGTAAGTATTCCGGATGCGGATCCCGGGCTGGTAGGCCAATACAGATCGTCGAAATCATCGCCAGTGACAGGCGTGAGGATGATGCTCCCTTCAGGTGACGTATTCCCGGACACATTTTCCCCTTTCAACGCTGTGTTTTTCTGATTCCTATCATTGGTGATGTATTGATGGACATCGCTTGATTGGACGGCCGTATTGAGGCTTTCCATAGTGATCTTCGAGCGACAAGCACCACTCTCTAGATGGTGAAGCCATGCCGAAGGAGAGGTAAATCGCTTCCTACAACGCTCGTGTCCGAAGCATTTGAAGTCACTGAGAGGCTTGTGGATGACAGATGAGCGATGCTGTTCAAGGCCTTTCTCATCCTTGAAGTCTCTGTCACAATCTTCGCATACCCAGTCGGACAGCCTAAAGGAAGAGACCTTAGATTTGGCGTTAGGTTTGTGAATCTTGTCCGCCAAATGCTGGTTGAGAGCTTGCTCGTCAACGAAATCGCGGTCACAATCACAGCAGTGGAATTGTGTTGCGTGAATGGATGACTGCAGATGCTGGCTCAGTGCTTCTGGATTTACGAACGATCGATCGCATGGAGCGCAATAGCAATGTTTTGTAGACTTCTGGTGTTGCTGGAGTGCTTCTGGACTAACGAACTCTCGATTGCAATCGGGACATCTGAAGGAATGAAGGGCTAAACTGTGTTGTCTAGCAGCGTCTGCATGAGCGAACGATCGATCGCATGGAGCGCAATAGCCGTGCTTCTTTGCTTTTTGATGTGATTGAAGAGCATCCAAGTCAACAAATCGGCGACCACAGTGACCACAAGCCATAAGAACGTGGTGTTGAAAATGGATCGAACAATACAGAGCAGAAGGAAGCTTGGAGTTGACCCCGCTATTTATGAGAACTTATAGGAAGATAATACGAGATGACTAATACATCATCCTCAAAGGGCCAACCACGTCTTCTCCCATGCAGGATTCCAGAGAATTTTAGGTTTTAGGCCACAAGGCGCAAGCGGTAACAGCGAGCCTACGAGACCTTTATCGATTGGCTATTAAAAGTTGACAGCGAAAAGGCGGTACTCTGCAGCAGCCTACCTTATGTGAGTACCCAGTCATGCATTTCATAGAGATTTTGAGTCCCTACCGGCCAATGTCGTTAGCCTGATAGCATTCCTCCCGCGGAGAGTTAAGGGGCTCAGCTAGTCTAAAGTGCTAATCGCAGCCTGGCCCAGCCTCAGCCTCACGGATGTACTTAGCCTCAACCTTGCATGTATTCACCCTATCGTTATCGCGACGAATGAAGGATCAGAAACCCCGGCTCAGCCACCTTGAGATGCGATTCAGACATTTTCCGCCAATACTGACAAATAGATTGGAGATCCTGGAGTCATGTTAAGCCGGAGAAGTACTTCGGATCTACCTCTTCGAACCTCAACATTGGCTGGCGACATCGATCTGAAGAGGCGGTGTATTCTAGATACTAGGCTCCAACATTACGTCCTTTCCTTATCCCGCTGGAACCATGTTTGTGGATCAAATGTATTGGACTTACAAGAATAGAATAAACAAGCCCAAGAGTAAGGTAATTTCGTTTGATTGGCCATCAATTCAGCCGATGATGTACGCCTGGGTTTTCCATTAGACTAGCGATCCTACTGCTTTTTGGCCCCATAAATCTCGAGGTCGTGATCTACCGCCCAGGCAAGTAAAACGTGCTACAATAGACGAGATAGCACTCCTGCGAAGTAGCCATATTGTCTCCTCTACTCCTTTTCTCGAGGCAGAAGACTCCTGATGATGAGCTCTTTCTTTTACCCTYAAGAGACCAAGGAAAAGGACTACACCTATGACTTCTGGACCCAATTCACTTAATGGGCAAGCAAGTCCTTTGCTGGCGCTAGATCAAAATCGCGATAGGCAGCACAAACAGAGTAACACACCACACGGATGGCAAACCCTCTGCTGTCTTCTCACAATTATCTTGAACGTGTTCATTCTTGAGGCCCTTATAGAGCAGGGCAATTCTACATCTGGACAAAAGAATRTGATGAATACAATTAGCACTTTTAAGAACAGGAAAAGTTCGGACTTTGATTGTGTAAAATATTTTAAGAAAAGTGAGAATACTCCAGAGGACGTACACGGCCTACGTATACCAACTTGTGACTGTTGATTACGGAGCTACGGCCCCAAAAAGAGACATGGCACTGAACTCATAGGGCACATCCATAGTTCGAATGACTTCTGTATTCGGTTACGGTGTACATGGACTGCAGAGAAGTTAAATGTCTTCTATAAATTGAAGCATTTGTGATTGTCTCCAAGACACATCTGATACGCAATTCAGTGCTCGACCATCAAAAATCCCCCAACCGTATCAACACCAGTCCATCAACAAAGCTCATACCGTAGCTTTCCAAATCCTCTTCCAAGACTCAATATATCTAAGCACAATGTCGTGCATAGACACAGAACCAGACATCCTTTCGACCAAAGCAAAGCAAAATCCCACCTTGTCACCTCTTACCATCGCCCACTATCCATCTCCCAGTGCTTATAAAGCAATCAAACCGTCCCATGCATCTCAGATTTTCTAATGCACCCATCTTACTCCCGCGTGCAGTACTGAATCTCGGATTTCACGGTTTGGGGGCGTTACAAGGTTTGCGAATCAAGATAATGGGATGTTGGGAAGATGGAAGGAAGGCTGACAGATTGATAGATGGTTGAGATGGGGTATGAGATCGATGATAGGGATAGGTAGGGGGGAAGTTGGGTTGGTAGGCACGATACTGTCAAGGGAAGGATACAGGACTATGTTACTGGGCACCTATGTGGCTTTCTGAATCATTGCCAGAACCTAACGCTTTGGATTTTTGGCAATCTGCATTCCCTGATAATGCTATCACTAATTCTTAGGACTTGTATAAGTCCAATCCAATAGACGTGGGTATCTCCTAACTTTTGCGCTGTTCATGTCTCGATGTTCCACATCGAAGAGCAGGGCATCGTACTTCGAAAGCTCCAACACGCCATACAACTCGTCTTATGATAGCCCATTGATCAACGCCATTATGCAGTTATGCAAAATTTTTAGGTCAAATTAGGACATATGCTCCCACCTTCATCCCATCCACGCCCCAGAATCCTGTCTCTTCTTGATTTTCTGATTCCCCGATCTCGTATTCTCCGTCGGCACAGCCAGGAAACCACCAAATCCATTCCCCACCATCACGCTTTCTCTACCTTTATCTCTCCACTGAGGACTCAACTGCGGTCCCTGCAAGCTCAAAGGCCCTATATTCATGGCGCTGAGCCGGCGGTCGAGTGATGTTGGAGGCATGATGAGCGTCAAGTCCCATTCTAACTCGCTAATTGTTTTGGTGTAGAGTGTCAGTGGTCGAGTGATACCAAGGTTCAGTGGTGAAGGTACGTTTCCAATTCTGTTACCTGACATGGCGGGGCGCTGAAGAGGTACGAGGAGGATTGGGAGAGTGGTTGACAGAGCGTATAGATTTGAGAGTGAGGGGAGGGAGCCGTTGAGGATGGAGGATGCAAGATAGGAGTAGTAGCTATCTGCAGGATTCTTTAGGCCACGAGGTGAACTGTTCGCATTGGAAATCTCGTAGTGGAGGGTTCGGAGTGAGCGAGAGGCTAGGAATGGGAGGGCTGAAGAGGGAAGAGCGCGTGAGACGCTCTCAACAATTTCGAGGTTTTTGAGATACGATGCTGATGCGAGAATTCGATGGTACTCTGCGGGCGATATTCCTGTGTTTGCAATGGAAAGAGAGCTTAGGTGCTCTTTTGCTTCTCGTTGAGAGAGATAAGCAACAAGACCATCAGCGGAGATGTTGGGAATATCTTGTAGTGTTAGCTTTGCCAATGGAGGCAATGATCCATTGATGGACGGCACAAATATGCTATCGTCAAGCATGGCTAAGTTGGTGAGCTTGACTTCGCGCAGAGCGTCAAGARTACCACGCACTTCCAAAATGGTAGAGGAATCGACCTCCAGGTGTGACAATTCAAGAGTCTTCAGATGACGCCAATGCCTTGAGTGCGCAAGGCTCTGAAAGCTGCTCTCTGCACCACCAATATACTTCATATATTCCAAGTCCGTGCAGTGTTCAACCTCTTGTTTAAGGGTGTTCGAGGACGGTTCGTCACGGTGAACACCGTCCGGCAGGTCGATGTAGAGTAGATTTCGAAGGACTGAGACTGTGCGAGCGATATCTGACATGCAGCTTTCCCGAGTCATGTATGAAATCTTCAGATATTGGACCTTGTCCGCGAGAAAGGCGTTCTCTCTAACGGTGCGAGAGAAGAGTTGTAGGCGTTCCTGCGAAGCATCTTTGGGGGACTCGTTGCGGCCAATGAAGGGTGATCGTGTCCTTCTCTTAATAACCTCTTCTTCCCGGTCGCAATAATGGACAGCATCGATCCGTACGTTGTGGTAGCTATGGAGGAGTCAGTCAAGAAGTTCTATGTTAGGACCAGCTGGTCTAAGGGCGTTTACAGAAGATTCTGGGCAGCTTTGGACCATTGTTGGTTGACTAAAGCGCACTGTGACAGGTCCCTCATGTCACAAAGCATACAACCTCCGTCGACCATTGACTCCTCGCAGGAGGTATAAGTATCATCTTGTGAATGTGGGCAGACATAGCTGAGGAGCTCCTCCAGCAGAGGTGCGGAGAGTGCAGCTGTTGGATCTGGAGCTGCCCAAACATCCGACGCGGATGTTTTCAGGAGGTGCTTCTCATCAGTTTGAGTGTCATCGGTACTCTTCAACCGTGACTTTGATCGTATGTGAGCCAGAAGCTTCATGTTTATGACCGTTACGGACCCGGTGGATGTGCCAGGGGAATACCCCACTTACTCTAATTTTCAGGGTCCCTCAGGGCGGTAACCCGCCGGCGTCCCGCGGTCGAATAAGCCTAAAGTGCGGCCTAGAGCGCCTCCTACCAAGTGAATGTTTCGAGGCCTTCAAGAGTGTAATTTTTCTGAATTTGAAGCCAATGCTAAGGTCTGAAGGCTACACACAACAGAAATGCAAGCACAAGCCACTGACGGACACATGATGCATTCGTTTCATCAAAGCCTTTTTATTTAGTATTTACTCAGGGTCAGAACAAGAAGATTCCATTGTTTCAGGTCATTCACCAGCATATTAATAGATTTAACAGGTCTGACCATTGCGTCCAATTGGCCCTGCTCTTCGTACCCTTTGTTGCATGACCACCAGGAATACAAGCCCAGTGCCCTTCTCTGGGACCTCTGCATGGTTTCAAAGATTGCCTTTCTCCTCAACCATACCTCAAGACCTTGTTAAAGTGCATCGTGGCTAGGTTCTGTGAAGAGGATTTGCTAGCATTCGAGCGGAAAGAGCCCAGAGAAGAAGCATGCCCCTTTTCAATACACCTAGAAGATACAGTGTTGTCCCTGGCTAATTGGTAGCATTGCGCCGGAAAGCCTTTCACAGTGAGATTCTCTATAACTTTACTCCATAGTTGCGAGTAAACAAGGGTTAATTTGAATACCAGAGACATTTTCTAAGGGTGGCTGTCCGGTATAGGGCAATGTCAACCTTTTAGGTGGAGAACGTGCTGTGGAAGGTATGTAACATGCGGCGGCTCTTGGCATCCAACCCCCCCGAAGAATGCCTCTAGACAATTTCCGATAAGGAAAGTGCAGAGGGTACCCCCATAAATGCCTAATTGGGGACAGCCAGCGCCTTCGGTAAGACTGCTTTGAAAAATTGACTCCGTAATCAGTAAGCCCATCAAACGTCCACCAACACATGCTTGGCCCGACTGTGATCCCATTGGCTTGCGGAAGTGATTGTCGTGTCGTCTATGTCATTTCATGAACGATCAAGTCAGCTTTTCAGCATAGACTTGTAAGGATGGTAGGAAGTAGATGCACAAACATCTTTTGCAGTTGTTTTTGTGGCCTGGAGGACTCGTAGATGTAGAATCAAAGGCCTGCACTGGATATATCAAACGGGTTGTAGGCCTCGGCAATAGACAATAAACTGTGACAGGTTAGGTACCTGGTCATACTACGTAGGTATCATGGTACCCCTCCTAGTTCGCTTAGTACGGCTAGGATCTGAAAATTACTGGAGAGGAAAACAGCACTCATTCCCCTTCAATTTCATTGCCGACCATCTTACTCTCTTCTCTACCTCCTTCTCCTGCCTAACTAAAGTCGCTCCTTCAGCAACCACCCAGTAACTCTGCGTCCTACCGTGTAGGAGTCCCGGAGACCCTCACTCGCCTTCTCATTGGTGCCTTCAAACGCTCCATAATCCTCGATACATCCGTGGTCGAGTCTCGAGTCTCCTATCCGCGTCTGCTTCTCGAAAGCTGCCAAGCTCCAACTGGTCGTGTAGGACCAGCTACACTCCCTGCATTATACATCGAAGGACTCGAGGGTTTGGTGGGCAAAATGGCAAACGCACCTCCGCCGCCAAAGCCGGACATCGATCGTTACTTGGTCATACATGTAGCTACAACATGTGACGAACACGGTGTATATGTCACAAAAGACTCGGCGGAGGTCATTGAAATCGGATGGTTGCTGTTAGACGCGAAGAATTGCGAGGAGGTATGTCGAGAATTATTGGTGTGGAAAATCTCAACTAACAACAACACAGATCCACCGCGAGAGCGTTCTGGTCAAGCCAGTCAACACTCCAATAACTCCTTTATGCAGTAAGTATTACTCAATATCAATACATCTCGAAAAACTTCTTCATTTAGACTTTGGCTCACACTGTTTTAGCAAGCTTGACAACTCTTACGTGGGAGCATGTCCGTACTGCTGGTACTTTTCGCGATGCCATTAACCGATTCGACACCTTCGCGCAAGAGCACCTTATACCCAAGAACTATGAATTCGCGTTCGTCACGCTCGACTCCTGGGACTTGCGTGTACAGCTTCCTCGAGAAGCAAGAGACAAGGCCGTCGTCTTGCCGCCATACCTTCAACATTCACGTACATTCGATCTACGCACCGAATATCAACGCTGGCAGCAACATCACCCTGAATCCCTACCATTTGGCCCAAGTTCTCTCGCCAACATCTGCGCGGCATTAGAGGTGGAGCCCGTTCAATCATCTGCACCCATCAAACATAATCTTCCTTTCCACCTCCAAGCATTGGCACCCGCATCGCCTCGACGTGCTATGGAAGAAGCTGTAACGTTGACTAGGGTATTACGTGGTTTGATTCGAAAGTCGCAGCCGCCTGAGGAGCACCCGGATGTACTAAGTCGACCCATGGATGCAAGGGCAGACGTTCGCGCCTTCCTCCAAGAGCGAAGTAAGGTCTTGCACATGAGTGGTCTACCCCACGATACAACCCAATCAGAACTAGAGAGCTGGTTTACACAATTTGGTGGTCGACCGATTGCTTTCTGGACTTTACGTACCCCTGACCAACACAAACCTACTGGTTCGGGATTCGCAGTCTTTTCTTCTCACGAGGAGGTTAGTCCCCCATCTACGACCTCGATCATAAAACAGATGCCTGCCCCCTGTCCCCTCAAATTATAACTATCAATTCAGTCTTTCCTCCTGCACAATGCTAACGAGCGATAGGCCGCAGAAAGTCTGTGCATGAACGGACGTGCTCTTAATGAGAAAGCCATCGAGGTTTCGCCGTCATCAAGTCGCGTACTCGATCGAGCCGCAGAGATCCTAACCCCATTTCCTCCAAGCAAGAACAGACCTCGGCCCGGAGACTGGACCTGCCCTTCGTGTGGGTTCTCCAACTTCCAACGTCGTACAGCATGTTTCCGTTGCTCCTTCCCAGCGGCAGGTCCTGGTGGGGATCCTATGGGTTATTCCAATTACAGCTACGGTCCTCCACATATGATGGCTCCTCATCACCACATGGGACATCACGGTGGCCATGGTATGGGCCATGGACGTGGCGGGGGTGGGGGTATGGTGCCGTTCCGTGCTGGTGACTGGAAGTGCGGGTCTGAAGGGTGCGGATACCACAATTTTGCTAAGAATGTCAGTTGCTTGCGTTGTGGTGCTAGTCGTGCCGGGGCAGCAGTTGTCGCAGACTCTGCTTTCCCGTCACCACTAGAGCCTCCAGCAGGTTATGGTATGGGTCCTCCATCAATGGCAGGTACACCTGGGCCAGGCCCCTTCGCTGCTGCCTCTAGTGGCTTCGGCTCTGGAGGGTTTGGTGGCCAACAATACGGCGGGCCACCAAGTCAGTACGCCTTACCTTCTGGGCTTGGAGCTCCAACTGGTGCCTACCCTCAAATGAGTAGCGGGTATGGTCAAGGTCACTCTGGTGGACCATTCGACAGCAGGGCGGCCGAGGCTGCCTTTTCATCGGCTGGAAATGGTCCACCTCCATCTACTGGCACTCAAAACGGTTCATCAATGGGATATAGCGGGGCTACCAACTATGGGGTCACCATGGATGGAAACAATGACCCCTTCGCTTTCCTCTCATCTGGACTTGGTGGACTCTCAATGAACGATGACTCTCGAAGAAATGGCGCCAATTCGAACAAATCGCCCGCATAAGCGAGCACCACTGTCTCGTCCTTGACTCATGAGCTCATATACAGAATTTGGTACACGCAAAATATTGTAAGAATGGGTATAGGTAGGGATGTGTAACTGTTAAGGATGGGATCAATGGGATGTGCAAGGTTAGAGGGTGTTTTACATGCGGACGCGACGTGTTCAGGATAAAGCATGGGCAATAGATCTGCACTTTGTCAAGCATAGCGGGATGGGCAAAGCAGCGGCGGTGTTGGGTGGGGAAAAAGTAGACTGGTGGGCAGCAATTCTCATGTTATCATTACTTTCATTTCTTCAGAACACATTTAGCAACAGATTGGGGGGAGGGTTGGCTTCATTTCGGCATGGGGATGATTGCTTTTTGGGGGGATTGGCTATGCTAGCATTGCAGACAGCGAGGTGTTGGGCAGAGGATGGCTGTCTGTATGAATTCAGCATTTCGGGAGATTGGCTTAGATTGCAAGATCTGGTCAATCTATGTTTTAGTGGGACATTAGGTAGTTGCAGCTGTCTATAATACTGTGGTCTAGGCACTTAGGCCAAAACAAGCGGATCAGATAAATTGGTATCAAACCTTTTGTACTTCTACGTGGTTACACTGCACGTATTATCTGATAGGTCGAATTGGCAGAGCGACGTACTCGTAGGGGTGTTCTAGCAAAGCGACGAGCCCAGCCTGGTACTAGTCAGAACCACAAAGGAATCAAGTAATTCGGCAGCTCTGCAATAGCGTGTTTGTATATGTGGCCCTTAGTCTCATCAAAACATCGGATACTCGTCACGACTGGTCTCCATACTCGACCCCGGAACTTCGACTACAGCCTTCATTAAGATAAGCAACGACCAGCTACGTGCATCGCTAAGCAGTACGGAGACAACTTTTCCTCAAAAATATTGAATAGCATGGATCCTTTGGATGTTAGAGTTCAACATCTTTTTAATGCACTGCATATCAGCGCTTGACAAAGCAAGGCTTGCGGTTGTCGTCAACAACGAAGGGCCAGCCAAATTCTAGACATCAGTAGGTGAGCGTATTATGTTCGAATACACCGCATTAGTAAGTTTTCAGTGTAACTCAGAGCCTCGTAGGATATCAGACGGACTTAGGTGCAGATGGACTTCATTAGATGGACAAGGAAGATGTGCCGAGGTTCCGTTGTGGCTGCGCTACCGGCATGCTATGTCCGATGCATTATTCCAGCACTTTCATTAATGATTAATGGCAGGAGAAAGTACTGTAGAAAAGGAGAAAGGAGGGGATCCGTCTTGGTATCTGGCTTGACGTCGGAGGCTTCTTTCCGTGCGGTTAGCATAACTCGGAATTATGCTTAATTGCACAAAATAATCCACCCGGATCGGACTTAAGCAATCTAGCATGACGGAATTCCTCGATCAAAGTATACCCCCCATTATCTAGAGTATTGAAATCAATGCCGTGCCTACCGAATTAACGTGCTATATTTTCAATTACATATACTCCCACCATGTCCGCTGTTTGTTCTGCAATCTGCCCTCCTTCAAGAGGAACCTCACGCGCTGAACTCCAGCCGCCATGAGCAGCAATAGCTCTGCCGAGACCCTGACAAACGTCAATACAAACGCCAGTACTAAAACCAATAAATCCTCACATTGGCAAATCCTTACTACCTACACAACAATCTCCCCTGACGTACTCCACCATCACTATCCCGGATCAGGCACAGAGGACGATCCATATCGCGTCGAATTCCTCCCAGACGATGAAAGAGACCCACAGAATTTCTCAAGTCTGAAAAAATGGAGCATAACTCTGCTCGTTGCTGTCGCAACTTTGGCGGTGGCTTTTGTATCCTCAGCATATACAGGTGGCGTRAATCAGATAATTACTGGCTTTGATACAAGTGACGAAGTTGTGGTATTGGGAGTGTCACTTTTCGTATTAGGGGTATGTATATACGGGACCTATGCATGAATAAGAGAACTTCTAACATATGTGCAGTTCGCCATTGGCCCCCTTCTATGGGCACCTCTTTCTGAACTATACGGGCGCCAAATACTATTCTTTGGAACATATGGAGTCCTCACAGCGTTCAATGCCGGGGCTGCTGGATCTCAGAACATTCAGACTCTCGTCATCCTCAGATTCTTCGCTGGCGCTTTCGGTTCGTCCCCTCTTACAAACACAGGGGGTGTCATCGCAGATATGTTTTCAGCCTCGCAACGCGGTCTCGCCATGTCTGTATTCGCCGCTGCACCGTTTATGGGCCCTACACTCGGCCCAATCGTAGGCGGTTTCCTTGGCGAAACAGAAGGCTGGCGTTGGGTAGAAGGTCTCATGGCGATCTTCACCGGTGTTCTATGGATAATCGGCTCCCTCACCATACCTGAAACTTATGCTCCCGTTCTCTTGAGAAAGCGAGCTGACGCCCTTACGAAAAAGACCGGCAAAGTCTTTAAATCCAAAATTGAAGTTGACCGTGGCAAGCAAAACCTCGGCCAAGCCTTCAAAATTGCCCTTTCCCGGCCCTGGATCCTCCTCTTCAAAGAACCCATTGTCCTGCTCCTCTCCATCTACATGGCTATCATATACGGAACCTTGTACATGATGTTCGCTGCCTTCCCCATCGTCTTCCAGCAAAACCGCGGCTGGAGCGAAGGCATAGGTGGTCTAGCCTTCCTCGGCGTCGCAGTCGGCATGATCGCCGCTGTTATCTACACCATTCCAGACAACAACCGCTACAAACGCGCTGAAGAGGCTGGTATCGCTAAAGGCGAAATCGGCGCACCGCCAGAAGCCCGCCTTCCCCCAGCAATGATAGGAAGTGTCTGCATCCCTATCGGCCTTTTCATTTTCGCATGGACTAATTACCCTTCCATCCACTGGATCGTCTGCATCATCTTCACCGCCCCTTTCGGCTTCGGCATGGTCCTCGTCTTCCTCTCAATTATGAACTTCCTCATTGACGCATACACAATCTACGCCGCCAGCGTGCTCGCCGCCAATTCCGTTCTAAGGAGCTGTTTCGGCGCCGTGTTCCCCCTCTTCACTACATACATGTACGATAATTTGGGCATCCATTGGGCGAGTTCGATACCGGCTTTCCTCGCGCTGGCGTGCGTGCCATTCCCATTTCTATTCTATAAGTATGGACCTACGATAAGAAGGAAATGTAAATATGCGCGAGAAGCAGCTGAAACGATGGAGAAGTTGAAGCGCAAGGATCCTGAGGATGCAAAGGATAATGATGTTGCTTCTGAGAGGGACGTGGAGAAGCCGGAGCCGGATTTGGAACCTGARGGTGTCAGAGCAGCAAGGCCTGATACTCCAGAGAAAGAGGGCAAGATGATTGATCCGGACAGAGATGTGGAGAAAGGAGAGCTCTGAATAGCTCGTATATACAACCTTTCATTTCTTGAACATACTACACCTATACAAATTTCAATTGTATGTATCACAGCGTTTCCGCATCCAAAGCATGGCATGGAGTTTGGAGATATTTGGGAAGTCAGCTCTATATATACTAGTACCTTAGCATGCAGGCAGCCTTTCGAAACAATAGTTGTATTACAATCAGCTTAGCCTTGACTACATCGCAGATTGGACTGATGTATAAGCAGTCATTATAACACCTGTGAAAGACGTCCATACATATTCATGGTGTAATACGTCGTCTCATTCATTTGAAAGTAGATAGATGGACAGCGGATATGACTCGGGAGATGATCAAGGAGCTGCAGTAGTAGGGGGAAGAAAGGGGAATCTTATGCTAAAAGAGGTTGCATAGCGAAAGGAGCATGGATGAAGGCATGGATGGATGGATGAAAATTTCTCGAGTGGTGATGAATGGGTAGCCCTGTAGATGCCATAATCAACGAACGGAGAGGGACGATGCAGCATCAGCACCATCCATCAATCCCACCTCCGTTACCCCTTTTCCTACGCTTCTCTGCTCGCTCGTTTGAACTCCCTCCCCAACCTTAGGATCCACCTCCTTCGTCTTCTCCCTCTCAATGACCGACGTCGGATCGGAAGCAGCACGAATAAAAGGAAGATGCAGAAAGGACGCTTAAACATTTGGGTATTCTACTTTTCAAGCGCTGAATCATACCGCTGCAAAGACTAAAAGACAATGGGAAAGCACCATTCAGCGCCATTCAACAGCGCTACCTCCTCCTTCCCCCCCAGCGTACCCTTCTCTACCCCCATCAAACCCCCTCACCAACCTTAACATCTACCTCCCTCCTCTTCTCCCTCTCAATAACCGGTCCCTCTGCCCCGCGCCCCTGCTCCCTCTCCACCCTCTCCAATAGACTCCCCTTTGCAAATTCGCTTTCCGCAGTAACATCTAACATCGGTTCCTTTGCCGTTCTAGAACCAGTCATTATGCCCCTCCCTGTCCCGGTGCCACCTTGGCTGTGCATGGTGTCGGATAGAAGACCGCCTTCTACGAATGCAGGGACTGGGTTCTTGGGGGAGGTGGAGGTGTGGAGGGAGTGGGAGTGGGAATGGAAATGGTGCATGCTGTCTGAAAGAAGACCACCTTCTATGAATGCTGTCACGGGTTTCTCGGGGGAAGTGGAGGGGTGGTGGTGGTGGGAGTGGGAATGGGAATGAGAGGAGGATGGGTGGTGGTTGTTGCTGCTGCTGCGCATGGTGCGGGTACGGTGAATGTTGTCGTTGGCGCCGCCGGCGCTGGTACGTGGGCGGCGGTTTGGCGTTGTGGAAGGGGGAATCGCGAGAGCGGATTCAGGGGTTGTGGCCATTTCGATGAGGCCTTCAGAGGGGATAGTGGTAGGCATGATGCCGCGACCTTTTCGGGCGTGTTGGGGTGGTTCGTAGTATTGGGGGGTTAAATCAACGAGCGGTTTTGGTTTCTGATGGTGGTGCTGAGAAGAGGTGCGTCTCAGAGAGGTGTCTTTTTCTTCTTGGTATAACGGTGCAACACCGGGAGGCAGGTTTGGGGGGCTTGTTTCGCGCTCTCGTTGGGCTTTTTGGCGAAGGGTGTAGGTCCTGCCAAGGAGGCCTGTGGAGGCGAAGGGTTCGGGGGCTGGAGTTGGAGCGGGTGTCTGCACGATTGAGGGGCCACGCTTTCGGGTTGTTGCTTCGCCCGTGGAGGCGTCTTTGGTAAGTTTTTTGGGATATGATACTGGTGGTGCACCACGACCGCGAGTCGGTGGACGGCGAGAAAGTGTTTCAGTAGCTGGCTCGAGGCTAGAAGTGGGTTCCTTATTGGTGAGTCCAGCTAGTCCAGTGCTTGCTAATGCGGTTCTTGACAAGTCTTTACCATCAGAAGCAATACCGTTGGTAGATTTTCCAGAGTTGTCTTTACCCTCTCCCATCACGTTAATTAAATACCAGCTCCTCCACTCCTGGACAGCCTTATACCATGCGCTAGCAAGGGCTTTATCACTTGTTGAGAAGAAATGAACGAAGTTTTCCGTGCTTACGAACATGCTCGATTTTTCTTGACTTTTGACAGCAAAGCAGATCTTTCTAGGCGGCCTAATCTGCTTTGATATCTGACTGGCAGTAGGTATATAAATATCGAAGTCCGACAAATGGCATATGTTAGATGCTTCACCACCATTCTTTTTGGCTATAAGAACCTGACCATCTGAACGCAGAGTGACCCACCGCTTATCCCAGTGGCGGGGTTTCTGGGAGTGGTAGATGTGCACTGATGTATCGCCGGGCTGAGAGCTCGACACGCTGCTAAGATCTAGGTCAATGTCTTGACCACCCGTTGGTGATGGTATGATTACGAGCGTGTTTTGCGTATCGTTGTCCCACGAATTCATTACATCTCGTACGTGCTCATACCTCCTGAGCGGTCGTTCGAGGCCAAGCTGCTTGAACGACTCGAGGACCACCGTCGCCTTGGGGCTTAGAGATTTCGAGATTTGTTCTCCAACACAGCGAATGATGTCCGTTGGGGTAGTCGATGGCGTTACAGGAATGGACATTACAGATTTCTCATAGTTGACTATAACTCTTCGTTCCCCGGCATTCACTGCAGAGACGGGCGCATCAAAGGCGGGGGTCATTATGTCCTGGGGTGGCTCATTTGCAATGGGTGCTGAAATAGTCCTCTTCAGCTCTTCCTTGCTCTGGGCTCGCCGATGTTCGCCTCTGTAGCCCTTGATTCGCTGCGTCAAGCTCTTTGTAGGCAACGTCGACGGTATGTTGGTCCTGGATTGTTCCTCGCGATATTTAGAGACTGATCTAAGTTGCGGCTGTCCTGGTGTAGCTTCTGTCTTTCGAGGGGACCCATGCTCTTTGAAGTCCCTATGAGAGGCTTCTGCGACCTCTCCCTTCCTGCCATGGTAGACTTTATCTTGGCCTCGAGGAGTTTCAGACTGATGGGCGACTTTTGGGCTCCATGTCTGCCGGTCCCTCACCTCTCTCGTATCTCCCCGCCCTTTCTGAAGGGACGCCTGTGTCGGCTGAATCTGGCTTGGAAACACTGGCGCGACTTTGGATACAACTTCTTCTTGGACTTGCTGCACTTGATCTGCATTGGTAGCCTGGGGTTTCGCCGGGCTTGTAAGAGGTCTACTCGGTCGCGCAGCTTTGTATCTGGATCTACTTCTGGCCAGATTGCTGCTGAGCGTCTGTGACGAGGCTGTAGGCTCAGATGATGGGTTCATTATTCACGGTAGTCTCCCCCAGGTTGTACGGAATGCGCTGACTTGATAAATCCTAATTCTTTTTCTTCTGTGTTTGGCGCAACGCTCTGCGCCTTCAGTGAAGCCCAGATGTCTGTGCGGAGGCATGTGTAGCGTCTTTGCAAGGATAGGAATGGACATGGCCAAATTAAAATTTGACAGGTACTTCGACGCACGCCCAGACGCTGCCGCTTTAGCAAGCGCGCCCGTTGAGCAGGTGACGCATCACCTAGCTCGCTCTGCTCATCATTGTCTACTCACCCAACGCTCCATGCTCGAACGAGGAGCTGCACGCGCTCGCATAGCTGTATGGCTTGGAGAGAAGAAGTCACTTTCCGTCGAAGAAGGGAAGGAAGGGTGGGTACGGATGAAGAAGGGTTTTCGGTCAAACTTTCTTCCGTTAGAAGGGTTCTGTATCCTATCAACTGAATAGCCCTGTAAGGCTTGTGCCCAGAGGCCCCTAAAGCTGGGCCCCTAGGAAAAAGTTATTTGGGTTAAAGAAATATCTTACTTTAGGCCTATCGCCTCTACCATAAGTGACCAACTTTAAGGTGTCTCTAGGGGGCTTTACAGTTGATAAAGTGTATACAACTGACAGGTGAACCCTTCTACTCTCGGGGCTTTCTCCTCTCCCTGGTGGAATGATCTTAATCTGCACGTGTTCTGCACGTCCGTTTCATTACTTTAGTAGATGGCACCGCCGATATTATTGCCTGCTAGCGTCCTGACAAAAATAGCTTGCCCCGCCTTCATCTTCAGCTCTGAACATTTCCTATTGATGTATTCAATGCGAGATGTTACCTTCCTTTATTGTATTTAGAGTACCTGCTATGGCGGCGTTTATCTGAACGTTGGTCGTCAAGATTTGCCCGCATATATTAATTCGAACATCTCAAAACACACGGGCAAAGACAAGCGTAAGGGAGTGAGGAAGTATGGCCGCAGAAGAGAAAAAATTCCATGCCCTCGCTTTTCTGAGCAACTTGATAGCATTCGTCCTTTTGGCTACTCTTCTTGCTCTAGGTGTCTACGTGAACGTTAAGAATATCCTAGTTGGAAATATCTCAACCAATGGCTACAACGTCATTAAACTTAACACGACTTATTGGAACGTTGCCTGCACAATTGTCGGCACCGCTGTTGGATTTCTCGCAGCTGTCGCGCTTGCCAACCAAGATGAACGTATCACCCGCAGCCAGCTGGCTCGTGATAGGGGCGTGATGGCTTTGTTCCTTCGTCCTCTGACCCTGAGAAGGGGGTTAGATCAGATCTCCCACTTGCATCTTCCGCCTGAGCGCACGCTCTTGTTGATTTTGACGATTGCGGCAGCCTTAACGAACGCTGCCGTGGTTGCCTTGTTTGGTATCCGGTCAACTACAGAGCGCATCGTCAATCCTAGCGCGTCTTATCCTCTGGCGGCGCTCAATGCGACCTTTTTTGAGAGTGATCAAGATGGCGCTGTGTTGGCGGCAGGCAGTCCAACGTTCAGCTCGGAGGTTAGCCAGCTCAGCGGCTTTTTGTATAAGGCCGCATACATTAACGGCTTGATCAACAGAGGCCAATACGTCCCTTTCAATACACCCGAGGTACCCTATATCCCAGAGCAAGGATCGATCGGAGACACCGTTTATGCCGGGCTGAATACTGGTGGCGTAGGCCTGAACGTTTCGAGCTACCTTCAGTACTCTGGTGTCACAGACGGCTTCGAAATGCCAGCCGAGTATGGATTTGATAAGTTGCAGGCTGGGGTTTTCGGCACAAACGTTTCTGTCTCATGCCAAAATGCCACTGCTAGCTATACCACGGTTGGCACTAGGGTGAACATTGGCTTCGTGACTGTCATGGCCGTTAGTAAGCCTAATGGGCCTAATATCACCGTCTTCAACAATTTACAAGGCGACCTGATAATTACATCGCTTGTCATTGGCTCTGCAGTCACAGTAAACAGCGACACCGGCGAGCCCGTACATACGCTCGTCATTCCCGATTTTGGTTTGCAGACCGCCTTTGTCTTAGAGTGCTCTTACGACGGCCAAGAATATATGGCGAACGTATCAGTTGCTTCTTCTGTCTCACCCTTGCAAATAGAAGCCGAAGCATTGCCAGGTCCCGTTATCGGTCCTGAAGTCAAGCAGAGACTGGCAAACATGACGCACAACATGCTGGCATTTGGCGGCATGGGTGGCGACCTGGCTCGAGGCTTCATCGATGCTGACTATAATTCCGATGGCACTAATAACACCAATATGGCTAGCACATTAGAGACAGTGATTGAGCAGTTAGGCGAGGCTTATATCTCCCTACTTCGTCAGCAGGTTGAGCGTAGCAACTTATACAAGGGCAACGATGCCTCAGACTCCAACGGCAGCGAGCTTCAGCTCTACGTGACAGTTGTACGTTTAGGTGGAGGCCAATACGGTTGGTTGGCTATATTGGGAGTGCTCTTAATTGGCTCCTTCTGGGGTACGGTGCGAGCGTGTGGTGGTAGAGCGATGGTCGGCTTCGATGCTCAGAATAACGTTCAGCTGCTAAGATCAACACTACACAATACGGATATCCGAGACAGGACAAAGGTCCGATACGAAAATGATTTTGTGGTATTGACCGGAGGTACTATCTYGAARAMCGAGCCGAATGGGTCAGAAGCCAAAGATTCTATTGGGGTGGCATCCTGAAGAAAAGCCAAATCTCACAATCTCCATAGGAAAATCGAATCGATCCATGGCAGGAGATGAGATACTATGAGGAATCATCCCGGTCACTTATCTTGTATATGCTTATTGGTCAGCTGAGCAAGTCTGTTGCTAATTTAATGACTCATTGTAGCGTCGATATCTTTGTTCTCCTTTTTTCGATTTGCTTACTAAGTGAGGGAAACGATGGCGTCGGGCGTCAATCTCTCTTCGCCCATACCCGTAAGCTTCGCGGTATTTATTGCGGCTCTTATATAGTAGTTTAGGCGGTTGCCTAAAGACTGAGCTTTCATGGTATGTCCCAGGGGCCCTGTATGCAGTCCTTATATGTGATCGGTAGCCCATCGGAGTTACATCGGAACCCCATCAGCAGCAATTTGAAGTGGTCTTTGCAGTGCTCCACGCTATTAGGATAGGCCAGCATACACCCTAGTATGTTCAATATCCTTGCTTCCGAATATTGACCTCTAATATCAAGTAGATGGGTAGCTTTCGCAGACCTGTAATTTGCTTATCTAAACAAAAGAATTGATATATACTTATTTTGTTTCCCTGACAATGCAGCTATCATCCATATAGCACTCAGAATCACCCAGGCTCGTGCGAGCATAAAGCGGCGCTCACCCTAGGCTGGGAAGGGGTTTGAGGCTGGGGCTTGTTTGAGGATGGACACTCCTGGCATTCTGCAGGGTGCCACAGGTGCGCTTCCTGTTGCGAGTTACGTATCCAGGACTGATTCATTGCAGGCCGACAAGGTGGCAGTCATGGTAGAACCTGACACAGAACTGCGTGATGATTGTCATGCCTTGTGCAGGCTCCTTCCGCACAGGACTAATGGTGCTGAGACGCCCAACGTAGTAGATGGGTGCTGCGACGGCTTGGATGCGGAGGAATTGGTGGCCCTCTGAAACATACTTGGAGCATTATTGACGCTTTTAGGGCCTTCCACGCGATACTTTTGGATTCCCAATGAGTGCAAACTGCAGAGCTGAAAAAGCTTGCACCGCCGTAGCTATCAACGTGAGGAAAGAACTCCACTCTGTTGGTGCCACGACGTAGAGCGGCGGTGCCAGTAGGACACAGAGCAAAGAAATGGTCATCGGGGGCATCCAGCTCCATTTTGGGACATTTGATGCTTTCCAAAGGGGAAGACATGCCGTGGTCAAGCCACATCCCTGACTAATGCTCGCCTGCATCAAGAACCAAAAATCTGCATCCTTTACGGTTCCTGGTTTATGCTCTGAGTAACCGTAGGCCAAGGCGAAGGTCGGAACTGGTAAGGTTAGAATGATTCATACCTCATGGGAGCAATACAGTCGGGAGATATGAATATGTAGCTGGTGATAAGAATGGCAGTCGCGAAAGAGGAAAATGCCGAAGTAAGGAATATGCAGTAGCTAGAATTCTGAAACCTACTATTTGCAAGAACTGTTCCACCAAAGGTCAACCAGAGCAGACTTGTGGTAGTCTAGGGGATTTATCAGCACAGATTTGACTCCAAGCATTTTTCTGTGATTACGTACCCAGAATCCAGTGGACTGATCAGTAACGCTTTGTATGGGCGGAGCATTTTTCGCGAGCCTGTCAATTTGCTTGGAAAGAGCGGACCTGAAACTTTAGTCTCGGAACTTGTTAAAACTGCTATGTGAGGGGCTTACCAAGTTGATAGAGTTCTTGGTGCTTTTCCATGACCATTAGAATAGTAAAAGTCGCACAATTGGTCGACTTTGTCCCATTTCTCACCCAAGATTGTTCTAATTTCAGGGTTTAATAGGCCGTTTTCAGCAACAGCGATGATCTCAACACTCAGCTCATCAGCTCTCCTCAACACCCCTTCTATGAAATTGCAGATCAGCTCATAAGCAGGGTCATCTTTTCCGGCGCCTAGAAATTGCGTAAGAATAGAAAAGGCCTTTTGCCAGTAGTACAGCAGGTGGCGATTGACTAGGTACAGGTTGGTGAATGTTGACTCGCCCCTCTCAATAGCTCCGAACTGAGACTCTATCGTTGCAATATCTGCAACGTCATGCCGGCTCTCGATCTGAGCAGTTACATCGCCTGCGTTGAAGTGTCCTGCGAGGATATCTTTAAGAATCGTGTTCACGATAGCTAAGATTTTGCGGTCAAGCTTCGCATTCGCGCGAGCAAGGGTAAGGAGAGTATCATCGGTCATTGGAGGTCCCCATTTGCTGCTAATGAGGCCCTTCGGCGTAAAATCTCCTGTTTGTTCATGAGCATATCGGTTGGAGGTGCGATCGGCTCAACCAACCCGGTGCTTTCCAGTTACTCGCTGCGTTCGCTCGTCGTTGTGTTAGCCGTGACGAATCCAAGGGATCTGTAGAAGCGCTGGAAGTGGTCGTCGCCATTACGGGCGAAAGTTTTGCAAATTACTTGAAGAATAATTTGATGGCCTTTAAACCCTTTGGAAAGGTGCTGAATGTTGTTCAAGCAGACGGATGTCTGTCACGATTCAGGCTGTTGCGTGAGGCTGAAGAACTCTTGGCATTCTGCAGGAGGGACATATTTTCCTTATGTTATGTACTTGCCCTTATGTAAGCCTCGAGACCAATCCCGGACCACAATTGCCTTACGTATCCAGGACTGAAACACTCGATTGCTGTTTTGAAATGGCTAAAGCATCTATTAGTCTGCATATGTCAGTTAGCAGCTCTGCATTCTCTTCCTGCTTCTGTCATGTGTCCTTCCTTTGCAAGAATGGCATTACATACAGGTCGAAGGTAGTGTATATGCATAACTTTGCCGCAGTCTCAGCGGACAACCTATACCTCTAGTCTACATGTCGTCGTTGGTCGAATCCATCTTCTATTCAACTAGGTCCAGGCTCCATCTGTTTCCAGACGTCGCCTTCCCACACCCCAGCTTTCGTATAATCTGCCGAAGAACTGCCTAGCATGTATCCAAATCTAAAATACTCCTTCTCCAATGCATCACTTCTCCCGAATGTATGTTGGGGTGCTCCCTCTCCATTATACCAACGATGACGCTCCACGTCATTCACTAAAACACTTACCCCATCATACGGATGTGGAGGCGTAAGCCAGGAAAATGTTATGTTTTGTGTACCCAAAATTGGCATCGATATGTTTGGTAGGAGTGACTCAAATTGCCCGTCCCCACCACGAAGCTCATTCGTGGTCTGCATTAAGGAGTCAAATCCCCAGCGCGCGGTCCCGTTGATGAACAGGCCAACTAAGATACCTTGATACAGCATTCCCGCTCTTGTTTGAGGGCGTGTTCCTGGTAGAAGGAGGAGAGCAAGTATATAATGATGTATGCGCAGGTTAAGAGGCGGTATGACTATGCAGAGGACGATTCCCGTGAGGAAAATCGCGTAAACACCCAGGTAGCGAGGTAGTAGACCTTCCAGCCGTAAATACCAGACTTGTCCACAGGCAATGGTAAATATCAAGACCACAACGATTGCCAAAGCCAATTTAGCTCCCGCCTGTACTTGGAGGTCATGCTGGGTAAGACGCTGTATAGGGATGAAATCGAAAGTGTAGTTGTTGAGGGCGCCAACCCAGGCACCACCGAGCCAGAGAATACTTCTTTCAATATTGGCGGTCATGCCCTTCTGTTGGGGTTTGACGCTGTATTTGTAGATAACAAATGCACAGAATGCCGCCGGAAGGAATCGGCCAATAATTGCAGATGTGAGTGAGGCGTAATCGGAATAATTTGGCGGGTCCGAGACAAGTCCAACGTGGAAGAAGAGCATTACAAAGATCGAGGTGAAAAAGACTGGAGGCGAGGTAGTGCAAAGTGATAGGATGGTAGAGAATCCACAGGTAACCGCGAGAAGCGGCCAACGCAGATCTCTCACGCATTCGGAGGAAAGTCCGGAAACAAAGGTGAATGTTTTGGGAAAGCTGGAGTCAAAAGCAATGCTTCGAATACCATGTCGCTGGGTAGAGGCGAAGTTGCTCTGCTCGCCGGTAAGCAAAGCCACACCGCATCCACCCTTGTCATTCCCAACAAGACCTGAATGTATAGCTGCTTGGCAAATGAAGGAGTCACCCCGATACAAAGTCTTAGGAATCGTTGAATTCTCTTCAGCCGCTGTAGGGCCACCAATCACGAAGTGTGCATAGTTGAGTTCTTGGTCCCCCACAGCATGAGGGTTGAGGACTTTTGTTTGCCTGCAGTTCGCGGGGCATCGGAACGCAAGTGTAGCATTGTCGAAGGGTCGGCATCGGTTGCCGTTTAGGCCGCAGCCGTTCCCAGGCTCCCTGTTGATTCTCAGTCCGGACCCTTTTTGAAAACCAGTATAGATAGAGTGGCTTACCAAAAATTTGCCCCGCACCATATTGGCTGTGGCTTCCCGTAGCCCTTGATATTTCCAGCTTGTGCAGAGTGATTGAGTACCAAGGTGAAAGTCAGGAGCCAGCAAAAGTAGAAAAATGCCAGGAGTCCAGCCTTATGCCTCCGCTTTGGAAAATGCCTGTCAATGAACTTGGCGGGGGCCTCTTGGATGAAGGGAAAGAAGGGCGTTATCTTCTGTGTCTGGGGAGGATCCGGGCCTTTCACCCAGGCTACGATAGCTCGAGCTGTCTGTCGGATAGGCACGGGTACCCATCTCCAGTGGAAGGACTTGGAGGACTCTCGTAGCCACACTGGCAATGGGTACTGATGCTGTTCAGCTTCCTGTRATTCAGACCGGATGTCCATGTCAGAGCTGCCGGGCGTTGACGCTTCTGGTCCATCGTACTGCGMTCGGTTCTCCCAGGGTGGCCCTTGATCATGTGGCACTCCATTCTCAGCGTCGCTGCTGTCCTCCCATGGACCCATCRCAGGGTCGGCCGGTGATTGAAGGAGTTACTACCATTTGTCAGCTAGCTGCGCTGTCCATAGTCGGGGGATCTAACAATAACCTTATGTACCGCTAGTAGATCCAAACGCGCATCCAAGGTTCCTGCATATCCTATTTATGCGATTCAGCTGGCCAGCGACACAAGGTAAACGCTCTGCAATATTCGATACAAGCGGAACAAAATCAACAACGTTCAGAAGTGAGAAAGAAAGAATGGGTCTTTGGACCCGGCAGCGGCAGACCCTCACACACAATCCCGCCAGTCAGATCTGCCGAAGTTGAGGCAGGAACCACCCACTTCCGATTGGCCAGGCCGCCAGCCAAACAATCACTCCGTCATAGCACTGAGCTAAGAGATAATACTTCCCAAGCATCTATACATTACAAAGCGATCGCCTGGTGCTGGAGTGGCATGGTGAGGAATCTTTTATTTTCATGAGAGCTTCAGCATATTCATTTCCGCCATTGTTGCCCTCACTATCACATCTTCGCTATAATGGAAGTCTCAGCAAGTGCTAATAAGAGGCCAGAGCCTATCGATCTATCACATCATTATTCCAAGGCTACCAAAAACCGAGTGGAAAGCAGTATCAAAGGATTCTATAAATACTTCGCCATTCCGGGAATAGGCAATCTTGCTGGAGGTCTTCCGAACAATAATTACTTTCCCTTTGACACACTTGAGGCTGCTGCAGCTCTACCCGAACGCTTCACTCCCACGCCGAACAAGCCCGTTGATCCTCCGACTGCCCAATTAGCTGCGACAAAGCTCTCAGATGACTTCTCATCATCTCGTGTGGTTGTACCCAAGGCTTCAGATAACGAAGACATCCTTCGCAAGATCGATCTGAAGACTGCTCTCCAGTATGGCACAGCTCAAGGATACCCGCCACTTTAYAGCTTTCTTCGTCAATTCACTACCCAGAATTTRCATCCAAATGTCCCGTATAAAGAAGGTCCAGAAATACTACTAACCTGTGGATCTACTGATGGCTTTTCCAAGACTCTCGAGGCTTTGACCAATACATGGAACGAGGACAAGGATCCGATTGCGGACAAGGAGGGTTTGCTTGTCGAGGAATTTTGCTACATGAACGCGATAGCAGCTGCTAGACCCAGGGGCTTAAATATCGTTCCAGTTGCCATTGATGATGAAGGCATGCAAGCACATGGAACAGGTGGCTTATATCACGTACTAAGCACTTGGGACGAGAGTAGGGGAAAGAGGCCACATCTAATCTATACTGTCACGTAAGATATGACTTCTTACAGATTGTTGACCTTAGAACTAACATTGAGTCTAGCATTGGCCAAAACCCCACGGGTGGAACATTGAGCGTTCAGCGCCGCAAAGAAATATATGCCGTCTGTGTTGAATTCGACGTTATAATCGTCGAAGACGACCCTTACTGGTACCTCCAATATCCTTCCGCCAATGCTGCCAATAACCACGACCCATCTTTGTCCGGGGCGGCCCATCTCAAGTTCAACGGCCCGATCCAAGAGCGACCCATGCCCCAGAAATCCTCAGGCTACCCATTTCTGGACAGCCTCATTCCCTCCTACCTCTCCGTCGACTACCAAGGTCGAGTCGTCCGCCTTGACACTTTCTCCAAAACTGTCGCCCCAGGCTGCCGTCTGGGCTGGATAACAAGCCAACCCAAGCTCTGCGAACGACTCCTTCGCATCACCGAAACCTCGACCCAGCAACCAAGCGGATTCGTTCAAGCCATGATTGCCGAGCTCATCATGGGACCTCACGACCCCAAGCACGGCCGAGGTGGCGACAAAAGCGCCAAGGGTTGGAAGATGGATGGCTGGATCCGCTGGCTCGAAGGCTTACGTGGCAATTACGAGCGCAGGATGCAGACCATGTGCACGATCMTRGAAGATGGCAAAGAACTCATAAAAACCGGCCACCGCAAGAGTCTGGATGACGAATGGAGCGTAGTCAGAAAAGTGCGTCCGTACGACTTCATCTGGCCTCTCGGCGGCATGTTCGTTTGGGTAAGTCTGCTCTCCAACCCATCAGCAACCACATAAACCTCTAGATAGAATGCTCATTAATGTTACTCATCAGGTCCGCATCAAATTTTCCCACCATCCCCTCTACCCCACCACCTCCCCCAGCAAACTCTCCAACGCCCTCTGGATCCACCTCACCACGAAAAAATACCTCGTCCTCGTCTCCCCCGGCACAATCTTCTCCCCCTCCGACGAAATTCGCGACAAGAAAGGCTGGTCGTATTTCCGAATGTGTTTCGCAGCCGTAGACGAGCCGGATGTGGAGAAGACTACTAAGAGGTTCGTAGCGGGCGTGCACGATTTCTGGAAAAAGAAGAGTTTGGATGAAATTGAGGAGTTGGAGGCTGTGGGAGTGGGGAGGGATATTGAGGGGAAGGGATTGGTGGATTCGAGGGGTGGATGGGGTTGTTAAGGCAGTTCCTTAACAAAGATTTGAGGATGTGTTACGGTTGAATGAAGAACGGTTACATGGTCCCACGATTTAGCAGAGGAAATTGGGATATCAGTGGTTATGAAGATAGCGGATTGATGATGATGATGGAACGATCCTCGACCACATTGATAGACTGAGCTATGAGATCTGGTTGAGGGAGAGGGTGGTTACCTTCCTTATGAACATATTGACGGTCCTTTACTATGATCCATCCATGATATAGATCATAAGATAGATATTCTTATCAACATGTTATATAGCAATACTTCAATACCGCMCTTGCTAGAGAAGAGAAATCATCTCATGCATAGGTGATATCTATCATCCATGCTCGCAACCTGAACATGGCTACATTCATTTCATACTTATAGCCCGCCTCACATGACCATGGGAATACCAAGGCCCTTCATCCCTACATGTATATCCGCCTACATTTCCCCTTCCCCAAGCCAAAAAGCTAAGCAACTCTTCACCAAGAAAACAGTTCATTGGTACTCTTAAACTAATCATCATCAGAGAAACACTCGCAACGCGGTACTGTGCTGTTCTACCAGATATGAGGACAAACAGGCATTGGAGCAAGGAAAGAGTGTTGAATAATTATGAGAAAAGTAAGCCACCGCAAGCAATGCAAAACGCCCCGTGTACCTAAATGCAGAGTGTTGACGCCATGCATGATGCACCCGTATGTAAGATCCCGAGCATTGTCATCCCCCTTCCCTGATTACTTTTATCCGCTTTTTGTCGTCAGATATCCACAGTCTCGCATTGCCATGCATGGTGCAGCTGCATGTGAGATCCCGAGTATCTTCCCTCTTTTCCCCCTTGCCTGAGCACTTTTATCCGCTTTTGGATCGTCGAACATCCATGACACTCTCGTTTACCGTTTACTTATCACTTCCCTCCTCACTCATCCATGTTCTCCCATTCGCCGCTTCCTCCACGGGAAAGACTTCCCTAGCATACTCCTCTATTCCCCTCCACCCACCCCATAACTGTCTCGCCTCAGCCACACAAGTGCCCTCTCCGCCACCGCCCCCACTGCCACTGCCAGCCGTGCCATTCACTTCCTTCTTACCGACTGGTGGCTCCATGTCTGGGCCAAAGTACGGCGCTTTGAATTTCCCAAAGATGAGCTCGATGGCGTGGAGTTGTTCGGCGTAGCCATCTGGTATGGGTACTTCGATTTCGATCTTGAGGGAGTGGACGTAGCGGACTGGGCGCCGGAGGGCGCGCGAAAAGAGGGCGCAGACGCGGGTGGGAGTTAGGAGTTCGAATGCGAGGGCGATACTGCCGAAGGAATCTTGTTAGATGTGGGTGTGAGGTGTAGAGAAGGATGCAAGCGTACCGGTGTCCTGACCATTTTCGTAGACCGTCTTTAAAGATCTGAAGAACGGCGGGCCCGACGTCGTGTTCGGCGTCGAGCCAGGGGAGGGGTATGTTGGGGTCGAACGGGGCTTTCCATTCAAAGCTATCGTCGGGCTTTAATTTCATACAGAACAGAGGCATGGGAAGGCTGGTGAAGTTGTTGTTGTAAATTCCTGCGTAGACGAAGGTAGCGGGAAGGCCGATCTGGATGATCAATCAGCTCTTCTGGATCTTCAGTCGCTGGAATGACTTGGTGTAATTTACCTGCCGTATGTAGTTCTCGATTGTGAATTTGGCGGCCCAAAGTGGTGCTGCTGGCCAACCTTTTCCATAAATGCTGTGGTCGGGCATAGAAGAGTAGATGTAATGTTTGATCTTGGCCTTTTTGGCAGCGTCTGCCAGAGACTTGCCTATGGCGACCTCGTCACCCCATGTCAGGGTGTTGATGAAAGCTTTCTCGGCACCAGCGAACAGACGTGCTATAAGCTTCTTGTCTTCTAGGGAGCCTTCGAAGAGGGTGACATTGTTAAGAGATTCCAGCTCTTGTGCCACTGGCAGCGACTTCTTGCTGACATGTGCTCGGATCTGATAGCCCACAGCCGCGCCGACGCGGGCCACCGAGGCAGCTTGTCGGCCAGTAGCGTTGACTATTGCTAGAATGTTATTGGGCATGAGTTAAGAGAATGAGAGAAAGCAAATTGAGTTCAGCACGAGGAAAGGCAGGCAGATCTCCAGAAGTAAGTCGTGGATTAGCTGCGTGTATCGGATAGGAGATAAGCAGAGCAATGTGGTTGTAGATTCTGGTAACGGATAGCCACGAGAATGATGCAAGACAGAACTAGAATCGCGTGACGCCAAAGAATGAAGTAGTGAAGGAAGCCTCAAGGGCAAGCCTTAAGGGTAACAGGATGAGAAAATCTGGGGAAAGACGCTAAAATTGGGAGATGTTCTTCCCCACAACGGGTACAATCAACAGCAAAGCGTAGTAAGGAGGACCAGGGTAGATAAGGAAATCATATACTATTATTGCCTAGTCTGGAAAGCATGATAGGTAGCAGAGAGCAAGTTATTATTCAGCGGTGTAGCGAGTAGCAACAGGTAGCGAGCACGCCCAAACAACGCGGTCACAGCAGGAAGAGTGATCGGAAAAGTGACGTTCGTCGTGTGTTTAGTTAGACGGCCTGGAGAAGATTGCGATGCTTATGACGTGACTTAGCTCTTGAAGCATAATTCGCTATTAGGATTTTCAGTAGTGTAGGCTCTGTTGTTGGTCCGCGAACAGGAACCGTGACTTGGTATAGCATCATGAGTGGTTTCGCCGGAAGGAGAGTGTAGTTGTATGGAGAATGTACGGAGTGAGGAAATTTGAATGGTCATCAACAATAAAAATAGAGGGAAGGAGTCCCGAACAGTCCAACCCAATTTAGGCTGGGCACCGCTAATTAGGTAATGAATGAGCCTTATACGCGAACAAGTCGTGATTTCTGCCAGGGGGGATACTTCCTTATTTGACAATATCACGACATAACCTCCATATGCGATGTGGCTGAACAACCCGGAATTGACAGCCAGGTCTGCTTCTATCACGGTCAAGCAGACGACGTTGCTACTGGTCCAATGCGAACTCCCCATAACCGATGTCAGGGTTTCATCCGGCCCCTTGGTTGGCTCAGAATCCATCAGGCCACACATTCATACCATTTCCGGCATATTGGTACATAATGATTTGCTATACGACATATTTAGAATATGATTTGCAGCAGCTCCGAGGATATGCAAGACTGTAATGTAACCCGTCACGCTTAAACAGTGGAACGGCGCCTCTTGCCTTGCGGGACGGCTAGCACACCACGTGTTGGTCATAGATAGTGCCTTGTAGCCTATGGATATACGACATCTCTGACCGAAAGCTTGCACCTCTGTCACGTAATTGACAAACCACACCGCATTCTGTCCGCACTCCCACAAGAACCGCTGCAGCATCTTAGGTTATCAACTTGCCGTCTTGCCGTCCCACCCGAGAGCCTTGGAGAGGCTCACCTGTGATTTTGCGAAATTGCCATCGAAATTGCCCACGTGTTTGTTCTGTGGTTCTACTGTAAACTAGGACCCGGCTTCTAGCGCTTTTCTGCGGTTGTTGAAATTATTGAATAGCCTTCCCACATTCGGACCCTGCTGGCGAAACGAGGACGTTCTCCCTGTAGAAATGGTTGAAGATGGGGAAGATGCCACCAGGGACTGCATCGTACATGTTGGATGAGCAGGGTACTGTGCATACACCATTCGAGCTCCAAACAAGGATGATCGATGCGAGCACTGATCGCTTCCCCTCCCGTAAGAAGCAGGCTCACCGATGATAACAGCTGTTGATGTGTACCTTTGGGCCTGCAATGTGAAAGGGTAAAGATGCTCTCTTGAACCATTGGCAGCTATTGTACCACATTTCCGCGAGCTTCGAGTCAGCGAATCCTTCATCAGAAAGCATCAAATCAGCGACAAGAAGCTGAATTCGCTCTCTTGCCGAGAAACGGTTTTGTGTAGCCGCTACCATACGGTGCTAAATGGTGTCAGCGGGGAAATTCTGTCGCAATCATCGTATTTCCGCGGTCAACTTGCAGTATGTTGATGGCTCGCTACACTTACCGGATCCTCTGAGCTTAGATAGTAGAAAAATTTCAAATGCAAAAGATTCTATAGAACATTCCATGGCTATAGCGGCTCCTAAACGTCCCAAGCATTGGCGAGAACGGATGCATGCTCACCATGTTGTTGAGCGCGAAAGATTGTAATTTCAGAGCTCTTTTCAAAATAACAGATCCCCAATGTGATCGTGTGCCCTTTGTTCTACTTTGGCGTCGTATGTCTTGCGAAGTAGGAGGGATGGATGTGTATAGCAAGTATCAATCTTTTATGTATTTCAGAGATCTTCGCCGATACAGTCTAGGTGGACGAGGATCTGCCAGACAGCCTGGCAGGTGGCTTCGCTGAATCAGGTAGCCACAAAGGGTCTTATCATGAATATGAAGAGGGCTGATTTGAGGCTATGCTCAAGACTCTCAATCTGTAATTACCAAACCGTTGATTATGACTTCGGTGAGTGCTTGCAACGAGTATTGCTGAAGATAAGAAAATAATAGTACGTTTCACAATAGAACACAAAAGATCCTCAATAGAAGAACAGGGAAAGCAGAAGTCAATAATGGGAATGAAGGTGACAGACCCTTCTCGTCGGAATTGTTTGCCTTGCTATATACAGACACGACGCATCACTACGTGGTCTTGGCTCTATAATGTTGTTGCAAGATGTCCCACTCCATGAAGAGGTCTTGTATGAACCAGAGAGCTCTTGAAAGCGCTAAGGCGCCAAGGCATGTGGACATTTCCGGCATGGTAAAACATGCCGAGTATTCAGAATATCGCCGTTTGCCCGTTACACAACAGTTGTTGTTATATACATTCCTGCTTAAAAGAAATGGAAAGAGATTCGGAGCTATTGAGCAATCCTGATACGTCAATGACGTTGAGCTTCACTTATACCGGAGCTGTACTGTCTAGTGCCAAACAGACTCGTTATCCCAGACATGCGAACATTCATCCAGTATAGATTACGGTAAGCCTTGATGATCAGGTAAGCCACCAGCCATTGACCACGAATATGTAAGGCTTTTCAGCCTGCTGGCAATGGCTCGCTCTTCATCTGTTCTCAATCCAAGGTGCTTGGCGACGGCGGAATCGATCCCAATCTTAAGGTCAAAGGTATAAGGAGGGAGGGATCTATGAAGCTTTCAATGAAATATACAATCCGTTTTGGTTACAAACCTTCCAGAGATCAAATCCGGGAGAAAGACACAACTAAACGTCCATCGAACTTGAAGCACGGTAATTCCCACGGAAACGATTTGTCATGGAGGATTCTCTTCCCATAATAAAAGCATGATATCTGAAATATTTGAAAAAATAAACTGGATAACGGCAGGAATATGCCGTCTTCCCATGACCTAAGCAACCTGTACGACGAAAGCAGTCCTAGTGCCAGAACATCACTGTGAGCACTTCAGCATGAGATCTGGTGATGTCAGATCTCATTGCATCGTAGCGCTTGAATGAGCATACGTATCCCATCTGAGATGACTAGTGGGTCATAGCTCCAAGGACACACTTCGAGGGACTTTACTATGCACAATGCATATACGTCGAACAGCGTGACTGCAGAAGCGAAACTCGAAGTACTCAGCATTGACCCTTCCGTTGGTCACAGATAGTACGGCAGAAACACCACGGTCGAGTTCCGCAACCGGGTTTCAAGCCATGTTGCGTGACAAGTGACCGATGTATATTTAGCAATGGCCTTCCCGCTCATCTCAAACGTTGTCGTAGGAGTCTAACGGGGCCACAGGCAGGCCGCGCAACCTCGCTGCAAGTCGTCTTGCAAAGAGAAGCCTAGAAAAATGGGTCGGTGCACGATGGTGGCGCAATAACCACAACAACGGCTCTCAAGGTGCTACCCCAGCGGCGACGTCTGTGCACGCTGGATCTATGCTCCACATTGTGTGTTCATCCAGTAAAGAAACAGATCTTTGAAGCAGCCTGTGAAGTAGAAAGTAAAATGCTGAGACATGGTGTTTAGGGCATTCTGTACTGCTTCAGTGTTTATGTTCGGACTCAAGACTTCGACTGCTGCCTCTCTAGGGTTATGTCGTGCATAAGTTTCTTTGCTCAGACCCCTAATTCAAAAAGGGCCGCGTCTCTCTGCATCCCAAATGTTCATAAAGGTCAATGCATACATTCAGTATGCTACGATGCTGCGCAATTTGAGCGAAGAAAGCTTATGCTGAGCGCTATGACCCAAGAGCCAATGGCAGTTCTTGCCTCGAAAACACTGACTTCAAGGAAGATTTGAAAGCTGAGGCTTTTTCAGATTGATCAGAATCTTCCGGCACTCGCATATTTGCGATTTGCTTATCGCCAATATGTGGGGCGTCGGGGTTTTTGCGGCTGTGGAAACGTCGTGGGGAGTGAATTCTCTCAACATGCGGATGAGTATTTGAGTCACGTCTGATAGAGGATTCGCCATGAAGCGTACAGAACGCCATTCTTGAAAGACTAGAGAGTACTTGGTACGCGACTGCAGACGACGCAATACTGTATGCGAGCAAGATAGTGCAAGATAGTGCGCCTTGCTTATGGGATCTGCTGACCAGTGGCAAGCCCAGTCACATCGCACTCATCAGATTGGGCGATATGTGGGAATCGAGAAAGCCAAGCTGCTCGCATGGTTATGCAATTGCACATATTGAATCAGCCGCGTCAGCCGTGGGCTTCCGACAGACTGGACAGATCGTTTTCTTCGCGATCCTGACCTGATGTAGTATGGGTATGCAACCTCGGAAGAAATTACCTAGCCTAAGCCTCAATCCTACACTTCCATCAAGGCGTAGCAGCTGATGTTCCAGGCTCTGTAGGAGATGTGATATGCGGCAACTGACAAAATCTGCCTGATAGCCTGGAATCACATATGGGACGCCATATTCAATGAGATCGGAACTGTCATCCATCTGGTCGACTATGGCGATGGAAGGTCTTGCTAAGTTGTTTCCTATAGAGGCGCGTGATGGGGGCCATTGCTCTGCGTCACCGATGATAGATTCGTACTCTAGCAGCTCTGGGTTTGTTTGTGCGCAAAGTATTCGCCTCTAGTTGCAGCTTCCCCTCACTTGGCGAGTGGAGGATCTTCATTGGGCGGTGGGAGCTACCTACTGTACCCCAAACTTTAGCATAGCGGCTCTTCGGGAAATTCTCTACTCGTTGAGAATATCCCACGCTTAGACCCAAGGGCCACTTTCGAGAAGCGCGCATAATCTGGGATGAATGGGAAGCGCAAGACGCATGAGGATAAGTCGAGAGATTGCCGTGGGCCGAATACAGGTCTCGCTTGCGTGCACGAGTAATAGCAACGAGGTTGGCCTGATGTAGGTACATGAGACGTTAGAGTGCTTTGGAAGGAGTGTTTGGCGAGTCTAGATCAGCAGAGCTCGCTAGGACGATATTCCCAGAGGCACGGTTGATAAAGTAGGAGTTGTGGTGGAGTTGTGGTGGAGGCTGGGTGTTGAAGGTCGTCATTCCCTTATTTTTGTGTGCCGCGCCCGCAGGCCGCCGGACAATCTCAAACGGAACTCCGGGATTTGGGGCCCCCTCAGAGTGCATCCCATTGTTTCACATGCCCCCAGGCTGCACCCTATTGGGTTACCTTCGGGCGTCGATCTTCCACATCTTACCGTACCTGGGAAGGGAGCACTCGGTTGGGGTCCGGCGTGCGGTGGGTGCGTGTCTGTATGTGTGTGGCCCGAAGAACACGAGGAGGCAAAGTAAGCTCCCAGCTGCTGCAATGTCAAKGAGAGAGAGCAAGAGATCATCATGTACAGCAAAGGAGCACTTCAATCTCCAATACAATGGCATGCAACGCGAGCTCATCGATCATCGATGCTTCATCACATACCCATTCACGATAATTGGGCGGGACGTTTGTCCATTTGCCAGTATACAGACAATTAAAGTCCGCGTTGAAGCGCAGCAATGGAGTTTACGGGATGGTGGGATGGCACGAGGCAACCGTTAGCTTCGCACAAGCGGTTGGGCCAGCAATGCAACTACTATCCTACCCCAAGCATTGTAAATTTCCTACCCAATGAATTCCTCCCCACCTCCCAACCGCTTGCATCACCGTCCCTGTTACACCTTTTACCCGTCATGCACTTTCGAGGCACTCTACAGGCTCTATCCTGCCCCTCGAGTAATTGCCGTTCCCATACTCAGTCGATTACCCTTCCCGGCAAGCAAGCTCTCATATCGTTTAGCACTGATACGCTTACTCGGAGTATGCTGATGCGGCGCAGGGCCAGTATAAGGACTGTAGGATCCCTCCCCTACCTGCCCCGCCTACCTGCCATATCGGTCTAATATATATGTTGGACTTCGTCATCCAACACTGCCTCACCCAGCTGAGACCCTTTGGTATTGTTTCGTTTCTATAGACACGTGTACCTTAATCTCAATCTCTACTGCTTATCACATCCCAGACCTCGCTACTCTAATCTGCTTCATGTACAAAAGCACAGCTTGTTGCTTTTGACTTTTGAGAACAATCCAAAACACAGCGGCTCCGCTCTCAACCAACCAATTGCCACTGTCATGCCAGTACTACACCGTCGTCCACATCAAGAAGTGCTTGCCTCAAGACGTATGACCCTCGCAATGCCTAGCATTGAAAGCAACGAGGCCATGGGAGAGCCTCTATGGGCCGTCAGCGAGGACTTCGAAAGACCACAGAAAGAGATGGACTTTCCATCCGCAGCCCTGTGCCGGGTCCCTGCGCGAAAAGAGTCGACAAACAACCTGCGTATAGACACCTACATGAAATCCGATCTCCCTGATCGGTACTTGTCGAGCGAGGAAGAACCCTCACCGAGCCCAGACAGCGAGACTTACGAAGAAGCCGAGGAGAAGCTCGAGCACAAGTCTTGCCTTACACAAGTCGATGAAGTCAGCGAGTCTATCAGCGAGCCCGTCAGTGAGCCTACCGCCGAACCCTCTACCGTCGACGAGTACAAGACAGAGATAGCTATTGCCGTTCCTATCTTCGTGGGACGCCCAAAGCTGGTCGACATCACCAACCTTGCACCCATGCACAAGCGCAAGCGTGCTGCTTCAGAAAAGCAAATGCTCTTGCGGTCAGCCGTGAAGAAAGCCGCCTCAAGCATCTCAATCAGGCCTGACGAGAACACTCCCCCTGTCATACAAGAAGCACCCCAGAATGTTACCCCAGAAGAGGAACTACCGAAACGCAAAGACAGCTTAAACATGCCGGCACCTGAGTCATGGCTACCTGACGACGCTACCCTCGTACAAGAGGATGAAGAAGACCACTACTTCCCAGACCTCGAACTTCGCAAACCTCTCTCTTACAAAGACTACGACCCCTACTCCCTCGACCCTCCCCGTCTCTCGCCCCGAAACTCCTACAGCAAGAATGGTAATAGTAGGCCTGGCAGCGTTGCTCGTGCAAGGAACAAGTCTAGCCCACCAATGGCCATGAACAATGGCTGGAGGGGGCTTACTCGATCACTGAGTATTGCAAAAAGGCAGGCTTTACATCGAGGCGACTATCAGGTTGCCAAGAAAACGAAATTGATCGCCCGAGCAGCGAACGAGAGAGCGGAAACGCCACTGATCCCACCCTTTCCGATGGGAGAAAGTTTTTGAGATTGAAACGGTATTGGTTCGAAGGGAAATAAATGATTTGGAAATTGGAATAGATGGATATGAATTCGATGATGATAGGACTACGCTCATTCACGATCATCACGGCGAATAAGAGATGGATTTCAGGAGTTAATACAGGGGATTATGGTTATACAGGGTTATATGGGTTCTTTATTTGCATTTGAAAGCGTGAAGCGATAGATACCAACCTTTCTACACTCCTTATTCCTAATCGCTAGTGTCTTAGGGATTTATTCTCAGGATTGAATAGAACTATATTCAACATGAGGGTTGCAAATAACATGAACACGCTACCTACCTACCTAGTCTTGAGACAAGAGGCTTTCCCCACCAATATAAATCCCATATGGTTACGGAAAGATAGGCTTCTGGTCTGCACTCCCCCACCAGGTCTAGGTACTTCAGTGACGTAACCGCCACTTTACTCTGTTGTCGTACACTACGAGTGACCATATGCCCCCTCTTACCTTCTGGCCCCTCGCTGCTCCAGATTCGCCACTTCATCCCTACGTACTCTGCGCCATGGTTCTCATCACGAGGCTATCAAAAGCCCATCTCAGATCCCCTTCTAGCACTCACAACGGAAAGAAACACCCACTATCTTATTCCCTTGTATTTCCACCCCCACGCTCTCACCTCCATTCTTTCTCTTCCGTATTCACTTTTACATCCCTCAGATTCGTTGTCCTTCATCCTCCAACTACCCTCCCCTGGCTAGTGCAGGTGATTGAGCTCTTGCTTGCTCACAAACTTAGCTGTCTGACTCCTCTGATGATAGGATGGCAGGGGGTTTGAGTCTTGGGCTTTACTGGGAATCCGTTGAACAGTGGGATGATTACGATGTGTTCTAAAGCATCGAGTGAGAGGAGTTTTCCTCCAGTTTGACGTAGTGGGTTTGTATCGCGGGTGGTTAGATGGCGGGTTCTAGGATTCTAGTTCCGACTTGCCCTTAAATCACACTGCCTTCCAAAGTCGTTTTTATTCCTCAATGTTTCTTACTTCATTGCAGCTGGCACTCCTTTGGGTTTCGAACGCATCAGCCGTTGCGATATACGTATCAACCCTCTGTCAATGACAGAATGGCATGTGCACTATACCGCAGCACCTCATTAGGACGGCCTTTCTCTTCGACATTACTGCTAGTGATGAAGTGGACTCCTACATGGAGAATTGTAGTGCGGTGATATTTGGACGTTTAACAACTGTGATATAAGGCAAATATTGCCTCGCAGCGCTGGGAAACGCTTGAAGTATATACACTATCTGATAGGGGCGATATGGAGGAGGTCTAGCTGATGAATGTGAGACTGCGGATCTGGCTAGGAATGGCCAACAAGTGAGGCAATGGCAGAGAGGAAGATGAGGGGTGTGGAATGGGGTATGTACTATATCGATTGGTAGGTACCATGTTCATGATGCTCTGACTGATTCTGTAGTGCAATCCCCAACATACCCCCCGGCCACATAGCCTTGTAGGGCTGATACCCAGAGCAAGTGAAACACCCCTAAAACTACCTTGGTCCTCAAGGAAATCTTGGCGCTTCCATGAGTTCTAGGGTAGATAGGCACCCGTCGACCAGGGGCGATCTTCCCGCTCTTACACCCCACCATCACTTCTGAAACTACGCTACAGGTGCATTTCACCAAAAGTATGGCAGGAGTCCTTCTACCACTGAGAGAGTCTTGTCACGCCCACGTGTTATCGGGGGAGGCCATTCGATATGTGTGACGTCTATTGAATTGTGGCAGTAATTTCTCATGTACATGGATAATTTTCAACTTAAGTGCAGGAGCGCACCGTTAAATGGATACGAAAGAAAATGACAACAAAGCTTCGCTCTGAAGCCAAAATTTCAACAAGGAAAGGAACAATCTACTTGATTTTCGGCGTTCCTCGTTGGCCCTATGTCTGCGACGCAAACGGGCCCATCCCTCGGGTTCCAGCCACCATTGCTACAGAAGAAAGGCGCACTTGTATTCCTCGAGGTCCAGCTCAGCTTCCCAAGCGTGAACCGCATGTAATCACCTTCGTGCTCACCAACAATCACAAGCGGCTCGGCAAGCGAGCTGATGAAAGAGTATGGATCCGAGTCATTGATAGGCTCACCAAGGTCACCGCCAGTAGCTCCGCCAGTAGCATTAGTCTGGCCAATGATCTTTTTGTTGTTGTCGTACATGGTGATGTTAGCGAAGAGGTTCGAGGTGTCGTTGTTGCAGTTTTGCCACTCGTCCACGTGAAAGGAGCAGGTACCAGTCGCATAGGCCTTGGGTGCGTTGGTGGTGGAGGTGGGTGATGGAGCTGAGGAGCTTGTCGCCGTGGGGATTTGAGCGATCCATGAGGAGACCTGGCTGTTGTAGGCACTGGGATAGGCTGATGCGGCAGCCATGCCGGAGATGGCCAAAGGAGCTGCAGCTTCGGTGTTCTCGTCATCAGAACATCCTGGATAATCGTCGTCTGTGCCCGCTTCGGCGGGATAGTCGACGGCTAGTGCATTCAGATCCGTGTCAGTGATGTTCAAATAGAATTTTCCATCTTCCTCGATGAATTGGGCAAGCATGTCCAACGCCGACGGCCTCGAGGGATATGGTGGGCCATCAATAGCATTTGTGACAATAGGGAGGTGCGGGTAGACGTTGCCGTTCTTGCTCATGATATACTTCGCAAGGGCAAAGTATATAAAATTATCTGCATTCGTCTGGACGTATCGACCAACATTGTTTTCGTAGCGAGCCAATATCTTAGTGAATAGAGGGCCGTATCTAGTCGGCAAATGAATGTCAGCGTCTGTTTTCCGGGTCTGGTCATTTCAAAAGTGTACTAAGGAATTCTCTGTATCAATTTGTCTACCGCGAGATTCAAATGGCAGCATTTTTTCGAGGAAAGAAAGGCCTAGGAATGACTTACGCAACGGTAGTGAAGGTGTTTGTGGAAGAAGTATACTTGACACTGATGGTCAAATCAGTAATTCGAGGATTGGGCGATGGGGATTTGGCCGCAAGATCCAGATGCAGCAGCTCATGCATGAAAGTTATTGCTCGGTTATCGTATCTGCTTAGGCGGAGATTGTTTGGAAACGTTTGACCGGAGCCGTAGGCCATAGCGTTACTTAAACTTCTGCGGGCGAAAAAGCCGTCGCAGAAGTTAATCATGGGATAATTATCGTCCGGATCACGGTTGCGTGCATACGCAAGAGGAGTAGTGTTAGGCGCAGCTGGGTTTCCCCCACCGGGACTGGATGAATTAGTAGTCAAGGACTATTAAAAATAGGCAGAGGGGGTCGGAGCTTACGGAACGCAGGGATCTGAGGGTGGTCTATTCTCGCAACGTTTCAGTGGATCATCGCATCGGACGTGGAGAGCGTGTTGAAAGGGGTTCACGTAAGAGTAAATGATAGTCGCGACATTTGCAAGGACAGCTTGGATCTGGGCCTGCTGGGGTTGATTGACTCCTGGGGCACCCAGAAACTCGAGGGCGGGCTATATCAAATTAGGTGATGTGGTAGGATCATTTGGTGACGAGACAACTTACAGCTTCATTCCAATTGATTCCTGACAGGACGCCGGGTGTATTGGCTATAGTCCAAGAGTCATAGTAGGCCTCATTAATATAATCGTAGTAATACCCGTTCTTTTCATCGCAGCCATCGTATCCGTATAGATAGGTCCCCAATACATTCTTGACACCCGCAGTGCCGCTAGGGGAAGGTACGCTAGGGGAAGGCTGGTACGGTGTCCCACCGGCCGAATAGTCTGATGGTGTAGCTGTAGGAGCGGTATAAATACCGGTGTCAATGGGATTGGACGTGGCTTGACCAGCGGCAATCGGTGCTAAGAAGACACCAATGGCAGCAGCACTAAGGAACTTATACATGTTGACTGCAAAGAATTGTCTGTAGCAAGTGGCTCTGAAAAGACTTAATATTTGACATGCTGAATGGAGACATTCTCTGTTTATATACATACCTGGCTGAAGGTTGTGTCTCGGTTACAATAGTCATGTTGAATATGCCCCTAGTATAACATGAGTCTGAAATGACATATACCTAGCTGAAGGCTGTGTATCGGTCACAATAGACATGTTGAGTATCCCCTAGTATACCATGAGTCTGAAATGGTACAGACAACATTTCGGCAAGTCTAAGATTTCAGATCCTCGAGCTAACAACATTGAGCAGGCATTTATCGACAGAAGTTTTTGGCCAGGGACTATGGCGCGACTCTGGCCTGCTGAGATCGATAGCCCTAGACCAGGTATTCTTAATCAAGCCTAACTGGATTGTCTCTGGATTGACACTCATCTTGCCGACTGAAGGCTGTGTTTGTATCAGTTCCAATAGTCATGTCGAATATGCCCCTAGTATAAAACGAGTCTGAAATGGCACAGACAACATTTCGGCAGATCTAACATTTCATACCCTCAGGCTAACAGTTTTAACCAGTCATTTCTCGATAGAAATCTTCGACCAGGGGCTATAGCGCGACCCTGACCTGCTGGAATCAATAGGACTAACGCAGATGTTCTTAATCAAGCCCAACTGAGTTGTCGCTGGATTGATACTCCTATTGCCGGATCGTATTGCCAAATCATATTCCCGAACCTTCCTGTTCTCTTATCACTATTTTCCCCAAGAGGCGGAAAACCAACACTATCACTTTGCATCTTCTCTTAGAACTCACGTCTCAGAGCTGTAAGTCACGTCTCAGAGCTGAGTGCCGCTATTAGTGGATCACTGGTGATGTCTTCAGTTGTCTTCGGACCCCGCTTCAACGCGAAAGCTTTCTCTGCTAGCTTCTTGTACGCTCTCAGGCATTGGTCTATTGACATGCCTAGCCTGCCCAATATGATGGCAATAATCCTGAGTGCCTTAGCTTGGTCACAAGATACTATAGCATTGGTGGAATATAAGCTCCCCAGTCTGGATCAACTCTGGACACACAACGCTGACGCTTGCAAGATGGGGAGCGAGTTCCGGGTGTATCGGCCTTGTTGATCGTAGGGGCAGTCATGGAGAAGCTCCGGGACGTGAACAAATCTGGAGCAGACTCCTCGACTGTGCGATGTTTCGATCTTATTGGAGGAACGAGTAATTGAGATGATGACTTTGGTTGGTGGTGTATCGCTATCTACTGTATGCGTCGTTAGGGACTCTTGGTGTGGTTTTGGATTTGACCACACGGCCGGCTAGCGCTGGTCTCTTAGGGCCTGGGCGAATCATTTTAGGGTTAGGATATTTAGGGATTGCCGGTCGGCCCGGTGTTCATACTTCGTAGGTAATCCAAAACCACCCCAGTAAGGGCTGAGAGGTGACATTTCCTAACGGTTGTCCAAGATGGTTTTATCATTTTGCCACAGCTAAAGATGTGCAACGGGACTCATAGGACAGTGATCCAGGGCAGTTTCGACAATATCAAAAATTCTACGGAGCAAGAACAACGTCGACATTTCGTAGGCCACGTCTCAGGGTCCTTATCATCGACTTACACAGCCATCTAGGTACTGCCAGTGGCTAGGTACGGTACGGCACCTTAGTACCAACCTAGGCACCTCATGTGGGTGAAATCGGAGCTAAAATCGACACTAGTGGTCAGTCTCGTCTCTCGCTATCAGTTTCATCCCTTGCTATCTACTGCAACATGAGGTAGGGCTTGCGAGACGAAGTTGGAGGGCAGTGCCGCGGCCCAATATCGAGGATGCACCATACATATCCAGAACAGCCAGGAGCATGTATTTCGTACCAGAAACTTGCAAACGTCGATGCAGTCACAGACCTTGATTAGTACTGAATATATGGCAATCAGGCATCTAACCCGCTTCTGCTGAGCATAGCCCTTAGTAGTCTTGATTTGCCTCTTATCTTCGAGAGTCCATCGTTTTAGGTTTGTCGGAAGAAGAATCAATGTCGTATTGAACTCGTTGGAGGGAAGATCAATCGCCTCTCAGCTCACGTTTCGCGAGAGAAAGGGATACCCAACGAAGTCCATCGTGCTGGGAGCCTTAACAGCTGTCTTCACAATACTGAAAGATTCAGGTTTTCTAGAACTGGTACAGCTTGAGAGACATACGTCAGGATTCTGATAACAAAACCCAGACTGCCCCTAGCATTCTGAGATTCGCCCCTTTGTCCAACCTTCCGCCCCCAATCGTGGCGCATGGCCCCTGCTAAATCTGAACATGATTCTTCTGAAAGCTCTTGCCCTCCTGCCTTCGCATTCGACATCATGAAGCGGACCAAGTTCGGGTACACTGGCTGCACAGTCTACGGATGGCCATCGTCAGGTGGTGTCCTCATCAAGGAACCAGCCGATGTGGTCGATCTCAACTTTCTCGGCATAGATCGGCTCAAGGCATCTTCAAGATCGGACAACATCATTGAAGAGGACGCTTTTTGCAATCGCATGCGCCAGATCGGCGCAAAATGGTGGGAGAATGAGAAAGAATTCATAGACGTGTCAATCGGGATGCGGGATGCAACTGAGCTTGAGTCCAGCGAGTTGGTCTTTGGTTGGCCTACGTCTGGCGGTGTCTGGGTCTTGCGCTTCGATCAGCGGACGAAGCTGCCACGGGACTTTGGAAGAATACATATGGCGTTGGATATGGATGAGCGGTGTCAAGTTATCGAAGAGTATGGTGGTACGTTCCATGAAGACCCAAAAGTTGTTATGGAAATGGCGGAACTGTTCTGACCTTCGGATCCTTTGCCATCTCCATGAGTCACTCGAAACCAGACAGGCCTAACGAGACCTCGACAATCTCACATTGTTTCCACAAGTGAATAGTCTTAATGGGAAACCCACTCAACAGCGGCGGAGCAATAAAAATTCATCCATGGTGTCCCACCTCAGGTCTGCCTATCCATCTTCAGGTCTACCTGTCCGACTGCAAGTCTACCTGTCCAACCTTAGGTCTCCTCGTCCAATAGTCGCCTAATGAATACGGTGGTCTTAATTGTAGTCTACTCGGGAATACACGAAGTCATCACCAGACCGAGCCTTTCTTTCCTCAACACAGCAATTCGGGACCTTTGTCGCCTTCTAAATGAGATTGTTACGTCTTAGTTCTAGAGCCTGATCATACGAGACGTTATTGAATTGAGACCCTGAATTACAACATTCTTTCTTGGAGTCTAGCCAGAGGAGTCAGCCAGGGTTCAATTGATGTGGTACACAAGGTGATAATTAAGAAAGCGCTCCGCTGGACTCGGTCTATCCATTGGTAGTCTAGATTTAGTAATTACAAGAATAAGAATTAGGATTTCAAGATAAATCGTATACTGCTTTCTTTCATATTCTAATTCAGTATTTCTTAAGTCCTTAAATTGGTCATATGAGAGCGCGCGCTTTTCTATATGCTTGAATAAGGAGGTCTCGGTAGGTGGAAAGGTCGCTTTGATGATGCCAAGCCTCGACTCACGGTATTTGAAACATATACTTTTACATGCTATCGCGGTCTCGATTCATTCCGCTACCCTTTCTGGCGTCCACACCCTGGATCCTTAATACCTAGAATTTTACAAACTTCTCATACAATCTTGGCGCCGACCTACATGAACATGCACTGCAATTTGCCAATTCTTATGTTATGGACTACGCACCAAACGATGGGCTACGATCTCGATGAGATGGAAACTTTCCACTCTACAGGCTTTGTGTTCTGAACATCTCTCAAGATCTCAACCGTCAAATGGTGATGGAGCAGGGGTCAGAAACCCAATCAGGACCCGAGTCAAGGGTCTTGATCATCATGACTGGAGGGACCATTTGCATGAGAAGGAGTGTAAATGGCTTCGTACCGGCTCAAGGCTTTCTTGAGACCTGTATGGCTCCACAACATCCATTCAATGATGGCACCGGTCCCAGCGACATCAACGTGGTCATTGATGATGATGGTACTGAACAGCCCCATCGCAGCTATCGTACACCAATCAGTACCTACCAAAAGCATGTCCGATACGCTGTACTTGAGTTCAAAGAATTGCTTGATAGTAGCTCCGTCAATGCCGATGGATGGACACATATTGCGCAAGCAATTTATTGGAATTACAGGCTTTTCGATGCTTTCGTGATTCTCCATGGCACCGATAGTCTCGCATATACATGCTCAGCTTTAAGCTTCATGCTACAGAACTTAGGCAAGCCAGTGATCCTAACAGGAAGCCAAGCACCGATGTTAGAGCTCCAGAACGATGCTACCCCCAACCTCCTTGGATCACTAATCATCGCGGGCCACTTCATGATACCAGAAGTATGTCTCTACTTCAACTACAGTTTAATGCGCGGTAATAGGACAACAAAAGTATCCGCAACTGATTTCGCAGCCTTTGCTTCACCCAACTTACCACCACTAGCAACGATTTCTTCATTGAAGACTCATGTTTCTTGGGATTTAGTCTACTGATCAATCAATCTCAAAGCTTTCAGCATCCAGACTAGTAGAGCAATTGGTAATGTGGTCCCCCTCAGGATATTCCCTGGTATCAAGCCCGAACTGGTTGAGGCTGTGCTGCGATTGGATGGCCTCAAGGGCCTGGTATTGGAGACCTTTGGCGCCGGCAATGCTCCAGGGGGCCCCGATGGGGTTTTGACCAAAGTCCTTGCGGATGCTGTTCAGAGAGGAATCATAATTGTGAATGTAACTCAATGCTTAACCGGTACCGTCAGTCCCCTATACGAACCTGCAATGCTGTTGCAGCGGGCAGGTGTGATTCCAGGCCACGATATGACATCCGAGGCAGCCCTCGCAAAGCTGTCATATCTCCTAGCGCTACCAAATCTGACTATTGAGGACGTTAGACAGCAAATGGCCATTTCGCTACGCGGAGAACTCACCGCACATACCAGCGTGGTGTTTGCGCACCCCCAAATTGCCAATCTAACATCCCTTTGTTATGCGATTTGGAAAGGAAGCGAGGAAGAAGTCCAAGAGATCCTGAAAGGGAATATTGGCTGGCTCGTCAACGAGACAGATTACTCAGGCAATACACCACTGGTAAGCCACATTTCCATATTCGAATCGCCCGAAAGCATCGCGTCTGCTTGAATACTGGCTAACAACGTCAGCACATTGCCTCAACGGTCTCCTCATCCACCATTCTCCGTCTGCTCCTCTCCCAGGGCGCGTCCGTCCATATCCGCAACAACACGGGAAACACACCGCTCTTTCTCGCTGCAAGCGCAGGTCTGCTCGATAACGTAACCCTACTCAAACAGTCTGGCGCGCATTTACATCCTGAAGAGCTGGCGACTGCAAGGTTGCATGCTCAGTCTGCGCCTACGGTGTGGCGTGCTGCGGGTATTTTACCCGCAATCGACCAGCTTGTGAAAAATGTGCGAGCTATAGAAGGCTGTGGGGGCAGTGGGGCGCCTTCGAGATTAAGTATGTCTTTGTAAAGGCGGTCGCAAGTCGCGAAAGGGTAAGGTGGAGGGTGATAACCCTCCGAATTGCCCTTCGAGGGTCTGGATCGTGGATCTGATAATCTGGAGTGCTGTTTCGTTAAGTCAAAATTAGTCGTCTTCCCGGAGAGTGAGCTGAACCCCTGGTCACCTGGACCCTTTTGAGACTTGCTTTAACTTCAACTTTGAGGTTCACGGAAAAGAAACTAAAGCGAATCTGGATAAGATGGGAAACAAGATAGCAGAAATGCGCCCAAACCAGGTGGAGAAAAGAGATGTACTATAACAAGGCTTGATATCGTTGGTGAGGAAAGAAATGTCAGAAAGACAAACCACAACAACGGCAAATAGCAGCTTCGAGTTGCAAGGGGGAGCTCAATTATGAGAGATCCCCACCATTTTACAATATAAAGACATTGCAGAACGCCCTCTGGTCTGGAGATAGATTTGTTTATGTGCATGTAATGTAGACAGGCGAGTCCAGAGTCAATTCATTTACATGTATCGATTGCAGCGCCTTCAACTCTCCCCATGCAACTTGACCAATATCTTTCCTCCCTTTTACCGCCAACGTACAAATATGCACATCTCATTAATCTGTCTAAGCGGATGGGACCTCTTCCCGGTATCATATTTCAGCTAGCCATGCGTATTCGCTCCTGCGGTGTATAATTGTTCCGGATAGAGATCTTCTTTGAGGTTGACGCCGAGCTCTTCACGTAATGGGGCGAGATCGCGGAGGTACTCGTCATATTGGCCTTTGTTTTCTACCTTGGCTTTAATGCCTGTTGCCAATATATCAGCATAAAGCTTCTAACATCATGGTAAATTGGGCTATAATGACGGCATTTCACCTTCGAAAATCCGCACAGCTGTGGGGAAGTCATTGACTCTTCTTGCGGCTTTGAGAGCTGCTGTGATGACGGATGGAGAGGGAACCAGGTCGTAAGCGAATGCGTTGTTCAGGTTGCGCTGTCAGAGCATGAGCGGTCAGACTTTTTTGCTTCGATTGTCGTGGCTGGGGTTTTGGGAACGGCTACCTGTAATTCGAAGACATCTTGGACACTGTCGAACTCTTTCTCATATCTACCGAAGCTCTCATCAGCCAATTGACTCATGCCGGTGCCTCAGGCACAGCCTCCCACATCTCCATTCCTCGAACAGGCCGAAACATCTCTAAGCCTGACTCGCACTCCCAGGGATCCGTACCTAGCACTGAACTCCTCAAAAGTCTCGTCATGATGGGCATCTGCGCTTTCCTTCTCTCCTGCAGCTCTCCTTACGCTAGTACTGAATTGAGCGCATCCGGCTTGGGTGCGGCAGGTCCTGGGAGGAGAGAGTCTCCTTGCTGACGGTGAAGAGCGTAACAGACACGTTGGTTGGCTCCGGGCTGCGAGACGAAGAAGAGTCGTCGAAGACATCGAGGAGGCTGGAGAGGAAGTATCTCGAAAGCTCTTTTGTTCAAGAGTGCACTTCAGGTACGAAGTGACTTCTGTCGGAAATCGGCCCTTCAATCAGAAGAACTCTAATTGCCAGTATCCCAGGCGCCGTAGGGCTGAGAAACCGACGTAATAATAAACAACTATATTGCTTTTTGCATACAAATTTTGGTTGATCTAMGTTCCAATTAAAATCAATTTGTCAATTGGGTCTATCAAAAATTCTACTACTCAAAGGATCTTGGTCGTTGAGGCTTTTAAGGCACGCAACTTAGGCCTCGCTTTCCTATCGTGTGATTGGTCTGGATCTCGAAGGGCGGAAATTTGGCTAAAAACAGCCTCGGGTCCTCCTTTAACGCCAGGATTCTTGACAAACAAATACCTGGCGACAGCAGTCTCGTTATATATAGCTGGTTGCGGAGGCGCAGAACTTCCTCTTCGGTTTATGACACCTTCACTTCAAGTCACTCCTTAAAAACCGTTGCCGCATGTTCCCCAGATATTTCCCAACAATTTCTCGCGTCACAGCAAACATTCTCTAACTGGCCATTGAGTTAATTTCATCGGATACTTTCACCTTCTCGAGATACAGATTGCTCTCAAAGAGCCATTCTGCATCATGGAATCCCTCAAATCTATACCTCGTCCGAGCCTGGACCGACCGTTTGGCATCGAACTATGGCCTATCTTCGACAAGGTCTACTCCTCCGTAACAGGCTTCTCAGCCAACAAATTCGTCTTCGTACCTGGCCAAACACCTCTTTCGACCCTCACTGCATGTGCCACGATGCTGATAACCTATTATGTGACTGTTTTCGCGGGTCGAGAATTCATGAAGAACCGGGAGCCATTCAAACTCAACGGGATATTTATGKTGCATAATTTTCTTTTGACGACGATCAGCGCTATACTTCTTGCTCTCTTCATTGAGCAGCTCCTGCCAACCGTGCGGAGGAATGGCATTTTCTACGCCATCTGCGATCACAGGGGGGGTTGGACCACGCCTTTGGTCACATTGTACTATGTGTGTACATCTGCGAGATTGCGAGTGCACAGGACTAACTAACGCGTTCTAGCTCAACTATCTGACCAAATATATCGAACTTTTGGACACCGTCTTCATGGTCCTCAAGAAGAAGCCCCTCAGTACAGTTGCCTACCGTCTTTCACGAATCTTAACTAACAAAGGCTAGCCTTCCTACACACCTACCACCACGGCGCTACGGCCCTGCTTTGCTACACCCAATTGATTGGGCTCACCTCTGTCTCTTGGGTACCTATCACCCTAAATCTGACCGTTCATGTCGTAATGTACTGGTACTACTTCCAAGCTGCCCGAGGCGTTCGGATATGGTGGAAAAAATGGATCACAGTCCTCCAAATCGYTCAATTYGTCATCGATCTCGGCTTCGTTTACTTCGCMTCCTACACATACTTCAGCAGCACCTAYTTCCCATCTCTSCCCACGGCCGGGAAATGCGCCGGAGAGGAATTCGCGGCGTTTGCGGGTATGGGCATACTGAGYAGCTATCTRYTACTRTTCATCAGTTTCTATTTYGCGACCTATAAGAAGGATAATGCGAAAGGAGGACGGGGAAAGAAGAAGAGCAGGAGACTTAGTGAGACTGCGACGAGGGCTACGATTGATATGAGTAGGATGGAAGTGCCGGATCTGCAGAGCATTGAGGATACCGTGCACCACAAGGCTCATGCCAATGGTCATGCCAACGGTGTTGCGAACGGCGGTGTTACGCCGAGAGTAATGAGGTCGAGAAAAGCATGAGCTAAGATGCTCTTTTCAAGAGGGTTGCCACGATTACTTTATACCAAGGGCGGTTCAAGATCGATATGTGTACATGTGATACTTTCTTGTGTACATATTACCTCCGAAGGCTTCAGAGCGTGAACATTGACTGCGGGACGGTGGCCTTTGCAGAGACGGTTCTTTCAACAAATGGATTTTGGGGAATGGGAGGGGATCATTCCTTCATGCCTTACAACTACAGCATTGCGATGTAACAACAATTGTGTCTGAAAATGGGTGATGGGAATTGGGTGTGCCGGGAGGTGGGTGGGCCAGTGTATAGACCAATATAATATGTAGATTAATTTGCAAAGGCTCACAATTACGTAAAATTAAGTCGTCTCTTTATTCTTCCACGTTYACTCTTTCTTCCTTTTCGGTTCGATGATATCGAATGAGTAATGCCATCCTATACAGCTGTAAATTTATACAGAGGAACGCCAATTATCTAACGCTATCCCAACCATATGCCACAATTACCGAGCATGTCAATATAATACAAGCCTCAAAGGCTATCAACTTCCCTCCGCTTCTAAAGAAGCACTAACATCTCTATATCCTCAGTCCATGCCCACGTACTTAAACCAATTCGGTCGACAATCCTCCTTAAAGAGGAACCTCTCTCCATCCGTAAACCGGCCCGTAACGCACCCTTTACATTTCGGCGACTTCGGGCAGTTGAAATATGGTATGTGCTGGTATCCTATATCCCGGAACCTGGCGTCTGAAGCATTAGCACCCAACCACTTCGGGTATMCATAATGGTGGCGAATAACCACATACCAATGGATCTTAGATTTATCCTCGAACAGCCCCAGCGCAATACTATGCACCGGAGCATCTCCCCACCTCTCATAAAAGAACCCCCCTGCGCGATCCAGATGCTCGAAATAATCCTCATAAGCTTTCGAGCGCCAAAATTCCATGTCTGCGATTTCGAAATTACTCCAGAAATGACATGTGCTGTACCCGTTTGCTTTCATGTTGTGTTCAGGCCGCCTCTTACTATCGACCACCCATTCCTCCGCGTTATTCTCATGCATGTATTCGGGATGTGCGGCGATGAATTTCTTGGTCTCTGGCCAAAGGGTTGGAATGCTCTGTGGCGCGTCGTAGAGGTTGATGGTGAAGCCGTAGGTCTTGTTGTGGTCTTGCATCCAGCGGAAAACGTCGTAGTCGATTTCGCAGAAGAAGTGGACTTTGGGCTCGACACGCCAGTAATAGCGGATGTCTTTGAGAGCGGGGTGTTTGTAAAACATGCCGCTGTTCCAGCGGCACATTTGGTGGTAGGATACTAATGGGCCGTATTGGATTTCTTGCTCTTCGAGCATCTTTGCGGATTCGTCGAAGAGATCGCTGTTGATCCAGTTGGGCACGGCCCAGTGTTCTTCTGGTATTACCTCTGTGAATGTTCACGCTTAGCCTGGTGCTCGGTGCAGAGTCATGAAAGGGGAGGACAGCTGAGCACCTACCGTAGTTGCATGTTGCATTTGTCGCTGCTCTCGTGAGGCGAATAAAGTCGTCTGTGAATGGGACATCGTTGAAGAAGGTCCACGGGTAGTTGAACTTCGAATTCCACGTCCTTTCCAGATCTCGCATCGACGATATCATGTCCCCCAGTTCCTCGTTCCGTACCAGCGCCAGCAGGGTCGCATTGATGCGAGGTGAATTAGGGTTGTCCGCCGCGTAACCTTCATCGGCTCTGTGCAGAGGCTCTGCCGGTTCTCCTGTGTCTAGTTCGTGTTAGATTGGATCTTCTGCAGCTCGGGATGCATCAGTACCTTCTAAAGTAGGTTCATTAGGCAGCTCATGTTCCAGGTCCCCCGGGCCAGGTATTGAAGCTGCACGTCTGAAGATCTGAAAAACAAGGAATAAAAACAGAAAAGCCGTCACTATCGCCAATGCCCGCAGAGGCCTTGGGATAGCCATGGAGGAAGACTGGCGGGGTACAGGCTCCTCGCGCGCTCTTGACTTGAGATATAGTGATGCGATAGGTTCGTCATGCCTAACAGCGTTGAGAAATAATCCTCATACTTCCCATCTCTCCCTCAATCAACTACAAAGTAAATATCTGCTAAAACGTTGAAGGGGCTCGCCTACCTAAGCTCCAGACCAGCAACTTTAATCGGCGGCAGCGGCCGCTAGCTCTAGCTTCCGTTCTCACTGGAATTGTGTATTCACTGTGATCGCGCAGTATGTTGATATTCAATATCTGTTTCACAATGATATCGGAGGCACAGTGTTGCAGTTCCGGTGAAGCTGCTGGTTTCTTTGATGGGAAGCTGATCTAGCGATGGCACATAATGCCCAGATCAGTCCCTTGGCAGAGCAATTGATCAAGTCTACCATCAGGACTCTATCAGATGCAGAGATTGAGCAATGCAAAACTTCAATATTAAATACCTTGGTAGAAGCCAAGTCCAGTCGTGTCAACCAATTCCACGTGAGAGATCGGCTAGATGGGCTAGTGGAAAAGGCCCGGATCCTGAACAATGATCCATTGGCAGAGGCCCTACACGATCGGCTGGCAGAGCTCACAACCAGATCTAACAGATGGACACCAGAAGTTCTGTCTCTGTTGTTGGATTTATCAGATAGGCCTGTGCATGACACAAAGCTTGAAGATCTCGCATTGCTTGAGCCTCCGTCTTCACCTTCTACTCTAACATGGTCCGATATTCTAGCAGATGATCCATTAGATGACCAAGATGACATTTGGAAAAACGTGGACTTTGCTGCAGATGGTTCCGACGAAGAGGAAGTGCTCGAGGCTAATGGTTCGGATGTTGCAGAGCCCATATCTGATCCCAATTGGCACGACATTGACGGCGCCGAAGCGAGGCTTGAGGATTTGATTCAGCCTCAAGATGATGGAGCACTACGTGAAATAATAGATGCGCAGTTCTGGAAACAGCAAGTCGTGACTAGCACAATGGACCAGCTAAGGCAGGACAAAGCTCCCATGGTAACGCTAACCGAGCTTCAGGCGGTCCGAGAAACTACTCTCATGCTTCTTGGTCTACCAACCTCGATATACACTGTCAATGACCGCGGAGATGTGTTGATATTCCCTAATATTAGGTTACGGCACGTCTCTCAGGGGTCAATCACGGACCTGCTACAGGGTTTTGCTGAAATTGGTGGGCATTTACGGAAAGTCCGCAGCTGGAGCCGGATGAAAACGGCCATTCCTCTCGAGCAGAAGTTCCAAGCCGCCATTGAATCACGTCTATTGAAAGTAGATCATGGCCTGAATAAGATACAAACCAGATTTCTACAGCCCCAATACCAATCCAATCCCAGCCTTCTACAGCTTCAGGACGAGGTATGTAGCGTGAGTCGGTATATGCAGCAAGTCTACGACATAATAGTCAAATTGGAGTCTGGATCGAATGCTAAACTGTCTTTTGACATCCTGGAACATCTTTTTGACAAGACTTGTGCCAATCAAAGCATAGGAGATGAAGGTGCCTACGAATATATGGCTAAGCTTTTCTTCGAGTGTTTCCAAATTTATCTTCGACCTATCCGGCGCTGGATGGAAGCGGGCTTGCTGAGCAACCTGGATCAGGTGATGTTCGTTGGAAAGTCCCAGGAAGATGTACCTCTGGATTCTCTTTGGCGAGATCAGTATTATCTCATTCAGGATGCAAGCGGTAAGCTTCATGCGCCGAAATTTCTCCATGTTACAGCACACAAGATCTTCAACACCGGTAAAAGCGTCATCTTCTTGCGAAATTTGGGTTACGAAGAAGGTCGATCGGGAGAAGAATTTTTCGACGACAGCGCCAAGACTTACGAAAGCGTGTGCCAACTACAGGACTTTGGCATGGTCAGCCCATTCACTGAGCTCTTTGATATGGCCTTTGATGCCTGGATCACCAGGAGTCATCGTTCAGCATCCCTTATGCTTCATACAAAGCTTGAATCGGAATGTGGACTACAAAGATCGCTGGACGCTCTTGAGCATATTTACTTTTTCCGCAACGGCGCTCTAAGCACTGATGTGGCCTTCAAGCTGTTCGAAGGGATCAATCATGGCGGGCTTGGATGGAGTGATAGTTTCGTGCTTACGGAATTGTTTCACAAAACGTTTCGTGCTACTACATGCATCGATCTCGAATGCCTAGAAATTCGTTCAGTCACAGATACTACTGGCAGAGATCGATTGAGGGTAAAGCGCTCCATGGACACCCTTGAGGATCTTCAAATAACCTACTTGCTTCCTTGGCCTATAGCTAACATCATCCCGGCAAAGTCGTTGAAGGTATATGCGCGCATTTTCGTCTTCCTATTGCAGATCCACAGAGCAAAATACCTGCTCCAGATGCAAAGACTACCAAGGAGTGCCTCGCCAACAATGGACAGGCATATCCTACAATTATATAGTCTTCACCACAGACTTCTTTGGTTCACGGATGTCATACTGAGCTATGTCACCGACATGGTCCTTTCAGCCTCGACCATTGACATGCGCATGAATATGAGGCGCGCAGAGGACGTGGATACCATGATTGCTGTCCACGAAGCTTATGTTTCCCTGCTACAAGATCGATGCTTTCTTACACAGCAGAACGGTCCGATCCATCAGGCCGTAGTCTCATTACTTGATCTTACGGTCCTATTCTCTGACGTGCACTCATTGTATGTTACACGAACAGAGGAACCGCGCGGGGCTTCTAAAGCGTTGAACATGACTCGAACGGCACAACGCCAAAGTGTGGATTCGGATTCAGACGAGGATGATGGTGATAGTCCACTTGACAATACGAGTGAGCATTCCCGTTCCAAGCCTGAGCTCGCGAACACAGATCGGTTGGCTAGCATGAGCGATACCTTCGGAAAGTTGCACGGTTATATTTCCGCTGCCGTCCATGGGATGAGCAAGGCGAACAGTGTACCTTGCTGGGAAATGTTAAGCAGAAACCTAGCTGTGGGTGGGACAGATTAAGGGGTGCTTTGGCCTTCAACTTCTAAGAAAGCTCAGTGTTCACGCCAGTCCTCGCAGGCATTCGGATTCATAAGTATCGCATTCTCTTGCTATTCCCGGTGGCTGAGATCCAATTTGTGCAGTGCTTCTCCTAGCCGAAGAAGGTATCCACACACGCTGATGCTCCAATGGCCCAGCTTAGAAGTGTTGGACCGGCGGCTAGTGTGGTGGACCAAGAAGCTCCTGAGTGAAGGAGTCTCAGTGTGATAGCAGAACAGGGATACCGGCTCTTTGTGATTAGTTGATTGTACATGACAATTGGCTGGGTCGAAGATACACCCTCATCACGGAGAGAATCGAGGAGAGTGATCATATGCAACTGGGAACCAGAAGGGGAAGAAAATCAATGTAATCTTACGTTATCAGAAAGCCGGGATCCTCCAGTGACATACTGACGGTGAACGACCGTCTGGAACTTCTAAGACCAACATGGGTAAGGTTATAGTCCCAACCCTCATTCGTGACTACCTACAAGCGCAGCATATTAAGGGTTTAGTTGAACGCAGCTTATGCAAGGTGAAGATAAGAATTACGGCAGGGCTTGAGACGTTGATCTGAAACGGCTATTTAAGGATATCAGAATTGAATCTTGTGCCACTCCAAAACTAGGCAAAAGCAATATCACAGATCGGACTTTTCACAGATCATTTTTTCTCACTGCAGCACCGGCACTACCCACTGCTTCGAAAATCGCTTCTGCAATTCTAGCGCCTCCAGCGAACTACATGTCCTCTGAATCCGCACCACGATCTCCATTGGGACTTCCTTCCCGTCATCACCTACGAACGTGACCATCTCGCACGGGTCAAAATTCCACCTCTTCGTCCACAGCTTCTGACTCTTCAGCCCCTTTGCGTCCGTCTTGAGCAATTTAAGCGTAACTTTACTGTACTTCTTTCCACCAGAGGGCGCGAGGCCGGCTTTAAGCATAACGACATTCCCGCCCATTTTACTGCCCATGTTACTGGCGTTGTCGACGAACCGGTGCTCGAGGACGTCGACGAACCATGGCGTCCCCTGCATTGGCGTCATCGTCCATCTTGTGAAGACGATAAGTTTGTGTTGCTCCATCATCCTGTTCGCCGTAACCACTCCCGCTCCCACCAGCCTTCGCTCCCACCGTTTCACACTGACGATATTAGCTCCGCCGCTCAAATGACCCATGACGCTCAAGGTTGCCTTCTGGCTGCTGCTGAGCAGCTTGTCGGGATCGTTGGCATCCATATGCTCTACCTTTCGATTTTTGAGGGCTTGGTGCTTGACTAGAATGTCATTTTGGGCTTGAGAATACAAGGGAAGGAGCGGCAGATGCGAGAAGTGAGCATAGCTGGGAGTGTAGCCGCCTGTTTGCTCGCCTTGTTGCGGAATGTCAGATTGGGCGGCCGCTGTGATGGCGGCATCGATGCGCTTGGTGGGGAGTTTGTTGAGAATGGAGATTGGCGAGGGACCAGAGGAGGGACCAGAGGAGGGAACGGAGTCGAGAATTTGGTCAGCCATTGTCAGGTTAACGATGTGTCGCCTAAGGAGGGGACGTGGCCTGTAGAGACGGATTTCGTATTGGAGGTACAAACCGTAAATGCTGATGCTGGCGCCACGACAAAGCTTTCGGTCGGGGAAATAGATCTGGCGTAGCTGGACAGCACTGCGCTCTTATGTGAAAGGGTTAGCCAAGGCTTCAACGTGACCATAGCTTGAACCGTCCTCCCCTACGCCCTTTCCGGGGCACTTATATTATATTCCTCATGAGCTCAGCGCTCGCCAGCACGTTACGGTAGTGCCAACCTAGCTCTCCAAGCTCCTCTGTAGCCTCCTGTCTACCAGCAGCCTAACAGGCTGTCATCGTGTCCATTCGCTGCCCATGGCAAGATCTGGGCCACTCTAGGCTCTTTGGCGGGGTCGAGAAGACGCCCTACAGGGTGAGTTGGCAGGGCAAACGCCACAGGTCTTGGAAGTTGTTCAGCTGCCAAGGCTGAAGGCGGGAATAGTCAGTTGTCACTGGGTGTACTCACGAAGTCAACACGGGATCCTCATTTATTGGACCACAGGCTCGAAAGCACACACATGGTATGGCTTGTCAACCTGCCTAGCCGACCTCACCGTCTTTGAGCAAAATCTTGACCTTATCCTTATGCCTTATCTGGACGTTGGCGCGTATGGCCCTCGCAAGAGATCTGAAGACTGCGGGCTCCCTTCCTGGGGATAAACTGGACCATTTCCGTCGACGGACCATATTTGACACTTACAATATCCGGATGAGCTGCAATTGCTTTCTCTGCAATATTTCTCGGAAGCAACGCTGTCTCCTTACCACTCATATTTTGCAGGAAAGGCATTGAGCATCGAGAGTGACCGAACACTATTCTTGACGATTATAAAGATGATGAAGACGCCCTTGATACGGTAGTACCCAAATATCATATCCTCCGCCACACCTCGTAGCCATTCTTTCATTTCTGCGTTTCTCGATTCGTTATAGACAGAAGTTCTTGTGAATAGATTGTGTTAAGATAATGAAACAACACAGAACTCTAACACCATAATTATTTTGGCACAATAACTCTCTGAACACCAATCTCTTGAACCATAGCTCTCTTGATACCGGATTAAAATCCAGGGTAAAGACGGTTTTATATATTCGAAAAAGTACTTTCACAATCAACACACCCTATACCGGGCTGCTGCAGACAACGGAAAATATAATAGTCATAGATGTGCACTTTCAGACGTTCGTGACGGCTAGAGATTAGAGTATCTTCAAAAGATGGGTCTGTTTCTCCTGTTATTGTAGCTTTCCTATCACACCGCCGAGCTTAGCTGCCCGTCTGGGGCAATCAGATAGATAGCATACGTAGAGCATCCCAGGTCTACCTGTAATAACAGCTTGGATGATCTAGAGCGCGGTCCAAACGTCGGTACAGCTCTTTGAAAGGTGGTTTCCAAGCTTTGCGCTTCACCAATGTTGGCAGAGCTTTGTGCAACCAAGCCGTGAGCTCACGCAGTAGCAAACATTTGACTGGATGGAAGGGACCTATTTGGTTTGCCCAGGCTTTGCGTGAGAGACAATCACTTTACGCACGAGCGAAACGACGGTCCCCTTATCTCCAGACTATTGCCCTGGCGGGGAACGGAACGTTCCACGATTCTCCCTCTCATTGCACCAATCACTTGCGTACTATCGGTGTACTGTAGTAAATACACCGGTAGTGGGACGCAGGTCCGCAAATCTTGGCGTGGAAGTTGCGTTCGGTTATTTTATTCCATACTCAACTTGATCACTGTCTGCATCTGTAATATTGTATAATGGAAATGAAGGGCCCTGCAGCATTTCTGCTTTTTGAGATGCTCATGATCCAACGGTACTCTATATCCACTGCTGGCAGCTCGTATGGGCGATGGAGCCTTGTTCTACTCATACTCAGCTGAAAGATTTCGCCGCTGTGACTATCCGTCTCCAGCTCAGAAACTTACAGAAAATATAGAGCACGATGTCAGAAGAGCTTGACAATGAGACAGAGGCAATAAATTCGATCTACGGAGCTGATACCTTAGTTCAATCGGATGAACCTGGTGTGTACATTCTCTCGATTTCTCAACATGAAACCTCCCTCCGGATTTCCTTCCCTCGAGACTACCCCGCGTCAATACCGCATGTTCTTGGGACCGAGTCAATGGGCGAATCTACAAGAAAGGGCTACGGAAAACATATATGCGACAATGCTCGAGATATCTTGCAGCGGAATTTTGATCCGGGCTCGGTATGCCTCTTCGATCTCTTGCAAGAGCTTGATATTTCTCTGATCGAAGGATCCAACGACCAAATGTCGGCATCACCAAGTGATCAGGAGCAACAAACAAACAACGTGCTAAACACAGGGTCCCCGCTTGCCCCAAATTTCGAAGAGCCGCCGCAATGGAGCTTGTCTGCGCCAATTACAGAGAAAAAGTCAACGTTCCTGGCCCGCGCATGCACAGTTACATCTCCAGCCCATGCACGTGCGTGCATATCCCACCTACTTGCCACGGATAAACGAGCCTCCAAAGCAACTCACAACATTACCGCCTACCGTATCCGTACTCCTGCCTCAGCCTCTACAAATGAAGTCGTTTATCAAGACTATGATGACGATGGTGAAACAGCGGCTGGAGGAAGGTTACTACATCTACTGCAACGAATGGATGTATGGGGCCTGCTTGTTGTTGTCAGCAGGTGGTATGGCGGCATAAAGCTGGGCCCTGACCGATTCAGTATAATCAACAACATCGCACGTGAGGCTGTCATTGAAGGTGGATGGACGAGAAGCAGAATCAGCAAGGACTGAAAATGTATATGGAGAAAGAAGGCTACACGCGAAGACGGATACACACCTCGCCAATCAGTATCGCTATTGAGTGAGACATTGGCATTAATTCCTCTCAGCCCGTCCCTTTTCGCGATGTAAGCTTATTTCTTCTCGTTCTGACCTGCTACGGTCTACCTCCAATATCTAACAAGACGACTCATCGTCCGAGGCTCTTGCCCGTTTCATCAAGAAGCGTAGAGCGTTCGAATCGAGGAAGCCGAAAAAATTGCTGCACCTTCAATATCCTGAGTAGGACCTATCCATGCCTTCCAGTCAACGAAATTTGCAGGCCATGAGATGAGTACTGTGTACATGATGCCTGCGGCTCGACTGTATCCTACCAGTGGAGCTGAAAAGCTGTCATCAGCTCTCTTTGCGTGGTCAGTCCACCGATTCTCGGAAACATTGAAAGAAGCTCGTGCACTGGGGATCTGACATTGGAGAACAATCATAGCCGCAAGCGCAAATTTCCCGTACTCTTAAAACGTGCGGAGTATAAATCCCATCAAGGGATGCGATATCCGCTTTCAAAACCGGCATACATGAGCGGCAACGCAAGTGTCGCTATCAGGGTTTTCAAATATAAACACTGCCATATCCCCGAAGCAGCGTGCAGCCACGATGCAATGTAAATCAGGTTGATCAGGCTGTCTAAAACCCTAAGCCACAATGCCAACCCTTCTCATTTTGCTATGGCTCCTTCAGCATTCTATTGTCGCATTGACCTTGGCAGTATCTTCACCTACAGCGGCTTCCACTGTTCTGAGCTTTGGCGAGACTCCACTTGCAACAGGGCAAGTCTAAAATCCACCCATAGAGCTTATATGACCAAAGCTCATAGTCTTAAGTGCCACCGTCCCTCAAGACTCATCTTCCAACGTCACTATAGCCCCCAGTTTTCTGTTCCGTGTACCTTTCTCTACGATCGAACTGGCTGTTATTTGCACCTCACCAATGGATGGCAGAGACCTTAGCTGGATCCTCCTCAGCATTCATGAATATGTAGATGAACATCTCAGAAGGAAAGGTGACGAGCCGCTTGCTCCCAAACACGATCCTTTTGGGTTCCAAACCAGTCCGGCACGCGTCAGCTTCACTGCGCAAAGCGCGCCGGGACGGCTCATGACCTGGAGCGTATTGCAAATAGCCGCGGAGGGCATATACTTATGCTTGCCCCAGCGTCACAGGTTCTTCGGGGCAAGTTTTCAAATTCGAGATTATCAGGACGATTTTCTGTGGGGTTTTGGCGAAGTAGCGGCAAGGCCCTTGGGTCTTCTGGGTATCCATTTTCCGACCATCATTACAATTGGAAATGATACTGGTTCAGCCAATGGGACGGAGAAACTCGCAAGTGAAGCTGTGACAGCGGCCTAGATCAATGTTATATGAGCGAAAGATTTCCAATACAAGCATGCAAGACCTGCCACTGTAGGATTTACATACCGTAGTAGCCCAATAGCACTCGTCAGCAGAATTCTAGCTTATCAAGAGAGCAGCGCGCGTTGCGTTTCAACGTCTGAATGACATTGCTTGGACCGACAACAGTAGCAGTCTCATGTGTCTCAGGCACCCGTGTGAAGTCCAAACGAGCCGAATTTGTAAACGTCTCGAGATCCCTACCGATCTCTCAATGGCCAGGATTCTGATACCGAGTTTCTCAGTGGGCAAGGATCCATCATAACGTAGAGCAAGAACCCAGCCACCATTGCCAGCAGGATCACAGTATGAGAACAAGTACCAATAGTAGTATCAGCACGAAGATCAAAATCCCAATGCAACAGCTGGACCATGTATCTGCGCAGCCATCAGTGATCCATAGCAGACTTCAAACTTGGCAACAAAGGTCGAAATACGCACCTTCGTTGTTCTTGATCACCCATCCCACCCTCTTAATCCCATTCTGCAATTTTCCTCCAACCCGATCAGCCAGATTATCCACATCTTCCAACATCCCCCCCTGCTCCTCCAACTCCCTCCCCATCTCATCAGCCTGCTGTCTCAGGGTGCCCACAGTCTTGAACACGCCATCAAGGGCCTCGTCTTGCTCATGCATCATCTCGACCTGCCTCTGCTGCTCAAAGGCGCCATAATCATCCGCTGCCTCTCCATCATCCTCAAACGCGGAAGGCGGGGGCAATGAGCCATTCATATCCCCTTGCTTCTGGGTAAGCGTCTTGGATAGCTCCTGTCGCATATTCTCGACCTCGTTGCCGACATCTTGGACGAGGGATCGGCGACGGCCCACTTCCTCGATGTCAAGACCGTAGCGGAAGGGGTCGCCTTCGACGGCACGGACGCTGTCGACGAGGTCTTGGAGGTCGGTGCTGAGGTCTTTAATTGTGGAGGAGAGCTCGGTGCGGGCTTCGGTCAGCTCGGGGGAGGTAGGGGAGGAGGCAGAAGAGCGGATGCGGAGGTAAGAGGCGAACAAGGACCTGGTGGTCTTCAAGGTAGCAAGCACATCCCTATGCGTGATAAGCTAGTGAGTATGAATGGATCCATAGGGTGGCTGGCTGGGGGCAAGCAGCGTACGCTTGAGCCTGAAGAAACGGGTCATCCTGGCCAGTGAAAGACATTGGTAGGATCAATTGGCGGGGACGACGCAGTCATTGATGTCACACATGGATATTTCAGGCCAAGAATAAGGTATGGCAATAGCAATAATGTTTTGATGTATACTTAGTATTTCTTTCACATTTCACAGTAAAATTATGAAGGCTGCCTAGCTTTGCCGAGGTGGCAGGTATCAAAGTAGATTTCGATGGACAGCCCCCTAGCAGATCTAGGTGGGCCCCACTGTTGACCGGATAGACTCGTATTCGGCCGCTACCAATGCACTTAAGGGGGGCTTATGGGGGGCTAATGCTACTTATGGGGGCTCTAAGGGGGGCTTATGGGGGGCTAATGCTACTTATGGGGGCTCTAAGGGGGGCTAAGGGGGTTAAGGAAGCTGTTAGCCCAATGGGTGTGGGGATAGGTCAGGCAAGCCTGACAGCTGAGTGGTGAATCCGTACTAACCCCAAGCCCAGCCTATCGGACCGTCCCAAAAGAGCCCCCAGCACAAACTCTTCAGCGTCCTTTGTAGAGTGACGGTCTAACGGGAAACGGAGAAGGATAGGGGGAAAGGCGCCTAAGCCGAAACCATGCACCCCAGGCTCTTTACGCCAACCCTTAACCAGAATCTGAGACGCAATCCAATTTCACGGCGGCTTTGTTTTGCAGCTGTCGGGAATTGTCGCAGCGATACGCTCAAAATAGTCGAGACTGACTCACGGCCAGCCATGCAACTCCTCCTCAGCTTGACTGCTACATTCAATGGCATCACGTATCACAAGATAGCTGAGGGGTGTAGAGTCTCGTGAAATCGGATCTCGGACGGACATACATACAATGATGCAAGTCCATGACGCGGCTGGGTAAGATACGAAGTGGCAAGGTTCCCGCCCCGCTCCAAACTTCAAGAACCAACCCCCCCAGCCTAGCGTGCAATGATTCTATTTATTCCAACTACCGCCTCCCACCCTTCTCTCCCTCCCTACTCACCCCCAAAAGCATACTTTGCCAATCGCTACATTTGCTTCATCACATTCGTTACATAGCATAGCAAGCAATCTTGTTTATTGTTGCTTACTCTACATCTACTACATAATCTGTAATTTTTATCCCTCACCCTCAACACACTCCTCCCTCACCCACAAACAACACAATGCAGTACACCACTGTCGCTCTCCTCGCCTTCGCGGCCGCCGCCTCAGCTCAGACTCCTCAAGGATGTGTGACCTCTCAGTCAAGCACCTTTCAAATTTCTCCAGTCAACATCACGTCGTCCTCCTCGAAGCGTGACTTGAACATCTACAAGGTAAGTGGCATCACCTCCGATGCAAAACATCCGCAATTCGAACGCCTATACTAACTGCCATTAAAGCGCCAATCTGAGCAAGCTTGCGACAGCACCCCAATCATCACCCTCTCAAACGGCAAGCTCACCGACCAAGACGGTCGCACTGGCGAGATCGTGTCCAACGAGCAATTCCAATTCGACAACCCAACACAGTCCGGAGCTCTCTTCACCAGCGGCTGGTCAATCTGCTCCAACGGCACACTCTCCATTGGCGGCAGCAGCGTCTTCTACAGCTGCAACAGCGGTTCCTTTAACAACCTCTACCACGAGTCCGTGGGCGCTCAATGCTTCCCCGTCTTCATTGACACCATCCCTTGCGTTGGCCCCAGCGGAAGCCCATCAGTTGCTCCCGTCACTTCGTCCGCCCCATCCTCAACACCAGTTGCATCTTCCGCCCCAGTCGCTTCCTCCACACCAGTCACTACATCCGCCCCAGTCGTCAGCAGCGTTCCAACAACCATGGCACCAATCACCATGACTGCGCCTGCGCCTTTCCCAGTGGCTGCCAACAGCACTACCGCTGCCACCGGAACCGCTAGCGGTGCACCAACTAAGGCCACAACCTCAGCACCAGCCACCTTCACTGCCGGCAGCGGTGCCAGCATGCTCGCCGCTGGCAGCAAGCTTTTCGCCGGGATGGTCGGTCTCGTCGCCTTTGCCATGTTGTAAGCTACTACATCATCAGAGCTACGTTGGGGAAATTACATTAAGGATCTCAAAACGACATTGGGTTGGTTTATTTGAATACTATTGCGCGACAAATGCAATCACTTGAATAGATAGAGTTGCATTATCGGAGGGGTTTGAATGGACATTCATTCGGTTGGATGCTGATGTTTTTTTTGCAACGACTTGAATGGCATTGAAACCAAATATGGAGTCTTACAGTCTCGATAAAGATTTCTTGTACATAGGAGAGCTTTAATAGTCTATATTCGCATATTATAATCATTCAATCATCATCAACCGTCACTTTCATACAGCTCTCCAAGATCACCATCAAAATCCCATGTCTAAACACCCATCCACGATCACCACGCTATATCATGYCAAAACAAACCCTCCCGTTCCGTCCATTCCTCACAATCCCCTCCCCAATTTCAATTKCCCATCATTTAATTCCTAATTCGCACTGACCCTCAATTATCTACCATTATCCACCTTTAAATTATGATCATTCCCCAATTCCTCCTCCCCAAACATGGCAAATTAAACCCACCCCTAAACAAAGTTTCAGGGGCTACCTCAGTTAGGGGTAGGTGTGATCTGCATGTAATCTGTATGCTCGGTTCTTGGCTTAACTTGGCCCAATCTCGATGACCCCCGCTTCGGGGAATCCCCCGCTGGTGGCTGGGCTGGGCTTGGCTGGGCTGGGGGTTTAGCGAACGAGGCTGGTTTTGTCACTGGCCTACTGCATGTGTTTAACGGGGGTCAATAGCACGTGGTCTGGTTTTTGGTATACTTGATGATTAGAAATAGCATGAGTGGTTAAATGGCTGGCTGGCTGGCTGGCTGGCCTGGCTGGCCTGGCTGTCTGACATGCAGGATTACTTAAGGTGTGTTAGGAAATGTGGAGGGTACGCCTACACCTGTTCTGTGATGTGATGATTATATGGTTGGCGGGGAGGGGATTACGCCATGGCCCTGTCTAGGTAAGTAAGGTAGTAAAGAATGAGAAACGCCATTCACGGACATCAATCCGTCCTCTTACGTACGTAGGTTACGTTACATCCATTACATCCACTACATCACACTACGTTGCCATGTGCTTTGACGTGCTTTATGCACACATACACATAGGTCCTGTGCAGCCCGTTCTGGTGGGGTGGTGTGATACGCCAATGGTGGGGTACGAAGTAGAGAACGCAGAGCGGGTATGCACGTGTTCCTGCGGCTGAGGAGGGGGTGTGGTTGCGTTTTGATGTGTGGTTGGTTGGTTGGTCGGTTGGGTGTGCGTGGCGTGGTGGGGTTGGGAGGGGTGAGGTGGAGAGACAAGGCTGGCTGGTTGGCTGGGTGGCTGGTTGGTTGGTGGGTTTTGATTTTTGGGGGGAGGGGGGGAAGTTGAGGCGTGTGTTAGGAATAGATCAATAACGGTTTGGTGGGAGGAAAGGATTGGTAAGCTACGATGCTGTGTGCAAGACTCAAGACTTTGTCTGGATAATGAAAGGGGCTCTGAAGAATTGAAGTAATTTTGGGGATTGTCACAGCTGAATTTCGGTCAGTAGCCTTATGAATCAGCTATGTATATATATCTAGGTATGTACTGTATATGTGCTGCAATTGACGTGTCGTTTGTACATCGTCAATGCCATTAAAGTTCGCGGCGCTGCATTCTCCATACCGCTTTGAAGTGTCATGCTATCGTAATTTCAGAGTCGGATAATGAATCTTCCTAGTCAAGATGTGCTTCTCTCATCCTTTACCCCCTGGGGCTTGCTGCTTGCTATCATTCTTGATCTGCAAACTTTGCCACTGAAGACTCGAGAAACCGATGATAGTATTGAACGCTTCATCTCTTTCCTTCATGCCTTCAATTTGCAACTTACTCCCGTCAGTCAGTTTGATCTCAAGCTGGTCTGGTGATGAGACCAGCTTAGAGAACGTCGATCCTTCTATCTTTCTCATCTCAGCCAATTCAAGGAAGTCGTACCTCCACAGTTCTTTCTTGGGAAGTGGAAAACTTCGAACGAAGCGGATGCCCTTCGAGAAAATGATAAATCGGCCAGTAGTGCCAGAGCAGTGAGCGCGGAAAGCGCGGATGTCACTGGTTTCAAGGACACTGGTAGTAGAACTTGCACTGTACCAGCCCTCGTCGTCGTCGTCAGTATCCTCTATTTCGGACTCTGGATTYTCAACCCTGATTTTAGGTACAGTTCTCGTCATCCTACCCGTGTATCTGTCCAGTGCAGGGTTTGCAAGCTCGCGAAAATGGCCTTTTTCGATCCGTTCGTTAATTAGCCTCTCACGTGTGATTTGAGCATGACGCCTAAGGTACTGGAAAGACCACTCCGCTAATTGAGTATGTTCAGTAGACGAAGCTGAAGCGGAGTGGAGGAGCTTACCATGCGTAGGGATATCCCACAGAACCCATTTGAATGGAGAGACGAGGTACCTATACTTGGGATAGTGGCTTGAGATAGGCCAACAAAGAAAGAATGCCCCTCCTACGATGAACCAGAAAACCTTCATGGAGAACCCCATATCCGTGCAAACAGAGACTAGGAAGCATGATACGAAGAATGTTAATGAAGCTATGGTTGTCCGTGGAAATTTCCAGTGGTAGAAGCTGTAGTAATGGTTAGCGCTAGAATTTCGATCACACATATTTCCGGCCTAGTGTTACTCACTTCTCAAAGACTTCCAACATATTGGCCATATCACCCAATTGAAGCTGAGCAAAAGGGCCCAGATTTTCCATAAGTGGCTCTAGCCAGTCATTGCGTCCATGCTTGTCAATAAGTTCGCTGAATCTGGTAGCTGTATTTCTGCTGTCCAAGGCTCTTTGCATTGATTCTCGTAAAGATTCTACAGATGTGGGCGCGAAGCGGTTCTTCAAGACAATATAGATAATATAAGAATACTGATGTCGCACATTAATAGACATTTGCGAATATAAGACGAGGCGACTTACAAAAAAGCCCATCATATGTTCAGTATACCAGAGGAATATATAGAGGGCAAACCATTTCCCGGTAATCTTAGGATCTTCCCAACGATAGACGGCGCGGACCTTCATAGCCCATGACTGCCAAGGTGCACTTGCCATGAGTAGTCGCTCAACATAATGCCTCGAGCTGTCAATGTCAAAGGGAAGCTCATCAAAATCATCAATATACTGGGCGCTGAAATCCTGGGTGTAATATATGAGATTCTGGGTGGAGAACATCAGCAAGACATTGAAAGCTAGTGGGCGAATATACCTTACATAACCAAGCCATTTCAGCCAATCATAGCGTATGACTTGTTCCCTTTCATCTTTTTCTGTGAAATACTCGTCCTTGGGGAAGTTTATGTGTCTTTTGGGAACGACTCGCACGCGTCGCACGTGTCGACTCGTGATCCAAGCTACACGAAGGCTTTCCCTATGCTCTTCCATCTTTTTGAGTCTGTCCCGTTGGCCAACAACCGAATCATCTTGCTCCTCGTCAGAAGTCACCTGCTTCGAAGAACCGGTGGATTCAGCTTGTTTGAGGTCGTCATGAGCCTGAAGGAAATCAAGGTTGGCCTTCTGAGAAAGATACGGGCGGTCAGCTTTCGAGAGCTGGCCGGCAGTAGTTCTTGTAGCCCCTTTCTTAATCGTGTCTTTGGGATGAACGAAAACCCTTCCAACTGTCTGCATGGTGCCTAAAGCCTTCTCAGCAGTCTTTCCTGGCCGAAAACGTCGCCGTTTGCGAAGGTCGGAGGGATTGAAGGCTGGATTATGTTCCAATATGCCAAGGGGACCCTCTTCCTCGGAGTCAGATTGATSATCTGTTGTTCCTTTCATTTTGAGAATTTTCTTCGTCTTCGCTTTTGTCCTGCTTGTGAGACCTGATAACCTCTTCCTCTTTGAAGAACCTGCGGTCCCTTCGATACTCGCATCGTCTGAGCTGTCACCAGCTTGAACTGAGGGTCCCAAACCTTCGTTGATGCCATCTTGACTCTGAGATATACTAGTGGCCGGCGTGATTGGCTCTTGTGTCGTCATTGGAAGCACTGAATGTGCCTAATACAAGGTCTTCTTATTTTAGTTGGGGAGGCGTCATTGCACCGCCATATTATGTGCGAATGCTTTCGATGGAGGGTTGAGGGGCCTGTTGTCCAGGAGGGTAGCTGTTGGTAAACAATGCGATAGACGCAGGGGTGACAGCGTAAAGTTGAATGGAGGCATGGTATTCGAGCTTTAAATGTTGGGCGGTAGGGTTCCTTTTTCATTCGATCTGCAATATCATCATGATCTGGAACATCCCTCTAGCCTTTCAGGTAGCACTGGACGATGAAATATGACGCACCGCCACTTCTAGATCAAGATAGTTTGACATTAAACGAAAACAGTAAGGTTCGTACCTTAGGGCACCACTGCCAGCCGATACAGGGACCTACGGTACCTATCTACGGTTGCCAAGACCTCTGCGCGTTCCCCGTCCTTCGGCCTAAAGTCCGCGCTGAGCTTATTGAACTTTGGGTGTTAAGAGGGTACCTAGCTCGGCTATGGTAGAAAATAGTTCCGGTATGGTAGAAAGTAAGCTAATATCTAGCTAGTTAAATCTAATTATAGCTAAGGTTATACTAAAGCTTAGCATATATAAGGCCTAAGCTTATTTATATTTATAGAATTATAATTATTTTATTTTCTTTTTCTTACTATATATATCTAATCTATATTAGATATATTCTTTTTTATTAATATACCTATAATTATTATAATAACTTTAATTTATATTCTATATATATTAAGTATAGGTATAATATAGCTATAATACTAATCCCTACTAATTATTATATAAACCTTTATATAGATACTATAATAAATCTTAATACCCTTTAAGGATATTATTATAATTAGTTTATATTCTTTTTATATTAAGTATATACTTTACTAATACTATAATAGGATTAATTATAAATAATAACTAAGATTAGATCTTATCTAGTAAGCTATATAATCTTTAAATAACTATATTAAATATATACTAAACTAAATCTTAGTATAAGTAGCTGTAATTATAATAAGTTAAAAATATAAGCTTAGCTAAATATATATACTAAGTATAAACTAATATTTAATAAGTCCTACTATTTATACCTAAGATAATTCTAATAACTGTTAGTATATATCTACTAGATATAAAGTATTAGCTAAGTATATATAACTTTAATCTCTTTAAAGACTCTATCTAAACTTAATACTAGTATATATATATATATATTATTTATATTAAATATATGCTAAGTAGGTATAGCTATAATATAGTAATAAAAGTTCTAGATTTTATATATAAGATTATATATATAAAATAGCTAGTAATAAGTTAAGTATATTCTAAATATATACTAAGAGGTATCTAATATAGTTTAGTTATACTATTATATATATAAGACCTATATAGGCACTAGTTAGTACTTATACTTAGTATTAAGTAAATATATATTTAATATATAATAATTATAAATCTAATACTTATAAATATCTTAATTATAGAGACCTTAATAGGTTAAAAGTAAGTTAAGCTTATATTATATATATATAAAGCTAATAAAAACTAGTATTATTAAATATTAAGTATAAAGTTATAATTAGTAGAATATATACTATATTATAAAGCTAAGGTAGGTTATATATATATTAAATATATATAAAATTAATATTATAAAAAGTTAGTAATATTACTAGCTACCTTAATATCTATATAATAGAGATAGAGTACTTAATATATATTATATCTATCCTTAATATATACTTAGCTAATATTAAGTAGAATTATAAACCTTAACTTTATTATATACTTTAGTATACTTTTCTATTATTAAGTATATTAAATATATACTAAATATAACCTTATTATATATTATTATATACTTATATATATATATTTATTATTTAACTAAATTTTAGCCTTAAGCTTATAATTAAGTTATATTTATATTTAATATAGATATTACTTTTATCTAATTTATACTTAGTAAACTTACTAATTCTAATTTAAAAAAAATACGAATAATATTAGTATATATTAAATATAAGTAGGGCCTTATATATATATAATATAAGCTAATATTTAGAACTTAGTATTAATAAGAGTACTAAATACCTTTATTTAAGAAAAAACATAGTATAAGTTTATATTAAGTTTATATTTAGTATATACTAACCCTAAGTTTAAAGAGGCTATTTTTAAGATTATTTATATATATCTTTATTCCCTTTTAAGTTTAAATATATATATACCTCTCCTATATTTAATATATATTTAATATATACTTAGCTTCTTTAGGTAAATACTTTAAATAAGTACCTAAATTTTACGCTAGTATATATATTACTAGGAGGAGTACAGAATATATTTAGTATAAGATTAGTATATATATATTAATAGGAAGAAGAGAGCTATTTTTTCTTTTAATTATTAAGCTTAGTACTTAGCTTATACTTAGTATATTCTAAGCTTTATAAGTAAATAGGAGAGATCTTTTTTTTTATCTCTAAAGCTTAGCTTATACCTAATATAAGTATATTCTTTTTTTTATATACTAGGCTTAGTATCTAGTAAAAAAAATATTTTTTTTTTATATTCCTTATATACTCTATATATATTATATATATACTATATAAATATTATAACTTCTAAAATTACCTTAATTTTTATGTTATTAATATAACTATTATTAATTTACTTATCTATATTCTATATATACTCTATTTATATATTATTTATACTTATTCTATATATTTCTTAGTCCTTTTTCCTTATTTAATATTAATAATCTAGCCTTTCTTTCTTAATCTTAAAGTATATTAAGCGTATATAGTCTTTAAGTTTTTAAGTAGCTTTAAAAGATTAATAATTTATTTTATTATTAAAGTAGATCTTCTTATCTAAAGACTTTTATTTTAATAAATATCTTAGTATTAATTATAGAACTAGTATAAACTTAAAATATAAAAAGTCTATTAAAATATATATTAGATATTAACTAAATATAACCTTATTTAATTTATCTTCTTATTAAATAAGACCTATATAGTATTTATTTAATTTTAAAGGAATATTTTCTYTTYTATAARRATACTTATTTCCTTATAATACTTAATAAGTATTATAATTAATAACTTTATTAATTTAATAATCTTTATAAAAGTCTTTTAAAGGTTATTTTTTTTTTAAATTATATCTAATATATACTAAGGCTAAGTTAAATTTTATATTAAGTTAAAGCTTTTCTTTATTAAGTCCTAGTTAATCTTTAAATTATTTTTATTATTATTTTAGTAAATAGCTTTCTTTTTTTAATATTTTAAATCTTATTTATCTTTACTTAATATAAGCCTTAAATCTTTTTTATATATACTTAATATAAGCTTATACTTCTTTATCTTCTATTAATAATATATATTAATATCTTTATATACTATAAGAATTAGTCTTTATTAATTATATTTATAGAATAGAAGCTGAGTGTATACTTAATTTATAAATAATTAACCTCTTAGATAGAGGTAATCTTAAGGTTCCTAAGTATATACTAGAGCTATACTTAAAATATATATTARAATTAAGAGTATTATATARGTTATTAAGATTYTATAAAAGATTTAGATAATCTTATTATTAATTTATTACCTTATAATATCTTTTATCTAGTAGAAATTTAGTATAATTTAAATATATATAAATTAAAAAAAGTAAAGCTAATTTTTTTTCTTTATTTATATTATTAATCTTACTATATTATTATAGTTTTACTAGGTATTATTAATATCTTATTACTCTATTATATCCTTCTTTTTAAATATTTTAAAAGTATATACTTTTAACCTATATAAACTTAATATATGACATGGCAATTGCGCTTGCCTTCGGTTCAGGTGGCCCAACGTAGTACTTCTACCAGTAGGTAGTGCCTTAGCAGATAGGCAGGCATATTAGGTTAGTTCCTAGGAACTGTAGATATCATTAATACAATACCACATCATCTTAACAGAAGTCTTCCAAAACGCCTTATCCTACTAGTTGCTATTTCAGTGGTAGTAACAGCAGGTTTTAGCTTCTAAAAAACTATTATTTAGAAACTAATTAAGAGCGTCTACTAACCTACTAGACTAATCCCCCTCCTTTCGCCCATATCAATTCGATCTAGCTGTAACACCCAGCATTAGATTCAGATACTATAAAATAAAACTATAACTACCTCCCCTACCTACATTACTTCCGTATACTCTATACCAAGAGCTTCTAAGCGCTTATATTGAGAACTTCTAAGCGCTTATATTATATAGGCCCTTAGGCATCTATTCACTTTAGATCCACGCCTTCCGGTTAATAGAATAGGGAAAACTAGTGTACCTTCTCTAAAAAAGTTAGTATAGGGTTCCTACTAAAATCCTAGAGAACTTACTTACTGTTTTACCTTATTTACTTTCCTTATCTTATCCGCCTTTTATTTCTATAATCTAACGTTACTATTTATACTATATAGAGTAGTTATAATTATTCATCTTTTATTACTTAATAGCTATTATAGGTAGGCTATATTTTTATTAGTTAGAAACAGCTATACTACTTCTATAATAAATTATTATAATATAATAAGAACAGCTAAAATAACTTAACTTATAATATAAATTATAACACTTTTATTTTAAAGAATATTATATACTACTAAGATAAGCTTATTACTCTAATAATCTTTTATCCTAATATTATCTTTAARTAATAATAATTATAACACTATCCTTCTAATATTCTAATTATATGATTTTATTTAAATAAATTATTCTTATACTTAACTTATTAATAAAAGCTTACAATACCTTATCTCTATAATAGTTAGAAAGAATAAATTTAGATTATAAAAACTAAGAATTTATATTATAAATCCTAGTTTAAGAAATTAATAAGTATAATCTTACTTAGATTTTATTAAATTAATTAACTTTCTAGAGGACTAGGCTATTAATAAGACTAGTAAGTCTAGCCTTAGAAATACTATTAATACCTTTAAAAAGAATATTAAAGGAGTTTATACTAAGTTCTAAAAATTATCTTTAATTAAGAATATATCTTCTAATAAAAGTTACTTTACTAGAATAGATATTAATATATTACTTATTTAACTAAGCCTTTCTACTCCTAACTTATTAATTACCTCTCTAAGAACCCCTCTTATTATAATATTAATATTAAGTTATCCTTCCTCTACTAATCCTAATTTAAGAATAAAGTTAGTAGAGGAAATTATCTATAAATAATCTATAAGACTAATAATAGTTAGCTTAAATAATCCTATTATATAAAAACTTATTAATAATATTATTACTAAAGGTATTTTATAATTTTAAAGGGAAAATAAATAAGGTTCTAGCTTTTTACCTAGTAGCCCTAATAACCCTAATAACCCTTTTAAGAATAATTTATTTAATTTAAATAATAATAATAGGCTTATATATAAAAAAGTTAATTACTTTAATCTCTCCTACTTATCTATTAATAACTTACCTATTATTAATAAATATAGTTTAGTTTTCTATAGAGACGTCTATATCTTTATTAATTAATTAGAAGATTTAGTTAATTTTAAGAGTAAAGCTATTATATAAGAAGTTATACTATTATACTTTTAAGGTAGTATATTTATTTAATATATAACTAAACTTATTAATCTTAAGAAATATAGACTATAAAACGCTACTATAAAGGATTAGAATAAAATACTAGTTATTACTTTTAAGGAATAAACCTTAATAATATTATAAAATCTTTAGACTAAAAAATATACCTTAGTAAATATATAAAAATAAATCTATCCTTATACTTATATATAGAAGGTATTAAGATATATTAAAATAATATAAATAATTTTAATATATAATTAACTTATACTTATATAAAATAACCTTAATATTAAATTTAAAATATAAGTTTCTATACCTTTAATAATTATTATTATTAGTAGTTTCTTTAAGGACTTAAATACTAAAGTATTTATTTAATATAAATAAGTATATATAAGGTCAGCGCTAAGGAATATTAGTTAGTATTATTAATAGGAAGACTATAATTATTTATAATAAGTAAATTTATTATAATTAGATTAATAATTCTTCTTTTACTTAACCCCTTACTATTTAAGTTATTAGAATAATATTTATATAAATTAATATAGTAAACCTAGCTTCTAATAAACTAATTAAAATTATTAGCCCTAAAGATAAAATTAAGCCTTTAATTAATTAAAGCTTTAATTTTAACTTTAGTCTTTAACTATACTAAAACCTTAAAAATAAATTATAATAAAATATAAAAATTTTAAAAGATAGTTAAGTTTATCCTTTTAATTAAATATTCCTAACTAATAAGGGAGATTATAGGTAGATTAAAATTAAGATAATTAATTCTAACCTTAATAAACTTACCCCTAAGTCTATTATAAAGGTATTAATAAGAATAAGGAGGCTATTAAAAATATATCTAATTAATATAATTAAGTTAAAGGATTAGAATAATAAGACTTCTATTATAATAAAAATAAAGAAATAGATAAGAAATATTATAAAGAATAAGCTTAATTTAAAGAACTTAAAATATACTTTATAAATTTAGTAAACTTATTAATATATATTTACTAAATATATTTAGCTACCTTTATAGTAAGAAATTAACTTTTTTACTATTTATATTCCTTTTATTAGAAAGAAATAGAGATATTATTACTATTATTAATTCTATTAGAAGAGACTAACTTAGAGATCTTAGTAAATTATATCTCTTTAAGAGAATAGCTATATATTAAGTCTAATAATAAACTATTTAAAGCTAAACTAGAATATATTTTCTAAGGTTTCTATTATACTACTATATAAGTCTTTATTAATAATAAAATTTTTAATATTTATGTTAATACTAGCTATCCTATAACTTTATTTAATTATAGTAAGTTATTATAATTTTTTCTTAATATTAAACTATAAAAGCTCGCGTCCCTAATTCTAGTTAGAGAATTAGGAAATATTATTTACTAGACTTATAAGTATATTAATATTTCTTTTATTATTTAAGGGGAATTTAAAGGGAAATTAACTAAGGCTAAGTTAACTAGTAAAGTTTATATTATAAAGAAGCTAAGGGCTAATATATTTATAAGGAATAATATAATAATATCTTATAAGATCCTTCTTAACCCTATAAATTACTATATAACTATTAGTAAATATAAAAATATAATAGCTAGAATTAATATAGTGGCTAAGATTACTTTATAAGTCTAGCGTACTATCTATACTAGCTCTATTATAATAGTCCTACTAAATTCTATTATTACTATTCTTATAGTATACTATAATATACTACTTAAAAACCATAACTTCCTCTTTAAGCTAAAATATTCTTATAATTTAGATTTTAAAGGAGGAGTCTATACTTATATAGTTAATATATTAATTTCCTTTATTTAATTATATAATATTATAGACTACCTAGCGCGAATTAACTAATATATAAAGTTAGGTAATATTATTAAATATACCTAAAATAGATATTACTTTATAAGTTTTAATAAGGCTCCTTTAGTAACTAGTAGTTAGTTAAATAAAAAGCCTAAATAATCCTAGAAATCTAAGGTTACTAGAGTAGTAGCTATAACTTTAGTCTTAATAACCTTTATTATTATAAACTTTATATTAAATATTATTTTAACTAAAATTTCTTTATCTATCCTAATTACTATTAACCCGTCCTTTAAGTATATTATAATGGATAGTATTACTATCTATAAAAATTAATAAGATATTATTAAAATTATAATAATAATAAATAACTTTCTTAATATCTAGATTAATTATAGCTAAACTATTAATATCTTAAAAAAGGAATAGATATTTATTCCTTTAAAGAAAAAAGCTAATCTTAAACCCTTTAAGGTCTACCCTTTAGGCGAAAAGAATAAATAAGTAGTTAATAAGATATTTAATAAATTATATTAATATAAAAAAATATAATAGGTAAGCTAATCTATAAAATTTAGTTACTTTATCTTTATAATATAGTAGGACACTCTAAGTAATTAAAAAAGAAGAGTAATTATTAATATATAAAGTTTAAATAAGATTATTAAATCTAATAATTACTTAATACTACTATAATCTGATATAATTAGTATTATAGCTAGATATAAGTATATCTTTATAATTAATATAACTAGATATTTTTACTAGTTTAATATATATTAGTCTAATAAATATAAGTTAATTATAGTCTTATATAAAGGCTAGAAGTAGTATAATATTACCTTAATAAACTATAAAAACTTATTATTATATATTTAGTAATAAATTAATAATATACTCTATCCTTTCTACGACTTTGTATGTATATATATTAATAATATTATTATCTTTTTATATATACTAAGTAAATATTTAGAATATTTAAGAAAGATCTTTTATCTTTATAAAGAATAAGAAGTTATATTTAGTCTAAATAAATCCTTCCTAAGATACCCTTTAATAATATTATTAAGATAATAAGTTAATAGCCTTAATTTATTTATATTAGAAGATAAAATTAAAATAATTTAAACCCTTTAATTCTTAAAAACTTTTTAGGATCTTAAAATCTACTTAAGTATAATAGACTAGCTAAGATCTTTTATTTAGAATTATACTTAGTTTATAAGATTATTATAGGAGTAGAAAATATTACTTATAAAAGCCCTACTAATAAATAGAGAGGGCGAAAAGTTAAAAGGTATTATTAAAAAATATTAGTTTAGTTAAGTATACCTTTTTAAACTAATAAAAAAGAAGCTTTAAATATATAAAGACTTATAAAAAGCTTTTTATTTACTAGTTTTTCTAGTTTACTTTAACCCCGCTTAACCTCTTTTTATAGATTTAGATATATTAAAAAGCTAAAAATTTATAATAATAATATATTATATAAAAGGAGATCTAACTTTAGAGAAATTAATCCTATAAACTTTAATTAAACTAATATTGTTTTTAAGTAAATTATTAAATAAAGTTAAAAAAAATTACTAGCTTATTAAACTAAAAGTTATAAATATTATCTAAATAATAAAGAAAGTTAGATATATAATTAAGTTAAATAAGTATTTATTTATAGTAATATATATAAACTACTTAGCTATAGTTTTAATTTTAAGATAAATTACTCTTACTACCTTAAATATTAATAAATTAAATCTTTATTTTATTAAAGCTTTATAATATTTATTTAGTTTTAATATTATTATTTATTATAAGTTTAGAAAATTAAATACTATTCCTAATACCCTTTCCCGTCTCTAAGGATATAAATAAGTATAAGGGGATTAGTCTAGGGTTCTTAATATACTATATAGCTAACTTATTAAGATATTTAATATTAACTTAAACTTCTTATTATTATCTAAGATAGTCTATTATATTATACTTATTAAAATATTAAATAATTTTAAGGACCGGCTTAAGAAGTTATATTAGGAGGATAAATATTAAGAAAGAATCTTAAATATAATTAAGTTATAGATTACCCCTTTATTTATTTCTACTAAAAATATATCTAATAATTAAGGTAAAGTTTTTAAATATAATCTTATTATACTGTTTATTAAGCTTATATTATATCTTTTTATTCCTCTAGTACTCCTATTAGTTAAATAATAACTTAAGAATAAAATTCTAAGAATAAGATTTAAATTAAGAGATAGGCTTATCTACTATATAAATAAAGATAGAAGAGAATATTTATATATCTCTAAATATATAAAAGGTAAAGTCTTTTATATAACTTATAACCTTATTAATTATAGTAGATTCCACTATATATATAACTACCTATTAAATTCAGTTTATATTAGGTAGATAGTTAGATAGTTATAATAATATATTATATACTATCTTAAATACTAAGTTTTTTAGATAATATAATATTCTTTATATAACTCCCTTAATCCTATTATTACTCCCTTAATACTATTTTATATTATTATAATAGACTTCGTTATTAATTTACTAGTTATAGGAGGATTTAATATTTTATTAACTATAACTTATAAGTTTATAAAGAAGGTTACCTTAGAACTTAATAAAAATACCTAAGAATTTAAAGAGTAGGTAAATATTATTATTATTATATTTTATAAATATAATTAAGGAATCCTAAGATCCTTCTTAATAGATAGAGATTCTAAGTTTATATTATTATTTTAAAAGGTAGTATTCTAACGGCTAGATATTAAAATATTAATATTAATAATATACTACCTATAGATAGATAGCTAATTAAAATAAATTAATTAAATTATTAAGATTATATTATAGTATTATCTATCTAAGCTAAATATTAATTAGGTAGATATACTTCTATATATTAATATAATCCTTAATAATTTTATAAACTTTATTACTAGTTTTATTCTAAATAAATTGTTATATAGCTTTAAAATAAATAATAATTTTATACTTTTAGAAGACTTTTTTATTAAAAACTATAACTATCTTTAATAGATTAATAGGGATATTATTAATAAAGCTATAACCTTTTTAAATATAATATTAAAAAAATATTATAATAAGAAATATATATTATTTTATCTTAGAGAAGGGAGCTATATTTACCTTAAATTATATTATAAGTATAAGATTCTTAGCTTAATTAATAGAAAATTAAGTTAATAAAGAGCTAGGCCTTTTAAAGTCCTAAAGAAAGTTAGTAACTTAGTATATTAGTTAAAACTATCCCTAATTATATAAATTTATTTAGTTATCTTAGTAATATAGCTAGAGCTATATTTATAGGATAATTCTTATAATAGATCTTACTTAAATAATCTTAAGCTAATAAAGAATAAAGATTTAAGTTATTTTTTATTTAAAATTAATTACCTATTAGATAAGAAAATTATAAGAGKTACTTTATAATACTTTATAAAGTAGAAAGGTTAGGATTATAATTAAAATATCTACTATTTTTTATAAGAACTCGCGTTGAAAGTATAAGAATTAGTAGATAAATATAACTTAAAGAACCCTTTCTAAAATATAGTTATATATTATTATTAATAAAAACTAATATTATTAGATATTAGTTTAACTAAAGCTATAACTTCTCTATTAGAAGAATCTTAATATTATAGACTAGGCTAGCTATAAAGAACTATTTTAATACCCCTATTTAAAGCCCGCTATAGAAGACTAAAGAAATATTTATTTTTATCCCTAAATACTTAACTCTATATATTAGTATTATTTAGTTAATAGATATTAGTCTACTAATATACTACTAAGCTAGGTATTAAATAGAGTAGGGCCTTAAAGGCCCTTATAATATTATCCTTAGTAGTATTAGGGTAAAGGCTAGAATACACGCATCGCGCGTTAACGCGTATATTTCGGGTTATATAATAAACTTAATAAAAATATTAATAACCTTGTTTTTATTACTTTAAATAGAGTTAGCTATACCTTATATTTATTATACCTTATAATTATTATATATATTAGTAAGTAGTCTTTTAAGTTAAAAAAATTATTAAACTTTTTAAATAATAGCTTCCTTTTATACTACTTTTATACTTATTTTAAATAGGACCCTATATATACTAACTATTATATATATCTTAAAGACCCTTAAAATTCTAGCTTTATTAAATATTAGATTCCTAGGGATTTTAATCCTTTTATTAAAGGCTTTAACTTTTTAGGTGATAAACTTTAATTTAATTTATTAATATTAAGTACTATAGCTACTCTTATTAAATCTTTTAAGCCCTAGATAATATATATTTAATTATTTATTTATTTTTATTTATTTAATTCTACTGGCTTTTTATTAAATATATTATTTATATTACGTAAATCAGAGCGCTTCCTATAGAAGGAGGGTAATAATAATAATAAAAAGGGTAATATATACTTAAAGTTATATAATAAGCCCCCTTATAAGCTTATTAAGGGAGATGAATTAATATACCCCTCTTACTTTATAGATTTATTATTAATATAGGTATTCTAAATTATCTAATACCCTTTTATAATATAAGATAAGAGATATAAGCGGTAGTTATATATTTTTTTAAGTAAAGAACCCCTAAAAGCTTTATAGGTTAATTAAGGATTAGCTTTAAAAATCTAGTTTATAATAATAGGCGTATAAGTTTATTTAATAATTTTTAGTAAATACTAGCTCTATAGAGATAAAGGTAAAGAATTTAATATTAATTAAAGTAAATTTCTTAGTAGCGAATATACTAACGCTATTTATAATATTAATAAAGAGGTAGAGTATATAAAGTAAGAGCCTTTTATCTTTTTTATTAATTTATTATTAGGTAGCCTCGCCGCTATAGAAGAAAAGAAGGTTAAGGAGGAAGAAGATAATAATAATAATAATATAAAACTTAAATTAAAACGCTAAAAGATTTAAACTAGAAAAAAATTAAAAGTAATAATTTAGCTTAAGGTAGCCTCCTCTATTATAAAGATATTTATATTAAAATTAGTAGTAATATTAAAAGTAGCTATTAAAAAGTATTAGAAAAAGATAATTAAGTTAGATATCCTAAAAATTAAATTAAAGATATTAACTATAAAACTTATTAGTAGTATAATAAAAGGGAATAGATTTATTATTAATAATTTAAAGTTAGAAGAATATTAGGCTGATAAAATTAATTTAGTTATAATTAAATTAGAGAAGGCATATCTAAAGAAATAATTAGAGTAAATATAAGGAAAGATTATATTCTTATTTATAGTATTATATAGTATATAAAGCCTACTTAGTAATTATAAAGAATATATATTTAAATAAACTAGCATTTACTATAAATAAGTAAAGGGGATAGTAGATAAAAATAATATTAAAAAGTTTTATAACTATATAAAAGAATTAGTTAATAATAAGGACTTTAATAATACTTATATCCTTAAAGTAAATAAAATAGTTAATAAGATCTTTATTATCTTTCTTATAATAAAATAGATTACCTTAAGTAATAATATCTTTAGTAAATAATATAATAATATACTAAAAGAGTTTAAGAAATTATTTAAAAAGGATAATAAAATAATTAATACCCTTAGTAAACTTAAGATTAAGGATAAGATCTAAATAATAGTTAGTTAAAAAAAAATTCTTAAGAGGAATAAAGGATAAGATCTGAATAATAATTAGTTAAAAAAAAATTCTTAAGAGGGGTAATAGTTACATATTAGGCGGTGAGATTATTTCTTAGGCGAGGCTATACATATTATATATAAGGTATGACAGCGAGGGCGCTATCTTTTTGTTTAAATTAGGGGACTCTGACATAGCAATTACGCTTGCCTTCAGTTCAAGTAGCCCAACGTAGTACTTCTACCAGTAGGTAGTACCTTAGCAGGTAGGCAGGCATATTAGGTCAGTTCCTAGGAATTATAGATATTATTAATATAATACTATATTATCTTGACAGAAGTCTTCTAAAACGCCTTGTCCTACTAGTTACTATTTCAATATATATAGAATATATACTTAATATATACTAAATAGTAGTCTTACCTTATTATTATAATAAATAGGGATAGATTTTAATTAATAATATTATTATCCTAAAAATAGCTACTTTCCTCTATATTAATATATTTATAAGTATAATTCTATTACTTAATAAATATCTTAGATATTTCTTTTAAAAGTTTAGTTATTATTTATAATATTATCTTAGAATTTATCTATTACTTAAGTTTAAAGTATTTTCTATATATATAATCTATTTATTAGTTAAGTTCTGTTATGGCATATTTTGGTTCAGTGGAAAGGAAGGAATAGTGGGCTATTTACTTATAGGTAGGTGCTATGTACCTACGACCCTTAGATACCTACGACCCTTAGAGCCCTTTCAGGGCAAAAGAATTAATTATCTTACATCCTCCTAACAGAAATCCATGCTTGCTTAACAATAGTAGCAATGGCATAGGCTACTAGTATTAGAGCACCATTTAATTATTCTATATACTAATAGCTATTCTTATAGCACTAATCTAGCGTTTCCTCCACCCTACCTACTAGTTAGTTATTAATTAATAACTTACTTCTATACTATCCTACCTACCTATTCCTTAAAGCCTTTTGCTAGCTCTGTTATAATCTCGCTACACCCTAAAGAGCAAGCTTAAAAGAAGGAATCTACATCTATAACTATAACACATCAGGCCTGTTAGGCCAATTAGGCCTTTTTAGCCTCTATTCCTTACCTCACTATTTAGAAGGAAGGAGCTTTAGGTAATAYYTAAATAATAACTTTAACYTAATAGCTTTARGAGGAAGGAAGGAACCTTTCTTAATAATAAATACCTACCTTTTCTTAGAAGTTTTTTTACTTTTTAATTTACTATAACCTATTTATTTAACTAGCTATCTTATAATAAATCTTTAAGCTAGCTTCCTCTTTATCTTCTTTATTACCTATTATATAAGATCTGCCTCGTAGTATTATTATTAAAGTATATTAACTCTATATATTTTTAGAGAGTAGGTATATTAATTATAATATTATCTTAAAGAATACTTATTCTATTATTAGGGATATTATTAYTATATACCCTTAGCTAGAAGGAGTTTATTTATAAAAKCCTTTTATAAGAATAACTTATATTAGAATTATATTATAAGAGGCTTTTATAGACCTAGGCTATATACCTTTATTAGCCTAGCTAGATAAGTARGTTATAGATAAAATATTAATATCCTTATTATACTCTAATATTAAATCCTTTAAATAATATATTTAATAAAGTATTATTACGTTGTCTTCTAATAATTTATAGCCTTCTTAAGATAATACTTAAAGAAACTTTATTATTATAAAAGAAATTCTTAGAATTACCTCTATAGGGAATATAGCTTCTAGTAAATAAAGTAATAATAATAATAAAGCTAATAATAATAGGAATAATAATCCTAGGCCTAATTTAGATATTATTATTAATAATATTATTATATATTTTTTTTAGAAGAACTAATTCTTTTAAGGACCTTCTAGATCTTTAGGGCTTCTAAAGGACTAAGAATCCTTTAGAAAGCCTAGTAACCTTAATAATCCTAATTCTTAATTTAATCTAAGTAATATTAGCTTCTTTAACCCCTTTTATAATAATAAGTTAGTTAATATTAGCCTTAGTATAAAGTATACTAAAAAGGAAACCTTCTTCTATAATATTATTATTTTTATTAATAGGATTAAGGATATATCTTATATAAAAGGAATAGAATTTATATATTTAAATCTATAATTATATCTTTAAGGTAAAGTCTTTAAATAATATACTTCTTAACTTATTAATATAGAGAAGCATCTCTTAACTTATAGCTAAGAATTAAATAAGTAAGTTATCTTTCTTATAAAATATTTTAGGCCTCCTAAAAATATTAGAATAACTTAGTTATTAAAGAAAAGATATATTATTAATAATACTATATAATATTATAAACCCTATAAGTATATTATAGTAATAGTATATACTATAAAAGTTATAAAACTTAAGATAGTATATAATTAGCTAGATATTATATAGAATAGCTTAAATATTAAATTTTAATCTAATATTAATCCTTTTAATATAAATACTACGCTTAATTAGTTCCTTAGGGTAATAAATTATAGGAAGTATTAATAGTAGTAGAAGACTTTAAGGATATATCTTAGTAATAATATTATAGCCCTTAGCTAAAGCCTTCTATAAATATAGGCCTAGCGTAATAATAATACTAGTTAATATAATAATTCTAGAAGATTATTAAGATCCTTTAGTTCTAGTAATTAGAATTATAGATTATAATAATAATTTTAATTTTTTTATTATTAAAATAATAATACTTATAATCCTTAGTTTTAATATTATTAAAACTAGTACTATAGAAACCTAGCTTAAGGTTAAGGATATTAAAGCTACTAAAGTTATTAGACTTATTAACCTTATTTATAAGAATAATAATAATAAGCTTAGTTTTTAGCTTCTTTATAGCCTTATTAGATTATTATTAGACCTACCCTCTAACTAAATATAAACGTATTTAATTCTTATTAATTTAATAATAATATACCTTTTAATAATTATTATAATAATTTATATTCCCCTTAGCAACCTTAGAGGGCGTATTATATAATAGTAATAAAAGATATAGATAATTAAAGCTAATATAATAAGAATTAAGATTACTATTATAATAGTAAAGGATTTAATACTAGCTTTTTCCTAAAGGGTAATTAATAAGCCTTTTATATAGAAGTACCTAATTCCTAAGAGTATATTAATTATAAAAAAATTAATATTAACTTTATTATTATTTTTATTAAGATCTATTATTATTATAAATGTTATTAAGGTATCTTTATATTTTAGAATACCTTATTTTTATATTTATAAAATAAATATTAGAAGTTTAAAGGTAAATTACTTAAAAAGCTTTCTAATAGCTTAAAGGTAGTATCTAATATTTCTATATAATTTAATATAGTCTGTCTATAGCTTACTTTAGCTTTATAGAAGCCTTTTATAACTTATATTATTAAGTTTATAATATTATTATATAAGGATTATTCTTTAAGGTATGCTTTTCACAGTTCTAAATATATAATTATAAATATTAATTTTAGTTTTAAGGGGATTAAAGTAAATATTTATCTTAACTTTAATTATCTTATTATCTTAAGAGACTAAGAGTTTCTATATAAATATATACTAGACTTTAAGTTAAAAGTAAGGTATATAGTATCCTATATCCCTATATATAATATAGGTAATAAGGTCTTTATAATATTAGAGTTCCTTAGTCTAAACTTATTTATTAATAATATTAATAATTAAGGTTCTACTACAGCGAAAATTAAGATAAAGGTCTATATTATAGATAATCTTAGAGCTAATATATTTATAGGAATAAGTATACTTAAAACTTATAATATTTTATTAGACTTAGGAATATAGAGCGCTATTATTACTAAGTATAATAATATTAAAATTTTAATATATTATATAGCTAGGCCTTACTCTTAACTTTATTAAATAATTAAGACTTATTATATTTATATTATATAACTTAACTTAGTTATAGATATACTAATTATATATTATAGTATACTTCTTAATAACTAAGACTTTATTTTTAAGCTATAATTATGTTATAAGCTAGGTTATAAAGGTAAGGTTTATATATATATTATTAACTTTATTATATTATTTATATAGGTTAAGAATATAACCTCTTTCTCTATAAAACTCTTAAGATATATAAGACTTAATATTATTATTAAGTATAATAGAGTTAGATATTATATAGTTTTTTTAAAAGCTAAATTTCTTATTATATATAGATAGCGTATCTTTAAATAATTTAATTTATTCTTAATAACCTCTATAAGGCTTATTAACTCTTTTAAGGAATATTCCCTACTTAATAATATAATAGTTTATAGTAATAATAAAGCTATTAATATACTTACTACCTTAATATCTAACTTTAATAATATTTTTATAGATATAGATAAAACTATTAACCTCTTTAAAAAGGAATAGATACTTATTAAGCTAAGGGTAAAAACTTTATTAAAAGCTTCTAAAATCTATCTACTTAGATAAAAGGATAGATAAGTAATTAATAAAACCTTTAATAAATTATATTTTTAAGATAAGTTATAATTTATTAATTAACCTACTTTATTTAGCTAGCTATATTTTATTATTTAATAAGATACCCTATAGGGAAAGAAGGGATATATAGTAATAAATATCTATAGGCTTAATATTATTACTAAAGATAATATTTATCTACTGCCTCTATAGTCCGACATTATTATACTTATTATAAGGTATTAGTTTATTTTAACTATTAATATAATAGGGTACTTTTATTAGTTCTATATAAAAGTAGAGGATTATTAGAAGCTTACTATAGTAAGCTATTATAAATAAAAGGAATTAATAGTTATATTAATAAGATATAAAGGATCTCCCCTATATATATAGAGATAGACTAATACTATATTATATTTATTCTAAGTATTTATAAGAGCCTTTATTAATAATATTATAGTTTTTAGTTATATTCTTAAAAATTATTTTTAATATTTAAATAAACTCTTCTAGCTACTATAATTAAAAGGTATCTTCTTAATATCTATTAAATCCTACTTTAGATATCTTTCTATTATATTATTAAAACAATATATTAATAATTTAGGAATAATAATAATAGAAAAGAAAATTTAGGTTATTATAACTCTAAAATTTTTAAGGACCCTTTAAGAGCTTAAAATTTTTTTAGGTTTAATAAGCTAGCTCTACTTATCTATACCTTATTATATATAGAGAGCGTAACTTTTATAGGATAGAAAGATATACTTAATTTAAGATATATTAGGAACTAACTTAATTAGCCTTTTAAATACCTTTAATATTATTAGCTTATTAAAGCTTATTATAAGATAGCTTTTAAGCCTAGCTTATAAATAGCTATCTAATTATTTATATTATTAACCTTTAAAAGAGGAGTTAGAAATCTTCTATAACTTTTAAAATACCTTTAAGGCCCTTATATTTCTAATATACTATAATAAGAATTAATAGCTCTATATTAACTTAGATACCTTTAAGGCCTAARGRTTTATAGYTATAATATATTATAARACTAATAATAATAATCTAAAATATATAGCTATATAACCTATTATATTTCTTAGTAGGAATATTAATATAATTAAGAAAAATTACTAGCTAATTAAGCTAGAGGTTATAAGCCTAGTATAGATAGTAAAGAAGGTTAAATATCTTATTAATTTTATTAAAAAATTACCTATTATAGTATATACTAACTATTTAGTAGCTATTCTAATTTCTTAATAAACTTTTTTATTTATATTATTAATAAATAAGCTAAACTTATAATTTATATAAATCTTATAATACCTATCCTTATTTAAGCTATTAATTAGATATAAATTAGGAGCTTTAAATATAATTTTAAATACCTTCTTATATCTTTAAGCCTAAATTAATATATTTATAGTTAATAAAGTTAATATTTTAAATTATTTATATAATATTATAATCTTACTTAGTTTTATTAAATAAAATATTTTATTCCCTAAAATATTTACTTACTATAATACCCTTATTAAAATAATTAATAATTTTAAGAAGCGTCTAGCGGAAGCTTATATAAATAATAAATAATAAAAAAAGGCCCTTAAGATTTTAAAAGAAGATAATAATAAAGATCTTTTTAAAGGCTTCTACTTTTATAAGAGAGAAGGTCTTATATACCTTATTAATAATAAAGGTTATAAACGCCTCTATATCCTATAAGTATTATAGTAAGAGGTATTTAAAATAATATATAATAATAACTTCTATAAAGGCTATTATAGGATATATAACTATATTATCCCTTCTATTTTTATTAGAAATCTCTTAAAGTATCTTTAAGTTTATATTAAATATTATTTTAGTTATTAACTTAATTAAATTAAAAAATATCTAACTTATAGGGAGCTATATCTAATTAATACTTTATTTATTTTATTTTATATAGTTATAATTAACTTTATTATTATTCTACCTAATTATAATAGCTTTAATATTCTAATAATTATTATATATAAATTAATAAAACGGAATTTATTTATCTTAGGAATAAAAATATAGAATATTCTTAACTAAGCTAATATATTTCTTATAAACTTAATAGGTTATAATTAGGGAGTCCTATTAACTATTATTAATAATAGGGATTTTAAGTTTATAGGGTCTTTCTAGAAGAAAGTATTCTAAAAGATAAGAATAAAATTTTTAATATCTATTATTTAATACCTATAAACTAATAAGCAGTCTAAATAAATTAATTAAATAATAAAAGTTATTTTAAGATTCTTCCTATTTATTAGTAAATAAAATTAGATTTTAATATTATTATATTTCTAAGGTTTACTAAATAATATAATAAACTTTATAAGCTTTATACTTAATAACTTAGTATATAGCTTTTAGATTAGAAAAGGTATTAACTTACTTTTAAAAATAAATATAAAGATTAATCTATAAAATCTAAATTATCTTTAATATATTAAGTATTTAAAGGCTTAAAATTTAATAATTTTTATTAATATTACTATAAAAGCTAGATATAATAAGATATATAAAAAATTATATTTTTATAAGGGATTTCTTATATACTTATATTTATATTATAGTTATAAGGTATTTAATATATATTATAAATACTTAAATTAATAAGTTAAGCCCTTTAAGATCTTAGAAAAGATAAGAAGGTTAATATATTACTTATAACTTCCTCTTAATATAAAGATATATTTAGTTATCTTTATAATTTAGATTAAACTTATTATTAATTTTATAAAAGATTTATATTATTACCTTCTCCTATAGCCTAGACTTATTAAGAAAGAAGATAAGAACCTAATAAACCCTTTTTATAAAATTAAATAATTTCTAAATAAGAGGCTTAGGAGGGATACCTATTTAATAAAATAAAAAGGATATAACTATAAATATAATACTTAGTACCCCCTATATACGCTTAGTAATATATAGGAGTTTATTAATAAATATTAATCCTATCAACCTACCTAACGCCGTACCGTAGCCTTATAGGCATTAATCCCTTCTCCTCCTCCTACTCCTGCAGCAATTGCTGCAGCGCCATTAGCCGGATCAGCCGGAACACCAAAAAGAGGACGCGGCTGACCTCGAAAATACCCAAGACCTTAGACGTCTTAGCAAGAAACCTCATCACCCCTTGAAGGTCCTATAGGAACATGCGGTTATATCTTATGCTATCGTGTTAGTCTGTATGAATGTATTATTGTATTTAACTTGCAGAAGCCTTCGGCAGATGTTAGCTACGAGGGCGCAGCCTTTTCTTCTTTTTATCGGCACTGTTATAGCATATTTCGGTTCGGTGGAAAGGAAGGAATAGCGGGCTATTTGCCCGCAGGCAGGTACTGCGCACCTGCGACCCTTAGACACCTGCGACCCTTAGAGCCCTTTCAGGGCAAAAGAATCAATCATCTTACATCCTCCTAACAGAAATCCATGCTTGCTTAACAAGTTCTTTCTATAAGTTTATATCCTAAATTTTATATACTAAATAGATAAATTAATATTTTAGGAATTTCTTTATAAAGTTATACTTAATATATATAAGATAGAAGATTAATATATATTAAAAATATTTATATTAATCTAAATAACTATCTAATAAATAGAAATAATTCTCTAAACTTAATATTAATAAGTATATACTTAGTATATATAAAATATAAGGTAGACTTATTATTAGCTTACTTCTTATATATATTTAATATAATAGTCCGGAGCCTATAATTAGTATAAGTAATATAAATAAATCTAATTTATTTATAAGTAATATTAGATAATATCTTAAAAACTTTAATAAATATTCTACTATATCCTAAATATATATTAAGATTAAGGAATATATAGYAGTAGATATTARTTCCTATTAATAATTARTATAAACTAAGTATATATATAATAAATAAGAAATATATACTATATTTATTTATTTTAGCTTATTATTAAAAATAGATTAATTATTCCTTATATTATTTTAAAAGCTAGGTCTACTTTAATATATCTTACTCTTATAAATACCTTAGCCTAGGCATAAGTATAGTATATAATTAAGTAATAATTATTATTAATTTATTTAAAAAACTAAATYTATTAATAYTTATTAAACTTYTATTAATTAAAATTAAATTTATATTAAATACCTATTTAATATAAGTTAAGTATAAGGGAAATAATAYYTAATAARATCTTACYTACTAGATAAGTTYCTTTARGATAATAAATAAGTCTTTATTTTTTAATTAAAGTTTATAATTAATCTTTAATATTTAAGCTTTAATAGATAGTTTATAATATATATTATCTATACTTCTAGTATAGGCTACTTAATATTAAGAAGATAATAAATAACCTAATATATTATCTTAGTATAGCTTAGATTAGATATATATAAAATATACTTATTATAAAAATAAATAAATTATATTACTTAATAACTTTTACTATTTCCTCTATAATATCTTTAGGTAACTTAATAGGATAAAAGAAATAATAAGTATATATTTTATATATAATAAGTATAAGGAATAAAAACTAGGTTTATTATTATAATATATAGATATTAAATATTATATTATATATTTATATCTTTACTATTCTAGATCCTTAAGGATAGTTAAACCTTATATATACTTAATATATATTATATATATTTACTAAGCTACCTACCATATTTTTTTTATCTTATTATTATAATATTAATAAATATATACTTCTTTTTTTTAGTAGGTTAGATCCTATATTAAATAAGGACCTATAAATATTTAATATTTATATAAGTAATTCCTTTATAGATTAGTTAAATATAATATTAAGATTTTAAATTATTTAAATATAAATATTCTATAAAAGACGTCTACTTATATTTAGTATATATATAATTTATACTAAGCTTATTTAAAGGATGTGCCTACTATATTTTATTAGAATAATATAGGGAGCTTATCTATATATATAACCTTATTAGTAGATAGGATTAARTATTATTATATATTCTTTTTYTATACCTCTATAAAAGTATTATACTAATATTTAGTAATCTTTTATATTTATTTTTAGATAAGTAAGATATATATAGGCTAACTAACTCTTAATTAAAGTTAATTAATATTTTATAACTTAACCTAATTATATATTAAGTATAGGGTAAGTATATTTATATAAGTATATTAATAATATTTAATCCTAATATATTTTTATTTTATATATTATACTTTATTAGAAGAATCTCGCTTTTAGTTAAATTATTTAAAAAGTTTAAGTTTAAATAAATAAATTTAATTTTTAAGTTAATAACTAAACTAAATCTAAGATAGATAATAAATAATAAGTATAATATATATTTAATATATACTAAGTATATCTTTAATATATATATTCTTAGTAATTTTCTTACCTAGTCCTTAATATTAATTTTAGATTTAATATAAATAAAGTAAAAAATTCTTTCTTTATTAATATTAAGATATTTAAGTATATTATTATAATTCTAAACCTTAGATATAATAATAAGAAAATAATTATTTAAATTAATAATATAGCCTTACTATTAAATATTATCCTAGATATATAGTATATATATTTAATATATATTTAATATAAGTATATATTACTACTTATTAGATTTTAGGGTAATATACTAGAAAAATTCTTATACTAAGTAGTATATTACTTTAAGATTTATATAAAGTATTTACTATACTTATAATATCTCTATATAAAGCCTTTATTATTATATTATTTTTATTATTTTTAAGCTCTTTATTTATATTTAGTTTATAATCCTAATATATATTAATATATACCTTATTTATATTAAAAATAAGCTTATTATATTATTATCCTTATCTAAACTAATATATAATTTAGTAATAGAAGAAAATAAAATCTTTTAATCCTATTAACCTAATAATATTATATATAATATATTAAGTATAGATAATACTTATACTTAAGTTATTTATTAAGTATATAATACTAGTCTAAGTTATAATACTCTTATTATTATCTACTATATTAATTAATATTTTAGGTATATTATATATATACTTACTTTAAGTAAAATAATTAAGGCGGTATAAAATATAATAATAAGTAAGTAGATAAATATTAATATTATAATAAAATAATATATTCTAATAAGTAGAGGCTTAGTTAATATCTAATATATATTAAATATAAGTGGTATATAAAGGGGGGGGTATCTAATTATAAGGTTATAGGGTTGAAGGTAAAGGCCTAATCTTTTAGCTAATATTTAGCCGTTCTATTATACCGGAACTATTTTCTACCATAGCCGAGCTGTGTCCTGGTGTTAAGACTACCAGTGCTGACAAGGATGGCGCTATGAAGAACCGAATTGGTAATGGGGTAATCTTTAGACCAGAGACTATCATCGTACGGAGTTTTGATCACATTAGGAGCTACTTCGTATAACAGGGAACGAATGATAAGGCCCGACAGTGAGTGTACAAGGCCCGCTGAATATCAAGTGTCAGGTTCATGGCGAGAGGTTACGGAAGGTCAAATATAGTTAMAGTTGCCGGAAGTGATATGTTGGCTGCCAATGTGAAGTCAGAATACATTCCACATCAAAAGTCGACTACTTTTCAACATTTTTTATTGAGGGTGGTAGCTTCGTCTACGATCGTGCAATTGTAATATTGCTAGAAGGGCACAAACAACATGCTGATTGAGACATATACTAAGAACCCGGTCTTCGAACTGGTCGCCACTGGGCCACAACGGTCGTATAACTTCTGCCAAAGAGATCTAAGAGGGCCTCGTTCAATGAATAAATCCACCGCCATTATTTAGCGGCCTTGACCAAGTTGCATATGCCAGTCTATACACAAATAGCTGAAACAGTCGTGAGATACTTGACTTCAGCAGCGTCACCTAATTAGCAATCCAGATGACTGCAATGGTCTCATCGAAGAACTCTTTTACGGGATCTTGATAGGAATGGTTATTGAAACCGGGGCAAGAGCGCTAAAGCTTCCGTAAAAAGAGGGTTCCTTTGCTGGAGAGAGCCAAAATTGTCCAGGATGTGGGAATGTGCTAAAGCTTTGCTGTTCACGGTTGGTATCCCCGTTTGGCTCAATATCAGCTCAACTGGGTTCTTAGCGTGCTAACCCGCAACTTCGAAAGTCGATATGCCATAGCCTAGTTGAAGTCAATATGGATGTATCTTAGGGTTCGTGGTCGGAAAACAGGGCTTACCATCGTAGGCAACACCTCTCAAATTCCACTGTGGTTTGCCGCTCTGGATATTTCCGCCCTTGTCGGTAGCTCGAGATAGTAAACGGGTTTTTTGACCCTTCTGAAGCTGGATTGACGCCTTCCACAAGGCCCAAGCCCACTTGGACTGTCCACTGTTCTGGGGTAATATACTGGCCACCTTCCACGTCCGACCGTTGTCCGCCGAGACTTCAACCTTGACTACAGGACCCTGATCACCTTGTGGAAGTGCATAGCCTTTTACCTCGACGGTTCCGGACGTTGCAAGCTTGACTTTATCTCCGTTTTGTGGTACTGCAATGACTGAATTGACAGGCATATCCTGCAGGGCCGGTGTCTTGTCCCAATACTTCGATGCAGTTTCCTTATCCGTGGCTGAAGGAGGCAGTATTTTGTAGTCGTACCGTTGGTACAAATTCGTGGACTCTTCTGATTGTACTGTTATGCGATCCAGCCACTTGACAGAGCGGCACTAGTAGCTCGTCGGAATTAGCATGTATCATTAACGCCCGTTGATAATTGCATACTTCATATCAAAGTAGACAACAGCCACATTGGAATAAAGGCAAGGAAAATATGACTCACTCCGGACACCCCTGGCACTACGATCCGTATTGGAAAGCCGTGTTTTACAGGAAGCGGTTGCCCGTTCATCTGCGTCGGGTTAGGTTCACCTCTCGTAGATGCGGACGGACTGCAAATACCTCCAAAGCAACCAAAACATCTGCGCTTTCTTTCATCGCTCTTGCCAACTCTATGCTTCCTCCATACCATGACTCTCCCCCCTGAACGGGGACCTTGTAACATGCAAACGCCACGTGATAGTCCTTAACATTCTTGACATTGATCCCAGCCTCATTGAGCACGTCTCTAAGTTTCGGACCTCTCCATTTACAGTTCATAACAGCGCCCTCAAACCAATCCAGGCCATTGACTTCTTTCAGTAATGTACGCATGATGTGACGTCGATTTCCGGCGCATTGTAAGGCACTGACGATCTCATGCTGCTTGAAGCGGGTTTTCAAGTCCTCCACTGAGAGCTGGAGGGGCTTAAGAACATCACCATCGACTTTGACAAGGTGATCCTTGGCATTGAGGTATGGAATTGGGCCATGATTGCCTGCGAAGTTTTCCGAGTCAGCAAGCCATCTCATAAATTATACAGGTACAACCCAGGGTAAGAATTTAACAGGCAATGAACATTTGGAAGAAGGTCATGAGGTTGGGATTGATAAGATGGGCAGGCGAGTAATGTAATGCACGTACGATCATAACAGGTATCGTTATTTGGCGTGATGTAGCTACTGCCCGTCAGGGCAAGTACACTCTTATTCCGAGATGTGGTTACCTAGAGATCAGATCCTTGATTGCAGGCTCTCTATTGAGCGGTTTTTCCACAGAGTATTCGACCTTCATGGCGGAGGCTTATGGACTCCTCAGGCTCGAGCAGCTCACAGCAAGGGATTGTCACTGAGTAGAGCTTTGTGTAGTGATGAGTCAAGGGAGGGATGAACATGCAGAAGGCCCGTTGATTTGGATCCTGTTGTCTCGAGGCACAAGAGACAATATCTGGAACGCGGGGTTGAGCCAAGTTATTGAAGCACAGTGGTTAAAAGGACAGCTTGGGTTGTAACTGATACGTGCAGTATGATTATTGACTATGTATATGCATAGAGCTGTTGTCGAGAGGACAGTGGTTACAGCAGTAACCAATCGTCATCAGTACAGACCCCTCGGCAGATGAGGTTCCGGACCAATGATGCTTCCTTCGAACATATAATATTGAGCTTGAACTTCTGGCCAGGCCAACAGATATTTCCACTCATGGGATCAATTGCTGCTTCATAGAATGAGATCTAATTTCCGGACCAAACCTACTAAAAAGGTGAAGGGGTAGTGAAAATAGAAGTCTGCAAAATCTAATGAGGCCGGACCTCGGCTATCGACGATTGTTGCTGCCGCAACGGCCGACGGGTAAACAACAGAAAATTGGCTGGATCTTCATTTCATAACGGGGGCTCCAACAACGGAATGCAGAGAATGATAGCAAAGTGTCGAATATTCGGAGGACGGATGGTTAGCTCGAGCATCTGAGTGAACCACATCCTCGTCCCTCAATACACGTAACATCATGGATCAGAGTGCAATGGCGAGTCAATACCAGGTCCTGGAGGAGCTCGGAAGTCAGTACATCAAAACCGCTTCAACACCAGAGATAAGCTAAAAGCCCTTGCCATAGGTGGAAGCTTCGGTGTCGTCTATAAGGCAGTTGAAATTGCAACTGGAGAGCTGGTCGCCATAAAACATGTAAGCACAGTCATCCATGCCGCACCGTGAGTAGGATCTGATAGCTTCGCAGATAGATCTCGAATCCAGCGAAGATGATATTCAAGACATACAACAAGAGATTTCAGTGCTGAGTACGTGCGCCAGTCCATTCGTGACTCAGTATAAGACAAGCTTTCTACGAGGTTACAAGCTATGGATTGTAATGGAATATCTGGGTGGGGGTTCTTGCCTAGATTTGGTATGCACTGGTGGATTTGACCCTCATGCCAGTGGCTGCTAATCGAAGTAGCTCAAGCCTGGCCCATTTGAGGAGAAACACATCGCTATCATATGCCGTGAGCTGCTCATGGGCCTGGATTATCTGCATCAGGAGGGAAAGATACACCGTGACATCAAAGCGGCAAATGTCCTGCTGGCACACTCTGGGGGAGTCAAACTTGCGGACTTTGGTGTAGCTGCACAGCTCACGAATATCAAATCACAACGCAATACATTCGTGGGAACTCCGTTCTGGATGGCCCCTGAAGTAATACAACAGGCCGGTTACGACTTCAAAGCAGACATCTGGTCTTTGGGCATTACAGCTATGGAGATGATCAACGGCGAGCCTCCAAATGCCAGTACCCATCCCATGAAAGTTCTATTCCTGATACCGAAAGCGCCGGCACCAAGACTTGAGGGTAGCAGCTACAGCAAGGATTTCAAGGACTTCATTGCGGCCTGTCTTGTCAAGGATCCGGATCGCAGACCGACAGCGAAAGAGCTTCTCCAACATCGTTTCGTCAAGACTGCAGGGCGCGTAGATTCCTTACAGGAGCTGATCCAGCGGCGACAAATGTGGGATGGCAGCAGAGGGAGATCAGCAAATCCAAAGTTCTACGAAGAGACAATGAACACCATGTCAGCACTAGGAGATCAAGAAGATTGGTTATTCGATACAGTGAAGCCACCTACGATGGTGATGCCAAAGCAAACGGAATCACACACCCAAAGGCGACGGAAAGAGCCAAAGATCCGTGATGAGATTCAACACAGTCCAGAGACTTTGCTCAGCCGCTTGACACTCAATGAGACTGAGCAAAAATCTCCACCTCCGTCAACGGTACGAAGAGCTACCATGAAGCGTAGTTCTTCGGGACTTGGAACAGCACCTTCTCCAGCGAAAAGGAAGTTCAGTGGACAGAAACAGCCACTTGCCCCTAGTACCAATTTCGGCAATGCCGGTTCCACAGTAAGGCAATTTCGACGTGTATCCGATAATTCACCAGACATGTCACCCAATGCATCCATAGCCGAGGGGGACGAAAATGGACCGCCAAAAATTGAAACCGTAACGAAAGAAGCTCTACTAGGCCGAAGAGCGTACTCGAAGGCCATTGATCCAGCTTTTCAAGAAATATATGCGCAGACCGGGAATCCAATAAAGCGAGAAGCTATCTCTCGTGTAGCTCTTGCGTGGGACTCATTGGACAAAGATGACCCCGACGGAGAATATCACCTCCTGAAGTTGATTATAGCAAAGGTCCAAAGGTAAGTCAAGGCCAATATCCCGTGGCAGTCACGATCTAATACTTCACTGTAGTGATCCGAAGCTAGCAGCTTTGCTGCCACCTTCACAACCGCCCACTCCACAGAAGCCAAAACTCGTTCTGGCCCAAAACAACCCCCATCTCAAAAGTCACCGCCGAAGACAATCTTCGTTACTGCCTACCGAGGATGTGTGGACTGATAAGCCACTGCAGTTGCCTGGAGAACTCATCCCTGGCCTTGAGCACACGAAACAACTAGCTGACGTTCTGTACAGCAAATGGGCTGAAGGTCTAAAGAACAGATGGCCGAATGTGTAGAACACGAAGCCTACGTGCCTTTTCCCTCATACCACTTTCCTATCAGCCATCTTTGAATGCTTGCAGGCAAGCATGATGCTTTGCCAGCTTGGCCCTTTACCTTTTGTCCATATTGACTCACCTCCAGCATCTTGAATAAATTGGGCATCCTGAGCGTTGGAGAAATCACGGAGTATGTTTGGAATTAGATCAGTGCTTAGAGAGCGTCATCTTCTCTTCGATGTTTACTATTAAAACGGTCCGATTTGCATATGGAAGCAAGCATAGCGTGGCGCTGGAAAGAGAGACCAATCATGCATGTATCATAGAGATGTTATAGCCTACGATCGGATAGCGATATATACATTGAGGTTCAAATCACTGCGTAGATGAGTGGTCGGGAGCGACACCATGGCTGCGCGTGAAGATTCCACCTTCGTCACCCGGGTAACCAGACTTTCAGGGCCCACCTTGCAGTTTTGGGTTCAGCCCTGTAGGGTGAGGTTGCAGGACGGTTCCTTCTCATGCAGGAACGCGGTGTATGTAAACCCTTACTCTGCCTTAAGTCGTATTTACCTACCACAATCCTAATTCCTATCAGTGCAAAGTTATAAAGACAACCCTCCCGCTGCCTTTCATCTAATAATGTTAGCTTGATATTGCGTCCCATGTAGGAATGGCACGATACCTACTCGTCTTTAGCCGTCGTCCTACTGGTCCCTGAGTATCCTCAGGACTCAGCGACAGCGAACCTCGCGAAGCCACATGTCGCTGAAAGCATACCGCGATGGCAAACCCGAAACGCCAATCAATGCCGCCACGGATGATTGCGCCCCTCCGCCTAGACTCTACCAGTATAATAAGAGGAGACCCGGAGGTGTCTCCCAGCAGGTCTTCCATCCAATCTAGTGGCCCGAGCCGGGTCCACACTCCATCCTCTTCAGTCCCAAATACACCTCTAATTGCGGCACGACCATCTTCGCCAGAAAAAAGGCTACCACATCCGGCGGACCCTAATTCGTTCCTCACAGCATTAGCTACGCAAGAAAGGCGTGTGTTGGAATTGAAAGAAGAATTAGAAAAGGCTGAGGCTGAACTAGAGAAGCTGAAGAAGCAATGGGCATCGCAGGAAGCAACAAGGAAAAGGAATGAACTTCGGCATCTCGAACAGCTGCAGCCACTCAATACTTCGTTGGCTAGTCTTTCAGCATCTCAGGATGAAGAGTCAACTCATGTCAACAAGGAGCTCGGCAGGCGTAAGAGAACAGCGTCTGGTGTAAAAGCATCCCAGCGGACTGTCTTCTCTGGATCTAGGCACACGCGAACCCTATCACTTTTATCGCCAAAGGAATCAGCAGCAGGGTCACACCCGCCGTTACATGGCAAAGGACCGCTCAAACGTCCTCTAGAGAGGATCAACGATGTAGTAGTGCCGTCGACTGTCCACGAGTTGGGTACCTCCACCGATGGTCCTAACGGGGTCGCCGAATTGTACAAGGCCCCGTCGAGAGAAGTCATCGTAGAGACTGGGAAACAGCTTGTTGGCGACTTCAGGCAGGGTTTATGGACTTTCTTCGATGATCTCAGACAGGTCACGGTTGGTGATGAAGCGGCAAGCAGAACAGATCCACGCGTGCAGTCTAGCTTACATTCAGGTAATTCAACTAAACGAAATGCTCTCAGAGAAAGAGAATCCAATACAAAAGAATGTGCCAACACGAGGGTGGAAAGCCAAAGAGAATTTGATGATGCAGCCTCAAAGCGGAGTACCGGAGATCCTGCCACAGAAGTGGGCAGTGAGATCGCTGGGCTGGAAGTACCTGCCGCTACAACTCGTACCTCAACTACAGAGTTCGACCTCCAGAGGAATACGAACAACAGTTCTAGCGATTCTGATGATGATGGATGGGACAATTGGGACACTTCGACTAGCAAGAATTCAACTCCTCGTCGGACGGATGCCTTGTACGTGGTAGACTCAGTAGCATCTCCACTTACTGCTAAAAGTAGTCCGAGAACCAGCATGAGGTAAGTGGCTCTGTGTCCAATGATATGCAGGGATCAACAGCTGAGGCAATTTGGTAGCTCCTCCGAAGCAACACCACACTCTACTAAGTCTATCATCTCAGCCGAAAAGCGTGATGACATCCCTTGGCCAGCCCTCAAGAAGCTTTCGCCAAGCAGACTTTCGAGAACAGCCTCGACATTGATGGGCGAATGGGAGAAAAGCCTTGCGACACACACAAGTAACGGAGCAGACTCATCATTGAAGATCGGATCGAAAGAACAGAAAGCGGATTGACTTCTGTCAATGTTTGATATGGCGCCACGATAAGAATGATGGACGACACGCAGAGATACGATTCTTCTGATATGGAAAGAATATGGACATGGCGGCCAGATTTCTTGGTCTTGTGATCCCAGTCCATGTGCAAGCGCGGGTCAAAGTCATCGTACTTGATTTTGGCTGATCTGCCATCTCTGCGAAGAGGCAAGTCACAAGGCTACGGGGAATTGCACGTATCATTCTTTTTGGAGCCAGCATTCGCATAGCCTGGTTTCCATTGAACCTGCACTCTACCAGTATGCTATTTAGACAGCCATGAATATACTTTGTAATATGAATGAAACATAAGTTGTCGGCGTACACATATTGCATCTCATGCAGTGAAGAATAATTCTTCCTAGAAATTGTTGCCAAGGCAACTGTCACCTTACCTCTGTGTAATGCCAAGACTGATGATCTTCCATTGGCAATCATTCCATTCGCGATAGAGATAACGCTACTTAGACTCTCATATTCATGCTCGCGATGTTGACACCAAGCACTCGTTCCACCATGAAAGCTAGCTGCATTGCCTGTCTTCTAACCCCATACTGAGGCTCTCAGTTGAGCCCAGCCTTCACCGTGCGCGCTACCACCACCATCGCCGCTTCTCCCTCCCTCGTCCTCTCCATCCTTCTGGGTACAACCACGTGGCCGCAATGGAACTGCTTCGTACCGCGCGCCTCCCTAAGATCTCCTCCTGACAATAATGGCCAACTACGCCTCGGCGTCCTATTCACAGAACATGTGGATATTAGCGGTCGAGGTAGAATTACTGTTGTTAAGATGAGGCTACTCATGACTACACTTGAGGCTATGAAAGAGATGAAGAAGTGAAGGAGGCTCAAGGGTTGTGTGGCTGGGGAACGGTGTCCAGATTGGGCGCTGCCGTCGGAGCGCGTCCATAAGATCTTTGAGAAGAATGGTGTGACGGTTTACGATGTTTATGAGGCTTTGAGTGGACCATTGGCATGGGTTGTTAGAGTTTGTGTGGGAGGTATGCTTGTGAGGAGATTCGAATAGTGGGATGGGGAGTTGAAAGATTCGTGAGGGCCAGGGTGAGGACTAAAAGCAGAGCGCTATACTTCGCTTGATTGCTGGAAACAGTGCCTGGGCGTGCATCGCTCCACTGACTCTGATACGATCGATCCTGTCCATGGGCAGGAGTTGTAACATATCATTGGTTACTATTTGCAAGCAATTTATCCTGCATGCTGAAAAATGTAACGATGACCCAATCGTAAGCCACCGATAAGCATTATCAGGTACTAGGTTATTCCTCTTATTTCAGCTGATCACTAACCCCTTTTAAAGCACATTGCACTTGTAAGTTCCTCTTTCTCTTGCTCCTGTTGTCTTCGTTTGCATGTCCGGGCCAAGATCACCCTGAAGTTACTCGGTGAATTTAGTGCAGAAACATGGAGCTTCAGCCTCACCCGCCATTGCCGCCGACTCGTGAGTACACCATGGAGTCGCAGAGAGTAACCAATTCTCCCACTATTCGACAAAGAATCGGGAATTTTCTTTGGCGCATTTCTAGAAGTGGAACAGGAGATACTTCGGAGTCTGATTACGTTCGGAACGCCATACGACTTGCGGTGGAGAACGACGCAGAGATGCCGACCCTTGCTAAGTCACTCTTCCTTAGCGGTTATGCCTGGATTAGCCAGAAATACAAGGTACGGCCATGGGAGGTCTGTATAGATGTGTCGCATCCTCCGCCTGCTGAGCTTAGTAGTAAGACGTTACTATCTGATTCGTTACTATCTGATGGAAACTTACAGTTACCTTTTACTAACTTTTTGAAAACCTTTCTAGCCTTCCCAGAATTCCATCGCCTTGGGCAATGCCTCGATGCTGTACACATCTTATCCAGCCAACAGTACTCGGATGTTTTCATCTCAAGGTAAGAGAATCGTATCGTAAGCCTTTTATCATAACTGAACAGCCACCAAGCCTGTGCGCTGTACCAGATAGAGGCGAGATAGAGAGTCATAGCTGGTACATGGTCTTCTGGTGGTACTCTCTTCTTTTTCGTTTGTACTGGTTTTGTCAAAAGCGCTACGGTCGTTTCGCCGAAATTCCTCAACTTGCATTACTTTACCTTCTATCCCAGGAGCCAGAATGGAATGTGCCATGGAAAGTTTGTGCCCACAGAAAAGTCCCGCCAGTCACCCCCGAGATCTTTCGATTGCCTTCCGACGGTACTGTCACCCTTTTCATGGTTTGCGCAACGCTAAAGTGAACTAGATATAGCCCAAGATCTGCATCTCCTTCCGCACGCCGTCTTCACTGGAGTCACCTGGTCATCGGGCTTTCCCGCATGTAAGGATGGAAATGGATTATCGAAGCCACCAGGCCGCCAATATATAAGCATGTTCATCCTTGACCAAAAGGCTCCACGCGAGATTCGAGCAATTTCTCTAGTTGAGGGTAGAGCAACTTTTAAAGCCTTGCGAGAAGAGCATCAAGCTGCCAAGTCTCAAGTACCCTTTTGGTCTGCTCCTAACGAGCTTGCGACTCTGTTCTATGCTATGCACTTGGTCGCCCTCGGCAAAACACTTACTTGTTTGAAAGACTGGTCTTGTCAATTGGACTCTTTGGTGCGCTAAAATTAAGCCCTGATCCTTTTTGTTGACTGACCATCTGGCAGGCTCCAAAGGCTAGAGCAAAGCCAAGTACTACAAAACTCCAATATTTGAACCGTTTGGGAGACTGCGCAGCGGATGCAGAACTATGCATGAGCGGAAACATCAGGCAGCTGGCTAACATGATCCAATATGTAGCATCGATGACCGCAGGATCGTCCAGCCTTCCCTATGATCCAACTAGATTAGAGTCTATGAAACTTGACATACAGTATGTGCTTTCAAAACTCAAAGACTTGGCCGAGAAAATTACTAAACTTCGGGGAGAGGTAAGAAAATACTGTTGATATAACTAAGACTCGCTGAATAGCCCTCCAGATTGAGTTTCGAGTAAATATGGCGTCTGACAGGACGAATTTGCTCACCGTCCTAGCCAGTATATATGTTCCGGTAGCCTTCGTCACTGTAAGTCATCATATCAATCGTGTCTCCAAAATGGTTTATCGTGAACAGGATGTTAATTACCGATTAGTCATTCATGGGAATGAACTTGACCCCCGGCCTCTGGCAAGGGAATCCCGCGAGCACGCAGGACAACTCCAACCCTCATCTTTGGGACTTAAAGTTGTTCATAGAGATTTCAGTGCCACTCGTCCTTGCTACAATTATACTCCCAACAGTTCTTGGTCCTTCCGGTTTAAGGAACGCTATAGCTAGAGCCAAACGGCGCTGGTATAGGCTTCTAATTACAATCGGTTCTCTCTCAATTGCCGTCGAGATGATAATCAGGGAACATAGCATTGGTTGGCGGTTGTTTGGTCTGCTGATTGCGGCGATCTCTTTGATATTCTTCGTTCGTTACCTCTTCTACAATTAACCGCTTCTAGATCAACATAATTCCTCTTCTATAACATATACGGACTTGATCAATTGACAAAATCTGTCAAGGAGCATCAAAGGAACCTACCTTTGCGCGGGAGTCAGTTCCTAAAACTTTTCATTGGGGAGTTCTCGTGGTGTTGCGAGCAAGGGTGTTTTGACGGGTACCGATCTTGTTTATCCGTCATAAGCAGAGTAAAAAGAATACTATCATATTATTCCAATAAAGATGTATTCCCAACGTGCGGCAAGGAGCATCCTGACCGTTCGCGATCTGGAACGGGAACGATAGGTCAGATATTGAAGGATGCAACTTTGAAAACAACGAATCCCATGAAAGTATGCTGGGGGTTGTTTGTTATTGAAGTTGGTGATGTAAATATGGGTCGCGAACAGGACATGTCTGTAATTCACATCCTTTTCAATTACCTTAATAGAACGTTGCGAGCACCCCAGGCCATTGAACCGTTGAGGGAGATTCTCAAGATCATGGCGTGGACGCAGGGGTGAGGTTCGACGATCTATGACAGTCTCGATCATTCTCGGATGTCGAATATGAAATATGAAATTCTAGGAGTCCTGCAAGAAAATATTTCTTATGCACTCTGTTACCTTCCACATACTTTCTAAAGTCTAACTTAAACCACCAACAGCGCCAGCATGCTTCCTGCCATAGCGTCCCGATATTACTGCTATTCATTATCAACAGATGGGCGTGTCAGAAATAAAACAAATCCAGTATAAACAAGTTCGCGATTCAATCTACAAGAACCTGATATAACATATTGGTGACAATTAAACCCCACTAGTCTGTCATATTCGAATACAAGAACAGCTTTCGAGTTCGAAGGGACTACGAAGGCGACAAAACATCTGCCCCAACCTCTCACCAGAACTGAGGTGAGCACCGCTTCGTAGTCACGCGATAAGAAAACGACCCTTCCAATTTTCAACTCACTACTCCAGTCAAGCATTAGCCGACTTATGGATAGTAGATGGATATTCTCAGAATTCCGAAATTTCAGATCGTGCTTCTGGTAACCTGTTCATCAGAACGTTTCTGATTTGGGAATAGAGAATCTTGCGAGACTGCATGCTTTTCCTATATAGGTGCCCCGCTCGTAGCTGTTAATACTAGACATTCTAGCAACGTGAGAAGCGATTACAATAAAATCTACGGAGATAAAGACCTCACAACGACAAGATTAAACCCCCTAGTCTACAACATCATGTCTCACCGTATCCCTTCTCTACTGATAAATGCTCAAATAGTCAACTAGAAACCTCTGCGAAAACCCAACTGACCCAGCAAGCGCATCCAACAATGCCGTCACAGCTGTGGCCGCACTCCCATGGGAAACCCTTAATCCCGTGTCAAGATTGTTACCCACAGCCTGCAAAGTCCGCAAACTCGTTCCTGATGCTGCAATACCTCTCCCATGTCTATAAGCCTCTTGAACAACTTCCTCGACTTCGAACAACGCAGAAGGGTTAGACGAGGCGTTGACACTGCTATTACCAGCATCAGGAACCACACCACCGACGATGATGGCATCGTAAAAAATGCGTGAGGTGGTGGTGGAGGATTGGTTGGAGTAGACGCCTGTGGCGAGCGGACTAATGTGGGTTGAGACGACTTCGTAAGACACCTTTTGTGCGGAGAGGATAGGGAGAATCGATGCTAGATCTTACGTGGAGAGACTGACATCGTCTGCTAGAATGTCGATGATGAGACCTGCGTTGCTTTTTTTTGGTTCTAAGGACGAGATCAGTGGATAAACAGAGGGAATTGTGGCACTAGCATTACGTTCTGGGCCGATTTCGTTGGGTGAAGATGTGAATGCGCCTTCGAAGAGGAGAGGCTGCATGTAGCCGTCTCGATAGTCATTATTGACGGCAACAACGGCTTTATTGATTGGTAGGAGGTAGCCGTTGGGGCTAGTGTGGCGATGGTTTGCTGTGTTGCTATAGGACATGAGACGCCACTACAGAAGAGGGTCAGGAACGAACGTGATGCCTCTTATGTGCAGAGCCGCCTGTGGAAGTATCTCATTAGCAGAGAACCACAGACAGCGTAAAGTCGACGCACCAGTCGGAAAGCCTTTATCTGCTTCGAACTTGACTGAACGGGTTAGATCGCGAAGATCTGCTCCGTCGTAACAGTGCGAAAAGTCATACCCATTCCCACGGCATCACATCGGACGCGCTAGTCCAATTTGAGGTTTCTCTGACATTCACCTTCGAACCCCGTAGCCGCTTTTTATAACGCTAGCGCCGTTCATATAGATATAGGGGGGGGGGGCGTAGGAAGTAGCAATCCGTAGTTCTGCCGTCATCTATAGGATCTAAGGTTTTTAGGTTTTTTGGAGGTGGCGGTTTGTGTTGAAGAGTGGTTGGGGGAAGGTGGCGATGGTGGCGAAGGAGGCGGTGCAGGTTGACCTTAGAGAATCCACTTCTATTTGTGACTTGTTGAGCGATGGGGCAGCGCAGGCTTGTTGGTGTTTGAGTGGGTTTTGGCCAAATTATGATGACCACTGCTACCATACGGCAACAAAGAAGCGGGTGCAAACGTCGCTCATTGCCCCTCCACCTAGCCAGCAAGCTGAGGTCAGGTTGCTCCAGTCACCATATGACTCGAAAGTACACCGTGGCTTGATACATGAACGACGCACTCAGGGACGCCTTCGTGATCGAAATGGAACTTTTACTTGCGGACAGTGGTATCTTCAAACCTCTTGGGCCGGCTCGTCAGAAATTCGCAGTATTGTCCTCCACACTGGTATTCGTGGTCTCCATCTAACCACCTGTGATGACCAACACCTGGGAGAGTTGGTTTCGCTGGTTCTGGCAGCGTGGTCTAGAGCGTCTGAGGTTCTGAATATGCCTTTGGACTCTGAGCTTGGGTACAGGCAACTAGAGCCAAGGCAGACAGCAAGTCAAATTTCATCATGTAACGTCAGACGCGAAGTCTTGCTCAAAAGCAAACGATGCGAGGAGCTGACTATAGCTCGTGAAATCTTCTAGAAGCCAGGCCTAGCTTATCAAAGCAGAAGAGAACGATGCAGCAGCACATCGTATAAGGATTATAAACCATAGTCAATATGAATGCCGTGATAAGGTCTTATGGAATCAATATGAATCTAGAACAGACTTACCCAATCCATCATATATTAGGTTTCAAGGCTGGATGTGCTCATATCATGAGTAGTCATGCGAATCGAGCTATGAGGCTCGGCCAGAACGTGAATAATAGGCATTCATGGTTTAGCCTCGCCGGAGTACTAATAATCCTAATGCCAAGTCATCTCAGAAGCCGTTCCCCTATATCACCTGCATTCAACCACGCAAAAACATTCAACTTCTCCCCTAGCTTTCCAGCTAGCGATGACCCTTAATGCTAAGCCACGTAAAACAGCAGTCGCTTTGGGTTAGGCGGACACCCACGCCAAGCGTGTAGAATTTGCCGCCTGGAGGTGGGTTCTCTTGAGGCATATGTATCAATTCCAGCATGGCCAGTCTCTTTAGATCCCATATACTGAATCCGAGGGGTTGAAATTCCTTCCATTGAATGTGTTTCAGTGGCGATTTGTGCCCGTGCTGGCCATAGGTACGAAAGAAGCGAAATGCGGGACTCGAACGACTCACAGCCTCTGGGGCCTGACGAAACGCAAGGGATGTGTCATCCCACGGCTGATATGGTAATATTGTTGGTGCTGGAGCAGCGTTCAGCTGATCGGGTGGGGGTTCAAGCAGGGAAACATTGCTGTCATCCAAATATATTTGGAGGCATTCCAGTTCGGCAACCTCGAACGGCTGGAGATCCCACCACGCAGAAGGCCATGTTCGATTGCAAGGCAATATTCTATCATATTCTGGGTCGACTTCATAATCTGGTGGGAATTCCAAAGGCACCCCGTGGGGAGCCGTCACAATGTAGTAAAACTGTAGAAGCCACAAGGCACGTACAACACGACATTCTTCGGCCCAGCTAGGCGGACCGGTCCGAGCAGGTGTGTACACGCGTCCTTCAGGCTGGTCTTCGAGAGGGTGTAGGGAATAATGCCATCCGAGTTCACTTAAGTGCATAGGACGGATTCGATTTATGCGATCGATGTAAGTGCTGAAAAAGGATGCGGCAAGTTGATGTACACGAAAAGCTAAGCCAAGAAGGAGTACAAGATTTTTGGTGGGGATACCTTGAGGTCGAGGACATTCATTATTTTCCTTGCTCATGTCTTCCGTAGCACGCTGCGCATCACCAGTAACATAAGGCTTAAGATTACCAGGAAGACACCTGGCGACTCCACGAATATCCTGCCGTAGCTGTAGCGGCAACCTTCCTAATGCTTCTTCAACGATCTCATTGGCAAATTCTCTGAAAACCTCGGATGCTCTGGGAGAGGCTTTAGTGAAGCAATAGAGGGATTGGAGATCAGGTTCGATTTTGATTATCGTCAACAGAATTTCGGTAGGAAGCCCCTTGAAGGGGTCAATCAAGTCAGAGGATATTTCCACCATGAGCATATAGGTCTTGGAGCTATCCAGTGCAGAATGTCAAATTACACCAGAACTTGGGGAAGCGCAAGGCAGGCACAGGTTTTAAATCCTGGGCAGGATGACGCTAACTGATTGCTTAGTAAGCCAACTGAACCAATAAATCTTACATTGCCATCATATCATCCAGACGTTCCCCCCAATCAGACAACTACTTTTGGTCTATCCTCCCGTGCTTCACAGTGGGACAGTTGGATGACAATTGTGCGCGTAAGCCAACGACGCGATGACCCAATTAAACCCCCCACCCTTTGCACTGATCCTCACCCCAAACAACGATCTTGAGGCACGGCTCGCAAAGCGCTCGTTAGTCTGATTATTGAATCGGTACCGGAGACACCGTTCTTCAACGACATGGGTATCATGGTGTCTGCATATTTATTTATCTCAAGCTAGCTGTCGTCGTCTGAGCGCACAATGCTTTTGAGGTGTTCTATCTGCAGATCTGCGATTTTGACAGGCACAAAGCGAGATTCGAGTGCCTTTTCACTTGCGTATCTTTCTTACAGCTTAAAACACGTCTGAGGATAGATCATTTTTACCATGCTAGTCATTYAGAATGGTGAATTTCACCTTAGTAACCAGTCTTTATGTTATTAAGCGGTCTACAAGAAGTTGTCTCAAGTCTTGGGTTCCATATACAAGATTGTATCGCCAACAAAACGCCGCTTCATGTATGCAAATGGCTCGGAACAAAACCCTCAACCTTTCACGACACATTGGAGACGTGTACCATCATGTTATACTAGGCTGTGCCATTCACCTGTCCTCCAGACTTGCATCAATCATTGTAAAATTTGGAACAGAGGTTATGCTATCGCGGCTGCAATGCGAGAGATTCATAGAATGAGATCCCCCACCAAATTGAAGACCATATCTGTTCCTATACTCGAAGTCCTTTTGTATCATTCAGTTACAGACCAATATGCTCTCTCCTCTGTCTTTACCTCTAGCATTCACGCTCAGCATATATTCATTCCTCAGCACTTCTACAGAAATCGGTCACTTGAAACGTGCTGCAGCAGAGCCCCTGGCGAGGCTAGCAAATCCCGCTCTCTTCATTCGTCAAGGTACCAACTTCGAACCACGAATATCACCTTCGCCAGCGAGACTCGATTGAGTTACTGACATTCTGCTCCAGGAGCGGCATGCCCATCTATAGACCCCTTTGACTGGGACATGGGTGAAGATGGTGGCTCATACACCGGACCAGCCTACACCCCACCAGCCAGTTCCCTTCTCAGCACAGCTTCAGGAACCGCCGCAGCCTCATCAATCATAACCAAACCTCCGACCCTCCCCACCTGCACCCTTCAGAAGGAAGACCCAGACCAAAATATAAATACCCCCTACTGCATCTGCTCGGCCTCGGGCCTCCCCTCCTCAAAAACCTACCCTGTCCTATCCGTGGCTCCCACAGCCCAGGAATCCGGTTCTTGCGCCTACACCACCCTCACCGCAACCGCAGCCTCCATTACAATCTCCACTCCAGTCATAACCTCCAACTGCCAAGTGTGCACCCAAGTCGTCAACAACGAAGCCGACTGCAAGCCCATCCCCTCCTGCACACCCACCAGCACCAAAACCACAAATCCCATCCACCCGCCCAGCGGCACCCCCAGCACCAAAGTCGAAATCTCAAACAATACCGTCCACGCCGGTGAGCTCTCAGGCTCGAAACTGTATTCCGCCACCCTGAGCGTAATGTCGCCCGCCTGTCCTACTCCGAAGGCAAACAACCCAACCTCCTGCTTCTCGTCGGGACAAGGGGTGCAGAACGTGGGGCTTGCCGAAGATGGGGACGCCACGTCGGGGACGCTGGTATTCACGATTGAAGATAGCAATTATACGACTCTGGGCCAGCCGAATGCGATGCTGGGGGCTGCGGCTCAGGCATTTGCGAATGCGGCTACGCATAAGAGTTGTCAGAATGTGACTTTTGCAGGGAATTGTCCATCGAGCAGGAAAATGATGAAGAGGGATGAAATAACGCCCGCTGGCTTGGGGGCCTTGGAACCAAGGGAATATGCGCCACCGCCGGAATGTACTCATGAGTTGCTTGTTTGTGATACGACTAATCTGGTTACGGTGTTGGTGTTGGATGAGAATGGATTGGAGGCGTTCATGAATGTGGAGGCGAGTTTTGATATTGATGGATTCAATTTGTTTGATTGTGAGGCTATGTTGGATTTGCTGGTTGGGGTGATGGATGTGGTTGCGCCACAGGTGACTGCGGCGGATTGGGAGTTGTTGGGGGATATTCAGGTTATTTGTGAGGAGTTGACTGGGCAGGGGGGTGGCGGGGAGTGAAGGAAGGAAAGAAGAGTGGGGAACCGGGTGGTAAGGCTGTTGTTGGCGGCATTGAATTATTATAGCGAGTGTTTGGGAGGTTCACGGAGTATAAGCTGACCTCGGTGGACAATCTTCTTTAGGTGATTGTGATTGATGTTGAGGTTAATTTTTGAGGTTCATACAGTGCACGCTGTGAGTTAAAGTTCTATACTTGCGTTCAGTCAGGAACGGGGACTAGTAATCTATTAGAGCAATTATGGCGGTTTCTTAAAGCCTCCCGGCATCTCCAAATTGTGCAAATAAGTCCAAAGGGACAAAGATGCTTTTTTCCCCCTTTCTGTATCATCCTTGCTACCTTATGTGTATTACTGTAGGGGACATGGTTAAGGTTACTATACTGTAGGAGCATTTCCCCCAAGGTCAAGGTAAGGTAGGTAGCCCTTAGTGATGCCCTAAAGTCGGGTCGCTTAGGTGATTGACTAGCCCCCGGAGTAGGAGGATTTTGGCGTCAATCTTTGTTTCCTAAGGGACCGGGTTCAGGGGCCTGTTTGGTCAGCTCCATAGGGCTGTACGGTAAACGCGCCACACTCCCTCGGCAAAACTTCGCCGCGCTACGCCGCCTTTCTAGATTTACCAGCTGTGTAATGTTGATACACGCGATCGAACAGATATGTATTTCCCTGGCATGTCGGGTGGTGGGGGTGGGGGCAGTACAGCTGGTTTGAGCGATGAGGAAGCAGCCATGGTCAAAATTGTAGGTATCCGCTTGTCACAGACATGTCTAGAGGTTGACCCGCTGGGATGGTAGATGCAAGGAGCTATGGAGACCTGTCCCTTCAAGACCGTGATATCTGGTGGCATGGGATTCGCCCTTGGCGGCGCCTTTGGGTTGTTCATGTCCAGCGTATGTTTCTTCTAAAATGTCTCTTATGAGTGATTGTGCTGATCAATAATATCCTGCGTTCAGATGAGCTACGACACGCCGATGAGTCCCTCAGGGCAGCAACTCGCCAACTTACCACTGCGAGAGCAATTGAAGAGAGGATTCAAGGATATGGGATCAAGATCATATAGCTCTGCGAAGAACTTTGGTGTCGTGGGCGCTATCTTCGCTGGGACCGAATGCTGTATCGAAGGCGTATGTCAGGTCACACAAATGATTCGGGAGTATATTGGCTGACATGCACCGGCTTTAGTATCGCGCGAAGAACGATCTGACAAATGGGATAGCTGCAGGATGTATAACAGGTGGTGTTCTGGGCGCGAAAGCTGGACCGCAGGCTGCTGCTATTGGGTGTGTGGGCTTTGCGGCTTTTAGTGCTGCTATAGATTCCTATATGCGTATGGATTGAAAAAGATAGAGGAATGGGGGTTCATATGGAGGGTTGGGAGGCTTTTGGAATGCATAGCGCGGCGTTGGGATAGATATCGCATGATCTCCCCTCTAGAATTGGGCTCAGGTGGAATCAGGGAACTATGTAGAGAATTATGGTATGCTCGTGAATGTGCAGAAAAAAAGGGTCTTCAGCAGTCACAATAGTATATACAGTTATTCGTACAATAACTCAGAGTAAGTATGTACAACGGTGAAGTTCTGAATCACCGTACGGGGCGAACTTACATGCAAAGTTTATGCACGTATATCCAGGCTTGCGTTGAAGCAGTCTTATCCAACCACACAAAGGACAAAAGCGTGTTCAAATATATTTGTATGGATTCATAATTCCTTTCTGTGGTGTTRTTAGCAAGGACTCAACGGAAGGGAGTTGCAAATACATACCGGATCATAGAGATCTTTAATTTGCTTCATTAACCGTATCATGGCTTCACTGCGGCTGTATCCAATGTAGGGCTTCTTTGCAAGGCCAAGGCCATGCTCAGCACTAATACTTCCGTTGCGTTTCGCAATCCATTCATAAACGAAGGGCTCGAGCTGCTCCTCTACCTTCTTGTCGAATCTCCTGGTCGCAACGTTGAGGTGCAGATTCGAATCACCCATGTGTCCGTAGCCTACGACACCCACGACGGGATACTTCTCATCATCACCAACCAGGCCAGCTGATGTTAGACGCTCCCTCGTATCTTCTACAAGCTTGTAGAGCTCAGGTAAAGGTATCGAAAGGTCATATTTGTATACACCACCCCAGTGTCCTAAGCATTCTGGAATCCCTTCGCGCCACGACCAGAGGGACTGAATCTGAGTCTCATCCTGAGCTAGAACTCCATCAGACACAATCTCTTCCCCCATGACGTGTTCGAGGAAACTTTCCAACTTCTCACTGTCGTGGTCTGGGTTGGACCCGCTGGTTTCAATCAAACAGTAAAACGGGTGTTGACCTTCTAACGGACGTTTTTTATGAGTCACTGTGTGAACTAAATCTTGGCTTGGTCCATCCATTAACTCGAAAGCAGATAGTATCTCAGAAAGTTGTCCTTTAGCAGCCCGAAACGCTTGCTGGACCTTATCAAAGCTTTCTAAACCGAAAAAGGCCACATTGGTGGCCTTCGACCGCTGGGGACACAGTATTGAAACACCCGTGATAATTCCGATGGTACCCTCACCACCTATGAAAAGCTGCTTTATGTCATAGCCAGTATTATTCTTCCGGAGTCTGCTCAAATCGTCCATGATTGTTCCGTCGGGTAAAACCGCCTCAATACCAAGCACATTGCCATGCAGACTTCCATATCGTAAAAGGCGCAAGCCCCCTGCGTTAGTAGCCACATTGCCCCCAATATGGCATGAGCCTTTGGCGCCAAGGTCCAATGGGAAGATATGACTCTTTTCTGCTAAGAAGTGGTCGACAACCTCGAGAATACATCCTGCATCTACCACAAGAGTACCAGAGACTTCGTCGAAATCTCTAATTTTGTTCATTCGAGACATATTGATCACAATCTCGTCAAAGACTGGGACCGAGCCACCAACAAGACCAGAGTTGCCACCTTGCGGCACAACAGCTAGCATGTTCTCATTGCAGTATCTTAGTATCTTGCTGACTTCTGCCGTCGAGCCTGGTTTCACCACGAGTTTTGTATGTCCCTTGTACTTTCGCATCCAATCACTGTTGAAAGGTTCTAGGTCGTCTGTCGCATCTTGGGATATTCCATCGATGACTGCAGATTCGGTCCCCAGAAGGTCTTTGAAATACTGAACGTTCTTTTCAGAGAGCTGAGCGGGGATTTCAGTCCTGCGAAACCAATTCAACTTTGGCTCGAACACACCTCGCCAAATCTACTGTCTCTCTTGATATTCGGGTACCTGAGCCGCTTTAGATTGGATTCACCTAGCGTAGATGGAGCATTGAAGCTTACGATTCGGATGTAAATCTGATATCCTTCTGGGAACTTGGTGCTCCATGCGTAGTGCCGTCGGCGGCAGGTTGGTGAGGCTCGGTGGTTGCGGAGCTCCATCGGATTTGCTTTGCTGGAAAACGGGGTTGACACCTAGGACGAAGAAGTCTTGGACGAAATCTAGCAGAGCAATGATTCAATGCCCGGGGAGTCACCCGTAGAGAGGCCATAATCCTTATACAGCGTAAAGCATGTCTATAATGTAGGAATGATTATCTGTGTGGGGGAGGCTATGCTGCAGCTCTAAGGTATTTTACCGCGGCAATCGGCCTCCGCTTGGCGCCGATCACGACGCGCCATGTTTTAGTGCCTAAGAGCTCATGAGCTGCTTCTTCGTCCCAGAGCTTTGAGAATTAACATACTTCAGACTCTGTCTGGATAGAACGCAGTATGGCTTCAGGTTACGATAGAGCATTGTCGGGTAAGCATAGTGCAAGGATTTACAGCTATAAATGACGCTGACGATCTCTTGAAGTCTTCAGGTAACACACAGCAGTTTACATGAACTATATAAAGGTTCAAGCTTACCATCAATCAGTCCCGATGGTCACGTATTCCAAGTCGAATACGCACTGGAGGCTGTGAAAAGAGGTAGACTCATCCAAAGACAAATTACTGCTTGTATAATGACGGCTGTGTAGGAACCTGTGCCGTAGGAGTCAAGGGAAAGGACATCGTTGTCCTCGGATGCGAAAAGCGATCTGCAATGAAATTGCAGGACACTCGTATCACCCCATCGAAGATTGGACTTGTGGACACGCATGTCTGCCTTGCCTTCGCTGGCTTGAACGCCGACGCACGGATACTGGTGGACAAGGCTCGAGTAGAAGCACAATCGCATCGCCTAACCGTCGAAGACCCTGTTACGATAGAATACATAACCAAATACGTTGCTGGAGTACAGCAGCGATATACTCAGAGCGGAGGTGTTAGACCATTCGGTATCAGTACATTGATTGTGGGTTTCGACAAGGGCGACCCGACTCCACGACTATACCAGACCGAACCATCAGGCATATATTCCGCGTGGTAATTGCTCRTCAAATTTCAGTGAACTGTCGTCAAAGCTAACGCCTTGCCCAGGAAAGCCAACGCAATAGGCAGATCCAGTAAGACCGTCCGAGAATTTCTGGAGCGGAATCACAAAGATGATATGGACCGGGAAACCACTATCAAGTTGACGGTCAAGTCATTACTGGAAGTTGTTCAGACAGGAGCAAAGAATATTGAGATAGCGATCATGGCTGCGGGCAAGACGATCGAAATGTTGCCTGTGGAGGACATCGAGTCATACGTCAAGAGCATAGAGGCGGACAAACAAGAAGAAGCGGCGAAGAAAAAGACGGGTCGGACGCCCGGTACTGGCACTGCAGCGATTTTAACCAGGAGTGATGGTGGTGCGTCTGGTAGCTAGTCATGTTTTGCATCGGTTTCAAGTGAGCGATAGATAACTGTTAAAATACCCTACTTGGCTCAACTATCTCGATGCTTCTTTTGTGAGCTTGATGAGAATCCCCCAGCTAAAAACACCCTACAAACACCAGAGAATGCCGCTAAATCGTTCCTCACGCTATGCGTCCCAGTTGTTCCCATTTTCAAAGCATTCAACTATCCAAGCCTGTCTGCGGCGTCTCTGACATCGAAGATCGACCGCTGCTGCTCGGCCCGTACACGTTCATCTTTAAGCATACGCGCGTCCACTCGAACGTCTTCACCCTCGACGTTAAGGGTAGGTTTTGGTATCTTGGCCTCGATAACGAAGTGATTGTCACAGTACGGGCAGTACTCGTCACTACGATGCCATATTTAGCCCAGCTCGAGTCGATAGTGGGCGCATTTACCTCTCCTCAAACTCCTGAGTGTCCTTGCGGAAGCATTTCCTGCATTTTTTACACGCAAAAGTCTGCATATAAGTGTTAGAGCATGCCTGCGGTGCGAGCTGAAGGTCCAGACCATGTCGAATTTCTGCTGCAGCTGGTGGTCCTCTTGCTCTTGATGACACTCTGCACAATCGAACCATTTGCGGCCTGGGCGTCAATTAGGGAGCTGAACGGTGGATGGGTATGGTTGGTAGAGTGGGAGGACCGACAACAAGGGGCTCTTATGGATACCTGCGCGTTCAGGACGTGTTTGCTGCAGATGTAGTCAGAAGGTCATCCACGACAGAATACTGAACCAGGACTGACCACATGTTGAAAACTTTGATACTGTAGGCTCTCGACAGCCCCAGCGGAATGGTTTCAGTTATCGGATCTACCTGCGCCCAACGTTCGGAGCGTGTTATCCCCAGGATGGCGCGTAGTGGGGACACTTTTAAGGTTCACTGGTCGCGGCAATCCCGCATTTTCAGCCTCTTCTATCACGGTTGCCGAGCACAGAGCTTCATGAAACCGCTATTTTAAACTTTTATCATGTAAATGCATATACAGTGCATGTTGAAACAGTATTCCCCAGTCCTTCGATCGTTTGTTGTCAAATATACCTGCAAGTTTCATGGACCTTTCTCAACCCCCTGGCACATCCTTAATTCAGAGAGTGTGCCTCTGACTCCACAATACTCGAAGCAAGCACTTGGTGACAAAACACAGATACTTCACAAGCATCCGAACAAAAGCATTTGATCAGCGCATTTGTCCTCGCCATGCTATAGAACAGGGGAGATGATGGTACACGCTTTTGTACATGTTTCCTCCTATGTCTTATGTTTTGATTTGGCCTCCTCCAGCCCATGACCGCACAGGAGGACCCGTGATTGCGTTAGCAGCAATCCAGCAATTTGAGCAGGATCAATTGCACTTTAGAGATCTATGTGTGGTAGCGAGCAGCCATCATGGCTAAGTCTGAGGAGGGTCCGGATCAAGATCCCATTGTTAGTGAAAGCCGTACCTCCCACTCAATCAATGCTTACTCAATTCCACTCAGAAACCAGTCTCGTCCCTCCGATCACTCTTTGAGAGTAAGGCCGCTCAAGAGCCGGGTTCGATAACGCCGTACACCATCGCAACGCCACGACCTCTTGCAAGACATGATACTACACCAGTGGTCACCCGAGCTTCCTTGGACATACCAAGACCAGTGTCGCCTTGGTCATCCTCTGAGGATACCTCTGCTGCACAACTTCGCGCGACGCCTGCCCCACCGATTGCTCGTCCTAGTCGTCTTAATCCCCGAGTACTGCAACGCCCTTTATCAACAACCGCTCTAACTGAGCCACGGTCTCCGCCGTTGCTGACCGTCGAATCGCCACAATCCCCACCAAAGGCTCCGCCCAATGCCAGCACGGAGTTCCTTTTACGGTCTCCATTAGCAAGGCCGGTGACACCTGGAAGCATTGAAACGACTTCGCCACGAGCGGCGCCTGTCCCCCCTAGAAGACTCCCTCGCGTTCCAACAACGTCCCCGCAGCTACTGGTAGCTGATACCACTGGCGGTGCGCAAGAACTAGGGCTAGTTCAAGGAACATCCGACGATCGTCCCATTCAGAACAGCGCGAAGAGCTTTCCACCACTGGTAAATCGTGCAGACAAACCCAAAATACCTACGAAACCTGTTGCCATCAGCCACAAAGTCAACCTTGAGCCTCTCCCCACGCCTACGGAGAGGGTGTCTCCATTCAGTACACCGCCGAGCAGCGATGAAAGCGTATCGCATGGTTCGCCTCGGATCACCCCTTTCACTCGAGGAACAACCCCCCCAGCGAAAGTCCCTGCCGCAACGAAGTCACCATCTAGATCCTGGTCTGCACAAGGTAGAGTTTCGGAGAATAACGCCATATCGCCTCCGAAGATGCAGCGTCCTGACGCCCGGAAATTTGGATTCAATACGGCACCAGCTTCGAATGAAGCTGGGCTTGAAGTTCGACCTGACTTGCCCCCTAGGAGGGCACAAGAACAGCGAATCGCGGCAGTCCAAAACTCCAGGAGTCTAAAGGATACTTCCCATGGCGCAATTCAGCGACAGACAAGGTCTGTTTCACCACGTAATACCGCCGAACAATTGCATGGCGCAGTAAATAAAGGCTCTGATTACTTACCACCCCCTAAGCGGGCTCCACTATCAAAGATCTCTGGTATATCGGACTATCACAAAGAGGATTATGTCTCTACGGGGAAGGCGATGAGAGATTTGGACTTGCCGTCAGGCACTGGAAGTCTTCTCACTCCTGAAGCTGAATCTTCCAAGCCTTCTTCCATAGCGTTAAAATACCCAGATGCTGCAATCACTAATAGACGTCCTCCACAATGCAAGTGGGGCATACATGAGATTGACATAGGCTATGATTGTAGGCACCTTGACATATGTGGAAATTATGTGGCTACAGCAGGTCACCTTACAAGAGCGTGGGATCTAAGGTCTGGGAACATAGTTCTCAGTCTAGGTCACCTCGAGAAGGAGATAAGAGTAACATCCATGGCATTCAAACCTGGGGCCAAAGCGACTGAGGAGGGTTTGCGTCTCTGGATTGGAACCAACTACGGAGACCTCCAAGAATTAGATATCTTATCGAACAGCATCGTGTGTACCAAGACTGGTACACTTGAGAGGCGGGAAATCGTGAAAATTTATCGTCACCAAGCTTCCATGTGGACGTTGGATGACAGTGGAAAGCTATGTGTTTGGTCGGGTAGTGATACTGGCGTGCCAGACCTGCAGCGCAATCCTTCCGTACAGAGAGTACCTAAGGGCCATACGTTCTCTATCAAAGTTCAAGACAATCTATGGCTGGCGACAGGTAAAGAAATCAGAATCTTCCAGCCCGGTGTAGATGAAGCTGCATCTTCGCTTCTTCAAGAACCTCTCAGTCAACCGGGGGTTGGTGATGTTACGTCCGGCGCTATCATCAGCGGCCAGCTTGACCGTGTATACTTTGGGCATGCTGATGGCAAGGTCACTATCTATTCGACTGTGGATTTGACGTGTTTGGGAGTTGTTAATGTTAGTATCTACAAGATCAGCTCCCTCGCTGGCGCCGGGTTTCATCTTTGGGCAGGCTACAACACGGGAATGGTCTACGTCTACGACACACGAACGCAGCCGTGGAAGACAAAGAAAGAGTGGCTGGCTCACTCTAGTCCTGTGCTGGGTATCATTACAGATCGTAGCAGTCTTTGGAAAGATGGAATCCTTCGTGTGGCGTCTCTGGGTACGGACAACGTTTTGAGAATGTGGGACGGCACATTGGAAGATGACTGGATTGGTTTGAATCCAGGTCTAGTTGGGGTCTTTTCTTTGGCGCTAATGTTGCTACAGATGATGATATGCAAGACCGTGACATTGAGTACTCTTCTTTCCGTGAGATTACAGCGCTTGTCGTAACTTGGAATGCTGGCGCTGCAACTCCTACGCATCTCCGCTATGAGGAGAGTGAACCCCAATTTTTCCAAGCTATTCTTCAGTCCGTTGCCTCCCCTGATCTGCTAGTTTTTGGTTTTCAGGAGCTTGTGGATCTAGAAGACAAAAAGCTCACAGCAAGTCTGTATATCAAGTCCAGTGTCAATTCGACAAGCTGACATATGCAGAATCTTTGTTCAAAGGAAGTAAGAAGAAAGACCCCTCTGAGCAGGAGCACATGAGCCGACAGTACAGGGCATGGCGTGATTATCTTGTCAGATGCATCGAAGATGTTATGCCGTCCAATGAACCATACCAATTACTCCATACAGCTAGCATGGTTGGGCTTTTCAGTTGTGTTTTCATCAAGGCGTCTCAGCGTAGTCAAATTCGTGATGTCAGTGCTGCTGAACTCAAGCGCGGCATGGGTGGCTTACATGGAAATAAGGTTAGTACGTGTGTCCCGCGTTAGGAACTAAACTTACGCGCCAGCTACAGGGGGCGCTGATGCTGCGCTTCATTCTCGATGATTCGTCTATATGTCTAGTGAACTGTCATCTTGCCGCCGGTCAAACGCAAACAGCAAATCGCAACAATGATCTCACGGCTATTCTAGAAACCGCCATACTGCCTCCTGATCGAGGTTCGTCCAGTTATAGCACTTATGTCAGTGGAGGAGATGGTTCCATGGTCCTCGATAATGAGATCTGCATCTTAAATGGGGATCTTAATTATCGAATTGACACCATGGGTCGAGATACGGTGGTCAAGGCCGTGAAATCCAACAATCTTTCCAAATTACTGGAAAGAGACCAGTTGCTTGTTTCTCGAAGAAGGAATCCTTTGTTCCGTGCTCGAGCATTTAATGAATCTCCAATCACGTTCGCTCCAACGTACAAATACGATGTCGGCTCAAACAATTATGACACAAGTGAAAAGCGTCGAGCACCGGCGTGGTGTGACCGGATATTATATCGTGGGCCCGGAAAAATTAAGCAAATCGACTATCGTCGACACGAACTATGGCTCTCTGATCACCGCCCAGTCACTGGTGTCTTCAAGATACGCGTCAAAAAGATCATTGAGCACAAGCGTGCTAAAGCTTGGGAAGAATCTAAGCAAAGATTTGGGCAAGCRAAGGAGCGATTGGCAAGTGAAGCCAAGTAAGTCTCAATGTCATTCCTTACGCCCATGTCATCTACGTGAAACTTATCGGTCACAGAATCGAATACCTTCGAGATGTGCTTGGCGTTCCTTTAAATGAGGCCAGACGTCTTCTATGAGGAGGTCCAGAAAGTCTTCCTCATTTGCGCGCGATCCTACAGCCCATACCATGGCCTAGCTGCATTATTGTTGCAATTCCATGTAGGCAAGTAACAACAAACAGGTCCGAGAGGCCTCCCAAGAAGCTAATCATCTTGATCTTGCAGTCGCTAATAGATATGCTCCTCTAAAGCAGCGAAGCATCAGCACGTCCATGCAATACAATGCTACTAGCACTGCTACTCGTCGTCAGGACGCTGGCCGCTTATTGGGCGAATGTCGATGCTGGGGAGACCATCTTAGGTATGTGAATTTCCAAAATGCAGCCTTCGAGGTTAAAGCCGGGCTCTGATTATTCCAACAAGGACCATTGGTCTAGATACTTTCGAGCCAGCCAACCATGCACTCAATTTTGAGGTACAGAACGCTAGAATCTCTGTATCAGGAACCAGACTTGACAGATTATAGTTGAGGATTGAACATGCTGTGAACCAGCCCGCAGGTGCTTCGGACTACTATGTAGGCTGCGGCTGAAGCTACAAGATCATTGCACATAGTCCGGAAAGAACCCTCTAGCCCTACAAACTAGTGTTTTAGGTTACGTAGAAATGAATTAGGTTAAGGTAATTAGTAAATATATATGGAAGCATTGATTTACTGCTAACGCATTTGTACTTTCGTATTATCTTGTAATTAGAAGTTACGCGCTTTGTGACTTGTGCTCTGTATTTCGTGTTTTACGCGGGTTGGCCCACTGCTTATCTAATATGCTCCGCCCTGAGATGAGAGTCAACTAGAGCTGTAGGGGCTACTCGAGGCTTGTCTAAAAGACTTTGAACAAACATAAGAATTCACCTTTGGCAAGTTGTAGGTCTCGTTTCTGGTAGCATAGTTTTCCGCGACAGAGAGATATGTGTACTGACAATAATCACAGTAACACGTAAGCTGGGTATGGCACTCCTTGATTCAGAACCAATGCAGTCGGAGCAGAACGGACAACAAGAAAAACATATCGATATCATCGCTCAYAAACCGGTGCCGATRTGGTCCGTTATTCAGTGGTGGAATAAGTCGCTCCTCTCCCAATATTGTAATTGTGGGATGGTGGACTTGTTGCGCTGTATTCTGGGGAAGCAGTACGTTGTGGGTTGGAGACGCACTTTCGACCCCTACCCTCACAAGAAGGAGCTGTATTCCTATTCCAAGATTGATACTACTCCCCCACCCACTCAATTGCCTGACTTTAAGTACCAAGAGCTGCCATCGGCTAAGCACGTCCGCCTCGTCTACATTCTAAAGGGACCAAAAGATTCGCCTCTCAACATTCGATTTGCCGTTGTCGAATTGGCCGAAGTCCCGTTATTTGAGACGCTATCCTACGTTTGGGGTGTGAAACGCCACTATCGAGTGAATTGTGAAGGAGCTTCTTTGGTAGTCCGGCAGAACCTCTACGATGCCCTCCAAGCGTTGCGGTCAACTGGCGAAACACGGATCTTCTGGATCGACGCGTTGTGCATTGACCAAGGCAACCATGAAGAAAGAACACAGCAAGTTGAGATGATGTGCGAGATCTACGCCGCATCGCAAAGGACAACGATTTGGCTCGGCGCTCAAGACGCTACTTCTTCGGAGACTGTTGCGCTATTGAAGAGGATCGCCCATATACCTTACAATACCGCAGCCGAGAATACCTTCAATGAAAACGAATCGATCTGGAAGAAACTTGGTGTTTTATACCAGAAACCATGGTTCTATCGGATATGGATCATTCAAGAAGTCGCTGTGGCTAGGAAACTTGTCGTTATGCTTAACCAGGATGATATCTGGGAATGGGATGCGTTCGCACAGGCTTCAAGGGTGGCACTTGATTATGCCAAAGCTTGGCAAACGGTTTTTGATCCGGAAAGCGTTGTCCGGCTTGACCGTATTAGAGCGGAATACCTCATAGGTGGTCGGCGTCCAACAGTTCTTCGTGCGCTGTCTTATGGGAGGAGCTCTCTTGCAACATTAGACGTTGACAAAATTTATGCATTGTTAGGCCTCTCGGAGGAGACATTTAAGATTGACTACAAGGAGTCTGTGATCGACACCTACCTCCGCTTTGCAGCACACATTATCGCCCATCCAGACGGACTTGCCCTCTTAGATCATGTCGAAGACCATGCCTTTCGGCTTAAGGTTGACCTACCAACGTGGGTACCTGATTGGGAAGTACGTCAGGGCCCGCGGTTATTGAAATCTTCGCCATACTCTGCATCGTGGATCGCATCATTCGACGCGGCCGCCTACGCTCAAGTGAGTACTAAAGGGCGCCATCTGAACGTACGTGGCTTTGCTGTTGATACGTTGTACCATATGGGGGAGGTTTTTGCTGAGGATGTCCCTATTTCTGGCGCTCAGAAGAAAACTGCCCACAAAGGCAAAAGCTTCACGGAAATGCGGACAATAGCACGAGTCCAGCAGTGGTACAAATTGGCAATGCAATACGCCAAGATGTACGAAAACCAGGACAAGCGCTCCGAGGCATATCTGTACACCCTTGTTGCGGGCCATTTAGCTATTGACCCCGATTCTCTTGTTTTCCTACGGAGAAGCTACGGTCTCTGGTGCAAAGTCTGGTTATTTGCTGCAGCGAATGACCTTTCCACTGCACTGTGGGCGTATGGGCAACATGCTACCGATGATATTAACGAGGCTATGCATTTCATGCAGATGCACGTCAATGCGGCGTGGGGTCGGAAAATCTTCACTACCCGTGGGTACGGTGTCATGGGTCTCTGCCCGACTCTGGCCCGTAAGGGCGACACGCTTGTGATCATTCATGGTGTCAATACTCCTTGTGTCCTTCGACGGTGTCGAAATGGCAAACATCGCTTTATTGGTCAGTGCTATGCACATGGCCTGATGCATGGGGAAGCAAAGGAGATCTTTGCTCATTGTGAGGTTACGCAGTTCGAATTGGYATAATGATGGACCTAAATTTGTACCGACGCTACCACTTTAGCTACGCATCATATCTCCGTTTGGTACTTTAGGTGTAGTATTTGAAAACGATCCTCGGGCCAACTATCGCTGGGTWCTTAGGACAACCTCGGCCTAAGCGTATCACCTTGGGGGTCCAATTCGTTGAGAACCGAGAATCATTATTGAATACTAAACCGAAAACATATAATTTATATAGATATAATTGAACAAATATAAATACTAATTTTAAATTCTGAAGACTAAGGATAATTTATTAAACTAATAGTCATATTTGATCAAAACGATTGATTTCGATAATTCTTACTAGACTACGGTGAGGACGAGCGTGATTGTTATAAAAGAATTGATGGCTTTCATAAAAGATAAAACATCACACCTTCCTTCCAGCACGAAACAAGAAAGGTAGCAGAAAAGCAATTATACAAAGGAAACCTATGTCGAACAGCGAGACAGTGTATACCTCTTCTACCCCTCCCCAAGCCATTTACTTCTTATGCTTCTTAAGACACAGCCCAGTCCCGTTCTCACACCCCGCATTCGACGAACAACCACCCTTGTCATCCAACGTACAAGTAACCCCCTGTGGACTAATTGCCCCAAAAGCAATAACGCAATTGTTCGGACAACCCCCCGCTGCGATGAACGCCACATCCTTGACATAATCACTTCCACTCGTGACCTGCCAGCAGTGGCCTTCAGTGAGCGCTGAAAGCGACCAAGTAGAGTGAGAGGATTGTTCAGGAGTGACGTAGAGCATAGCGTCGGGGGAACAAGTGCCCTTGACCCCATTGTAAATGAAAGACTGCCACTTTTCGGGCGCGTCGGTGGAGGAGGCTTCAGCGCAGGGAGGGATGGTGCAGGCGATGCTTGGAGGAGGGTGAGTGGGTGGGTACAAAGCTTTTGGAGGTGGAAAAGGGAAAACTTACGTGCCGGAGCCCTGGCATGTGGTGCCCTCGTAGAAGGTTAATTCAATGCCAAGGCAGGAGGAGCGGGGTTCAAGAGCGAAGGCAGCGGTGTTGCGCCAGGAAGGGCTGTTGGATGAGAAGGCTGTTGCCTGGGCTGCTAGAAGAAGTAGGCAGGTGACGGATGGTTTGATGGCCATGGTCAGGGGTGGAAATGAAGAGATGACGAATAGGGAGAGCGCGTCGAGGAAAGGAGAGAGCGGCTTTTTCAGCGTGGAATGAGAGGCACTGATATGTAATGGTAACAGATCAGAATTGAGGGTGATAGCGGGGTCTCCAGGTTTGAATGGTGCATAAAGGAGGACATTGCAGAGGCAGACAACAGCTTTTGTATCCTCAGGCCACGGCCTGAGCGAGGAGCGTAGACAGTCGAAGCCATAGCAATTGCGATTATACATAGGCAAATGTGTAACATGTGACAGCTTGAAGCAAGATGAAACTCATATTATTAACTCCAGTGAGTTCACGAGCGACGTCATATTCAACTGTTGTGTGGTAACTCGCAATATATTCCAATTTGAGAGCAAAGAGAGGGTTCCATTTCGTGGCACAGCTGATTTGAAGAATCAAGAAGTGACTTGGGCTTGAGATACAACAGTGAGTCAAGCCGTCAATTCACCGAAGATCATGTCATTTTGTCTCAGAAGGCTGGTTCAGGAATGGCTACTGAGCTATTACTGCAAGCACCTTGCATAAGCGATAGCTCCCAAATTAACGCCACCCTCATCCTGAGTGTAGCTTTCGAATTCCTTTTGGACGACGGGATTTTAATGACACTCCAAAATGGCGCGGGTAAGGAGTGGTGTTTTCCAGACCAGAAGAAAGCTCTCTCTATGGCCTCAAAATAACAGTGACGATCCATTATTAGACCTAAGGGGGACACCGAGATAGCTGCGTGAAATGAGATTGGCTTTGTTGACTTGAGGTTGGAAAACAAGGCTAGTTGTGGCGGCTATTACGACTGGAAAAAAATGTCAGAAAAAAGTAAAGCCGTTGGAAGCCCCTACCTATGTGATCGTGGTATAGGCTGATATCGATTCTTTCATTGTGCATATAATCCATTACGTGCCATGAGGCACGGTTATTTGATTCCGCTTTGGTGACACAGCTTTGGCCACACACGTCATGGGTGGCTTAAGATATTCGCGAGGATTAAGAAAAGCACAGGCTCCCAATTACTGGCTCCGAGCAACGGGTCCTCAACAGGCATGTCTGGAAAACCCTTCTGAGAAGGCTCTGATTGCCTACTCTGGTAGGACATTAGACGTCAAAATTCTATAGATTCGATTTGACGTAGAACTAGAGCAGTCAAAACTCTTTCTCCTCGGTCGCTCACATCAGCACCTCAGCGCAGTTGGTTCCAATGGCAGCGGGTGGGTAGGGTAGACCTATTCAAGGGTGGTACCTAGTAGTAACACGTTTCAACAGTTCAGCTGCGCCGTGTCGTAATGCGCCTAAGAAGTGTAGCATGTGAGAGTCCATTGGCTGACCACTAGGAGCAGCGGTTGATGAGCTCAGGCGGCCGTTTCAAGAATATGTCAGAGGGATCATTGCTGCATCTCATGATGGGTAAGTATCCTCCAGTTTGCGGAAAGTGCATCTTGCCTGGAAGATTCGCATTTGTTAGGGGGGACCATTAGCTGTGCCGTATCGCAACCACTGCTTCATTAGGTGAAGCATCAAGAATAGCCTGAGGATCCTCATCAGATGCTTATGCTTAGTCATCGAGTTTTCCGCGGCGTAGTACGTCCTAACTCTAGTTGTTGGTCATATTACCTTTCCTGTTTTCCATATCTTATTTCTATATCTGACAATCTTGATTGGCTGCCCTGCTCCGACTTGCCCAGCCAGCCATGCCGGTGAGCAAAACCAATGCTATTCGGACTCCCTACAGCCGGACCATACTACAGTTTACCGTAGCCGATGCAGCCGCAGCAATCAACACATACTACTTGAAGTATTAGAATGATCAAGTCACCGTCGGCAATGGGATCCTGGACCAAGTGCCCAATGGAGTCGACGTCCCTACTTCCCTCATCTTACCCTGACACAGAGCAGAGCTGTCAGAATTTCCCAAACCTAGGCCCGTGGAATTACTTTGACTGCACCCGAAACCCTGCCAGTGCTATGAATAACTGTAAGTCCCCTAGTCTGGCCCTTTCAAGATTTGAAGACCGACCGGCGCCCATCCCTCAGGCGACCTGTTCACCACAACCCTAAAGACTGGTGGTGACAGAACAGCCGACTGCATCAACTACAGCATCAGCGCAGTAGCTTCACCAACCTACGTACCAAGCACCTGCTCCTTCCACCTGACCGAAACAGAAGATTGCAACCCCGACTACAGCCAACACCTCTACGGCGTCGTCAAAATGTACGACAACGCCAAAAACGTCATCAGTCAGACCGTAGGGGATTCTGAAAACCCAATCTCTTATCCCGTGGACGATGAAAACTCTCACAGTTGCCAAAGCAATCTTGCAGATCCGCTCGTGATCACAGGCGAGCGTGAAAACGATCATGGGCAGATCGCCACCGGCGTGCTGAGCTGGCAGATCAAGACTCCGAACGGTGGCGCGTCGTGCTCGGTTGGTGAGTTGGGTCCTAGTGATGGCCCAGTGTATGGATCGAGGACTGGGGATCAGAATGCGGTAATTGATTGAGAATTGAGTTAATCGTGAGCAAGGTRAACAATATGGACGGTAGCTTCCCCTGCTAAGCGAGGGGAGGTACGACAGAACTTTGAGCGAAGTGTCAATGTGGGTCACACACATTCCATCAGCCTTGGAACGAAGCTAATGGATAGGCACAAGATTTTGGGAACACACGACTTTGATTGTCATGCAATTCGTAGAGGCTTGGATTCAATGAGAATGTTCATGGCTCGAGAAACGCCGCAAGAGCGATGATAGCATAGCTTAAGCAACGTCAGAATAGTACTACCTTCAGCATCAAAGACTTACAGGGCAATACACATGGCGCCACACAAATAGTTGCTGTTTCCGTAGGCAATCACGTTTTTGACGACGAGCACACCAAGGAAAACAGTTGCCGTCTCAAACAAGTGGAGACCTAAGGTCATCGGTTCGTGTATAATCCAGCCTAGAATGACTAAGACAGGCAAAGTGAAGAATAAGAGCTGCATACTGCTTCCGACGGTAACGAGTATGGTAATATCCAAGTTGTCTTTCAGTGCGACCTGGCAAGCAGACAGGTAGTCTGTAAGGTTTCCCAGAAATGGGAAGAGTACAAAGCCAAAGAACGCCCTTTTCCCTTTCCAAGTCGAAACTTGAAGGCTCGACACCACGGCCACCGTACAGAGCGTCACGCATGTGAGGCTGACAGCGAGCCAAATGCTGGCGGCGATGGGTCCAAGTGACAAGCTGGCAGCGTTGGTACTGTCGGCAGAACTATCCGTTTCATACTGATTGGGAACATACTGATCGGGGACGAGGGCTTCGCCGTGGGTTCTGAGTGAGAATGTTAGGTACAAAATATATAATACCAAGAGGACTATCGCGATTCCATGGCTTATAGTCAGCATGAGGTCGTTGGAAGCAGTCGTACCACGGGCATCTAATACTATACGAATTGTTGACGGTATCAAGAGGCAACACATGGCAATGACGTTGAGTGAACTAATGCTGTCCGACCGAAAGTAATTGAACCATCCCTGCTCATACCGCATGCCATGGGCAAGAAAGCACGAACCCATTATCTGAGTTAATTAGCAACGATCACACCTGCAAAGAATCACCACGAATACTCACGAGAAGAGAGTAGCATAAAACACTGCCAATCACACTGATCTGCACCAGATATATTTCACCTTTACATAAAGCGACTATGCCGACCTGGGCAGAGTCAACGAAGCCCAATCACCTGATAGCGGTAGACATAACACTTACGACAAGCTCAACGAGGTTGTCTGAAAATGCAACTAGTAATTTTCCATGGGTTCGACTCAAGTTGGCAGACAGGTCCTCGCAAGCTAAATGTACGAGACCAGATACTGGTATAATGGCCAAAAAATTGAATGCAAGCACAATATCTGGGGCCATGGGAGTAATAACAGCGGCGAAGGCTAGAGGAACAAAGACGAGTAAAAGGTTTAAGTAGCTCTGTGTCAAGGGTTGAAATAGATTCCCAAACCATCCGGTGCGTTGGATACTCCGCCAAATATGGCCTAGCTGACGTGACCACCAGTGAGAAGCTGGTCGAAATCCGGACCTTTGCCCCTACAGGTGGTTACGGAATTAGCGCTGTCATTATGTATCTGGCGAGYCGCGACGCATGTATGGGGTGGAGATGGAAAACTCATCACTGGCAGTATCAAACGATGTGTACTGGGTTACAGGAGATGCTTACCCGACGCACAAACCGTTGCCCGGTGACCTGCCACACCTGTGCTGGCCACCGGACCCACCATCTTTTATCCTTATGCCAAGGCCTTTGGAATGCTGCTTCTGTGCCTACAAGCACCCGCGTTTCATTGCCATATGTATCTGTATCTATATCCTCTTCCTGACCATATGGCTCCTCCCGAGGTCCTTGCGACTTGAATGGAGCCGTGGGTGCTAAATCCTCCTTGGGTGCTTTCCATCCAGACCCGTATCGAGCCATCAGCTGTTCCTTAAATTGGCCTTAGTGCTGGATACAAGTAGTTAGTATTGGCCAACTTAGGTCACAAAGGGTGTAAGGGGTCGACAGTGCCTTACTGCTGGATGAGGATATGTCCCGACATTCGGAGATTAGCAGCGCAATCAACATAGATGATTATAGATACATAGTAGATTTGTAGAGCCACCAATTTCGAGCCGTCGTGGGAAGGCCGTAAGGCAGCCTTCCAGGAAGCAGTGCCCTGGCGGTGGGTCAGGATATTGATTACTTGTCTAACTCGAATTGGCCTAGTTCTGTTTAAGGCCAATCGAGGCGGAAAATCAGCCCCAACTCTCGGTAATCTACAAAGTATAATCGCAATATGTCAGTCACACTGCAGCGTTGCCAGTCAAGCAAACTTCCGTTGAAAGGCTTGCTACCACATATTTGTCTTGCTTGTAGAAATCAAATGGTAGAATATTAGAGCGACTCACTCGAATGCCTTTGGTGAAAATTGACCTTCTCTTACAATGCTCGACCCTTTGACCGCTCTTAGTATTGCGAGCTCTGTCATCCAGATCGTGGACTTCGGCTGCAAACTGGTCTCCGAGACTCAAGAGATATATAGTTCTGCCAGTGGTGCAACAAAAAATAATGTTACAAGCCACGAGATTACTAAGGATATCAAGCTCCTGTACCAGGATCTAAAACGGAAAAACCAAGCCTTTCAAAGGCTAGGCCCAGATGACATAGCTCTTGGAAAGCTCGTCGATTCATGCGCGAGAGAAGCGGAGGCACTGATGGAGCTCCTTGAGGAACTAAAGGTGCCGTCGGATGCAAAGCAATGGAAAAGCTTCAAGAGCGCCATCAAAAGTGCACGAAAAAGAGGGAATGTCAACGAGATTGAGACAAGATTGTTCAAAATACAGAGGCAGATCAACTATCGATTAAATTTGATGATGACGTACGTACCAGTAGATCTGTTGGACTGGACTAATTCCTTCGCTCCAGTAATCAGCAATCTGCGCTCTCTCTACGAATGAACGAAATTTCGAGGGAGCATACACGAATGCAAATTGAAAGCGTTCGCCATATGGAACAGATAAAGGCTGATATTCGGAGTTTCGCTGCTCGGCAGACTGATGACAGTAATCGCGCCCAACTTCTTATTCAAAGTCTCAGGGATTTGGTGGAAGAAGGTCATAGAGTGGCAAACGAAGAGCGAATTCTCAAGAGTCTTGAATTTGATGAGTGGAAGCGGAGATTCAACGACGTCCACAAGGCTCACAAGCGGACTTTCGATTGGATGTTGGAAGACTCCAAGGATCCGGCCGTGCCACCCACAGGCTTCAAAGATTGGMTTCAAAACAAAAATAACATCTATTGGATCTCTGGGAAAGCAGGCTCTGGGAAGTCCACTCTCATGAAGTTCCTTGCCGAAGACCAAAGCGTTAACCAATATCTCCAAGATTGGGCAGGTCCCTCCGCAAGATTAGTTTTGATCTCCTGGTTCTTCTGGGCTGCTGGTTCTCCTATGCAGAGGTCCAAAGAAGGTCTCTTTCAATCGCTGCTATTCCAAATCCTGAGACGATGCCCGGACCTCATTCCGATTGTCTGCAAAAGCAGATGGGAAGAAGACAGTGTATACGGCGAAAAAAGCAGTCCATGGACCCTTGAGGAGCTTGACGATGCATTTGATGCCGTAGCAAACCAGCCCATGCCCGGAATACGGTTTTGCATGTTCATTGATGGCTTGGATGAATACGATGGACTGCCCACTGATATCATAGATAGACTCCAACTCTTGGCAAAAGCTGAAGGCATCAAAATGTGTCTCGCCAGTCGTCCTTGGGTTCCATTCAGGGATGCATTCGCTGAAGGGAACTGTGATGGCTCACTCCTGCTCGAAAAACATACAAAGCGTGATATCGAGCGCTTTGTAAAGGATATTCTGGAGAAAGATAGAAGATTCACCCTAGCAGAACGAAAGGATAAGAGCTACCATCTGTTTGTTGATGAGGTGATTGAAAGAGCTCTAGGTGTATTCCTTTGGGTTTACTTGGTAGTCAACGAGCTTTTGAAAGGTTTGGGTGAGCGGAACAAAGTCGAAGACCTCCAGGCAAAGCTCGATGCAATGCCGAGTGACCTGGAGTCTTATTTCAAGCGAATATTCGATAGAGTGGACAAAGCACACCGGACGGAATCTGCTAAGGTTTTTCTTCTGACAATTCATGCCGTGCAGCCACTCTCTGTTGCCTGCTATTATTATCTCGAGAAAGAGCATCGCGAGCCGGGCTTTGCACTTGAAGCGGCGATTGAGCCAATGTCCCCAGCAGAACTTAGGCATGTACGCGAAGATGTCGGAGATCGGATCAACTTTCTGTGTAAGGACTTGCTCGAGGTAAATGAGGGGTTTATCGATCAACGAACCGACTTTCAGGTAGACTTTCTCCACAGAACTGTGAGGGATTTTCTCATGGAGAAGGAGATGCACCAGGAACTAGTTCGACGTGCGACCGACAACGGCACAACAACATGGAATGCACATCAAGCATTATGTTACGTAGAGCTTGCTAGAGCGAAGAGCTTGTCTCTCAAGAGTGGCATTCGGAAGTCGCTCAACGTCTTGTTCTCTCTTGTTGACGCACTGATGTTCTACGTCCATGAAGTTGAAATCGAGCTAGAAGAACCTCAAATAAGATTACTAGAACAACTCGATCGAGTCATCTCGGACTATGCTGATAATGATATGGCCTATCACTGGACTAATGCTCGCGATCCACCAACAGGCTCGTGTTTTGAAGAACACACTTACAACAGCTTTCTTGCGTTGACGGTTCAGAGTCGCCTGATCCTCTATGTCAGTCAGAAGCTAGACAGCAAACCTAGGCTTCTGAGTGCCAAAAAGGGCCGGCCGCTTCTAGACTACGCTCTAAGACCCAACATCGTGACCCCGACTAGACTTCCACAACTCGTGGAATTTATTGACTTCGATATGGTTCGCCTGCTTCTGAACAAGGGGGCCAACCCCAACGAAAAGGTATCAATTTACGGTAACATCACCGTATGGGCGCTTTTCCTGCTCTCATGTTACGAAAAGAAAGATATCCAAAACCTCCAGGTCAAAGAAACATGGTTCAAAGCGGCGGAACTGATGATTAGAAATGGTGCCGATAGAAACCTGAAGCTTGAGACTACGCGGCGGGAAGTGTTTGCAAACGACTCAAAGCTGGATTTGAAGACGGCAAAGTATGAGAAAAAAGTAACCCGAGGGTTGACCGAGGTGGATGTCCCAGTGGAGCTCACGGCTGTGAGTATCTTGAAGGAGATMTTCGGCAATGACAAGATTGCGGAAATAGAGGCTATTGTACCCGAGGCAACGAGCTGGAGTGTGTGGAATTGGATACCCTGGACTTAGCTTACGACCTGCTTATGACCGTGGACGTTTGAATGTATGCGATTCCCATTCAATTGACAATATTCTCTGAGATTCAATTGCCACTCGACTGAAGTAGTCTGCAACACGGATTTATTAAGGCAACTTTGGACGACTCAAGATTGCGTCGCCCTTTTAAACCGACGTGCAAATGCAATTCTCAATTTCGACCCTCTTCAACCGCTGATGTGCCTCAACTACATTTTCGCATTCGCGCCGCGATCGTGAAGGCGTAAGACCGAGTCGGGGGAAATGGCGCTACAGAATCTTCGAAGGAAGAGAGGTCGCGGTCCATGAAGAAACCCCTTCATAGAGCCGAAAGGTGGTTGCATTCGCTGAGTAACGAGGGCCTTCAAGGGACATTCAATCACATGGCTCGTTCTTGAATGGGTAGCAATGCCCTGTTTGATATATAAATCTTCAAAATCATGAGAGTGCCTCCATCTTAATTACAAGATCCTCACGCAACTAGAATTAGTAGACTGTGAACATGACTTGTCCTACACAAGAAATAGGGGGGGGCTTCCCTCGAAAGGCACCTGCCAAAGGGTATGCCCTGGGGCCCCCTTGGCATGGTATTCTATCTAATACTAATTCCTATTACACTTGCCCCTAATTTCCCCTGTCTGATGGCGGGGACTAATAGGCGCCGGTGGCATACCATCGGGCACTAACCCCCACTAAACTGGCAACAAAGTTGGTCACACGTCGGTCAGCCAGCGACAGAATCGCCTGAGTACTGGCACATTAACAGTTTCTTGCATTGAATCAAGTTCGGAAAAGTTATCACGATCGTCAACTACATTTTATATCATCCGGCTTCCCTGCCGGATATAGACAGATATCAATTCAAATGCCACATTCGACTCCCGCCGCTGTCGAGACGCCTTCGCAACTCCGGGCCGGAAAGACAACTAAGCTAGTCAGAGTCTTCTCAGCCGATCTATCATCTCGAACGATAGCGCCTTGAGGCGTTTTCTTATATCAACGTCCAACTGATCACACACTACCGCCGAGAGCGGCAACGTCATCTCGTTATCCAAGTCCAAGCTCTCCGGTGTTTCGGCTGCTCCTCCTCTTCCTTCCTTCGCTGCCTGCACCTTTAGCTTTGATGATAGCTGTTCGACAAGACGTCGTACGCGGTGGAGCTCGCTAAGAACAAGTTGCGCTGCCATGCGTGGTGAGTCCGCTCCATCGAGGCAGTAGCTGCCGACGACGGTAGAATTCTGGAGCACTTGCTCAGACGGTGACGGTTGGCGCGATCGGTATGCCTGAGGGCCCTGCAAGCTAGACGTTTTGCGTGCGACAGCCGCGTACCAGCCCAACACTTTGAATATAATGAGCGACAAAACTGCGAGCAGGTAACCATCCTGTGAGCACGAGCATTTCAGCATTGTGCTCACGGCTTCAATGGTGGTCTCATTTCGGGCGATCACGGCTTGAATGGTCGGAATTGCAGTGGCCTTGTCGAGATTCTGTGTGGCCCAGGTCATGCATGCGTTTGAAGACGAGGGAAAGAGCTGCTTCATAAATCCGAGGGCTTGAACCAGGCATGAGCAGGGCGACTCAGTTGGGCGGACTTCTTGGTTGTTGTGCACCTCTTTGCCGGAGGGGGTAGAATTTTTCACTGTAGAGCTGGGAACGGAAAGGGCAAGGAGCTCAGAAACGGCATCCTCGAACATGGGAAAAGCATCGGAAAGATTTTCGGAGCCATTGCTGCTGCTATCGATACCTGTGGGACGGAAATCTGCTATCCCGAAGATATTGACGTCGGACATGTCCCTGGAGGTTACTATGGGTGAGTTGAAAAAGTCGTCGAGGTCGTTTCCCGTATCTGTAGAGGTCGAAGACAGGGTCTGAGCCATTGGGCTGAAGAAATCTTGCAACATGTCCGAAGATCTAGGGACGTTCGCTTCCGGAGAACCATACATGAATTCCGGCGAATGTAGAGGATCGGTGCTTGTATTCAAAGAGGAATGGGGATACCAGTCGGTTTGGGACGGCAAATGCACATTATCATTTGCATTTACTGCGTTATTCGAAACATCATTACCGCGATTGGCGCTGCTCGAATGGCTGTTGGGCTTTCTGCCTCCTTGCTTCGCAGCAATGTATTCGCAGGTGAGACCACGTTTTGCACAGCGGGAGCATGTTGGCTTTTCTTGACTGCATTTCAACTTGGAGGACGCGCAGGCATGACAGCTGTTACGCAGTTTAGGCCGGTCACGTGCAGTAGTGTGCCTATGGGTAGAGGTAGAAGGCGTGGGCAGACCTGGACCCGGAGGATGCACTTCGGCCATTGTGAAGAGTTCAAAGAAATCTCAAGGAGACAACGCTGAGTTGACAGAGCAAAGTAACAGGCAGGGAAGGCGGCGTAGGAACAAGTGAAGGGTCCAGGTCGCTGCAAAGCTTCGTGGAGAGCTTCTACTTTTATGCATACAAGGTAGCATGGTTGGTAGCTGCACAGTGCTTACCAGATTGTCTACCACCAATGAGGCTTGCAGATATTGCTTGGGAGCTACAGCGGGGCAACCCGATGTCAAAAGAGCCTGCATACCTTCTAGGCATAGGAATTGATCAGCGCTGGGATACGATTTATAGCCGGTAGGGCTTACAGGCCTCAGCCTCAAGATAGTTCGATTGGGGACCTTCAACGGTGCGCCGAAGGTTTCCATCCAATAAGTAGAGCGGTTGGGGCGTGGTTGAGCGGCTGGGGCGTGGTTGTTCTGTGTAGGGATATTTGAAGCGGGAGATTTACGTAGGGGGCTGCCGCTAAATGCTCAGGTAGAAACGGGGAGCCCGGCTCGCTGTGTCAAAATATACTGTTTTAATTCGATAGAGATTGAACTGACGGCGAGATAACTCAGCGACGATATAAGCTATATAAAGAAGCTTTGAATGACCGTTGCACTACATGTTCAATATCTAGCTTATTGGGAAAGAGCAGTGGTAGATATTAGCTTCGTGGGACTGTGGGATGTCCGCCGTCGCTGGTGTGAACCTTAGATGCATTATGTAAGCAGTTGGGTTATCAGGACAGTTTGCACTTGCAATTAGCATTTACCTACTATCCAATCAACCACTTCGTTATGCCCTCACTATCTTTCTGCTTTGGCCGCTGACTATCTCTGTGCACCTTTGGTACGTACCCATCTATTGGAGGCTTATACCAGTCGAGCTGAAGTCCGTATCCTGGTCGCAGGCAATCCTCGGTCTTGAGACCCAACGGATACGATGTAACTATCGGCGATGCCTKCTAAAAGCAGAAGCAGCCTGAGCGATAGGATTGTGGGCTCGAAGCGAGAAAGCAGCGGAACCCAAGCTTTCATTAGCCAAGCAAAGGATGAGCCCTTACATTACAACGCCCCACTTACTTGTATCTCTGAATTAAACAAGCAAGATCTACCACTCTCGTATACTCTGTAGAGCTGACGAATGTCAAGGAACCACGTTATGCAAGCGACAAGGGTGGCACGCGAAATCTGCATAAACTAACTACTTCCTGCTTTCGGAGATTATCGATCCTTGCTAGAACCATTCGTGGTTGAGTTTGTGGGATTTGATCCTCGTACAAGTAGGTGACTGACTGCATGAATTGATGCAGGCGCATGCAGGTCGTATGTAGATCGCTGAGTGAAAACTCTCCGTGCCTAGAATTTGCTCAGGTGGACATACTATCTGTGAGAATATCCCGCCTGCTTAGCCGCACATGGCTTTGTACTGTATGAAGGACTGGTCGTTCGAGAACAAATAGACGAGACTACTGCGGGCGATACTGCCATCACCAGGCAGGCAGAAGGTATTGAAAGTGACGATGAGACTCAAAGCAGGGAGGTTATGATAGGTAAGGGAGTTGAGGATATCTGAGGACGATTAGCGAGGTCGAGAATTGTTGCGCCAAAAAGGCCAATTATGACAGTTGTTATTTGGGCTTGTATGGATTGCGACATCCCCCCCAAGCCTTTGACGGCTGAGTCGAAGGCTGATGCAACAGTTTTGGTAGGTATTTGGTACGTAGCCACTAGGCTTGACTGCTCCGCTACGCGTTCCTGGCTTTGGCCCTTAGTGGTGCCGCCCCCCGCTCGCCGTAGGTAGTACCCGGGCTTAAAAGTGCCCACAGCTTAGTAGATGCATAAGCGACGTTGAGTACCGCGAAATGTTACCCTAAGCGGCGACGCCACAATCATGGCAGCTATTATTGAGGCTTAGATATGGATTGCGACATAAATTCACCACGGAAATCACGATTTTGAGAGAGAGAAAGAGATAGAAGATGTAGAATAGGGGATTGACATAATTACAGTGCTCTTATAGACCATCTTTAAGTTCTTTTTTAGGGATCTTTGGATCTGCCGACGCCTGCGTTTAGCATTCGTCGCTCAAAGTTCTCCCGCCACTGCATCTCGTTATAGGGGGCGTGGGGTGAGGGTGGGGGGGAGGTTTGCGGGGCTTAGGCGGTCAGGCCCCCCTTTCGGGGTGATAGGGTCCTCGGGTTGAAAGGGCCCTCGGGGTGATAGGACCCTTGGGTTGATAGGGCCCTCGGAGGGAATAGGGTCTCGGAGGGATTGCGCGTTCAACTGGCCGATATAGGCCTCCAGTGGATGGGTATCAAGTAGTGGGCGACGAGGGGTTTGATTGGATGGATCGATGGATGCTATTTCTAAGTTCGAAGTCATATCATTATCTAAACACTCGGTGGGAAGCAGATATTGCTAATCGCAAAGTAGTATTCTTTCCAACAGGCTATCCTATTGGCTACAAAAGGCGCTGGACGCCTAAGCAGKAGAGGCTGTTTAGGTAGTAAAAACCAATAGTGTCTGATGCATAGTCTACCGTCGGTATACTCACTTAGTCTTCCCTTCACTTGAACTCAAAAGGCCAGATCAAGGCTTTGACATTGAGAGAGCAAGTAACAGTATAGCCAAGATGGCTACCACCACCACCACTCAGACCAAGACCGCACTGAATATAGTGTTCGGCGCCATGGGCCTGGGCAAGGAAGGTATCTACCCTAACGATATACAGCTTTTCTAATGTTCACCTTCACTTCGACAACTTAACCTCGAGTTCAGATAAGTACTGTACCTGACGGGTGTTATAGGCGTCCCACAAGTCCGCGTGCATGACCTAAAAGACTGCGCCGCCATGCTGGACGTGTTCCAGAAGCACGGGCACAACGAAATCGACTCTGCGCGGGTGTACGGCGGCGGCTCCTCCGAGGAATATCTCGGCCAGCTAAAATGCCAGGAACGGGGCATCGTTATAGACACGAAGCTCCTACCGCGCCAGATCGGGAAAATGTCGTACACGCACAAGAAAGACGACCTCAAGCGTGGGCTGCTGGAGAGTCTGCAGGCGTTGCAGACCGATAAGGTTGACGTGTGGTACCTGCACGCGCCGGACGTACGCAAATCTCCTATATTGTTTTGTTCATGCTTTGAATAGTGAGATATGCATGTGTTTGGGACCGGGGCTCTAAGGCCGGGAGTCGTTGATTCATACGCCACAACTTATCTCATTCTTTCCATGGTGGCGACTAACTCTCAACTATCATAGCGCAATACGCCGTACGAAGAGACATTAGAGACTGTCAATGAGCTCTACAAGGCGGGTTACTTCAGGCGTTTCGGAATCAGCAACTTTCCGGCATGGGAGGTCGCCCAGATCTGCGAGCTGTGCGAGCGTAATGGCTGGAAGAAGCCAGATGTCTGCCAGGGGGTATATTCAGCGCTACAGCGCGCGGTCGAGCCGGAGCTGTTCCCGTGTCTGCGACACTACGGCATCGCCTTTTACAACTTCAGCCCCTTAGGCGGTGGGATTCTTACGGACCGGTATCACCGTGACACCACCGAACACGAGGCGGGCAGTCGATTTGATCCGAAGAGGATGCAGAGCGCACGCCGGCAGTACTGGAACGATGCCTACTTTGACGCGCTGGATGTGATCAGGCCCGTAGCTAAGGAGCTGGGGATGACGACCGCCGAGGCGGCGCTTAGGTGGGCGAGCCATCATAGCTTGATGAAGAGGGAATATGGTGATTCGGTGATCACTGGAGCGAGTAGTCCTGCGCAGCTGGAGGAGAACTTGACAAATCTAGAGAAGGGCCCGTTGCCGGAGAGGATGGTGAAGGCGTTTGATGAGGGGTGGGCAATCATAAAGGGTGTTTGTGGGTCGTATTTTTGAGGGAGTTCCATGAATGAAAGGCTAGCCTCTGTATCAATATAAGCGTAGGAGTGACCGACGAGTAGCAATTGGATCCCGGATCAAAAAGAGTAGAAGCTACTTCCTATCTATCTACCTAGCAGAGCTTTCCTTTTGTGTAGTTGCAGAACACTCACAGCACGGGCCGACTCTAGTGAATTCTTCTCAAATATCCCCTTCTCTATATGTGATACCCTCAGCTATAGGGACCACCTCCGGAGAATATAGGAGACATTAGCTTAGATATTCATTCACTCCTTATCATCTTTAAAAGTCACAGGAGAAGCTTATAGACCATCTATATATTCTCTTCCACAATAGAGAGGGGTAGCAACACTTTAGACCATCACAAAGTAAAGCAAAGGTTGATGGTGGATGATAAGGTAGTTCATTGTATAAGCAATGAAGGTCCGCTATTCTAAAATTTAAGCAAGGGGAACCCGGATAAACTTTGCGTGATGCGGTTAGTAGCCCTAGCCCTAACCGCACCTTGCGAACGGTGGAGTTCTAATTTCCAACGCGTCACCATATCTCCTCTCTCTCAGCGTGAACGTATTGCTATATTGCTTCAGCTCTCAATTGTTAAGTCTCTATACGTTGGATACAAGGTGTCTGAGGTCTAGATTCCAGATTTAGACAAGAAATTTACGCCTGCAAGAGGAAGGGGCCCGCTATGCTTACCCCTCTGCCAGCTTAGCAGCGAAAACCCTCCTCAAACTAACGCATGAAATACAGAATCCGCTGTTACCTATGGCTAGCTGTTATACCCATAGACAATTAAAGCCTGCCAGTACCATACAATTGATAGAGCTCGTCAAGAAACTTAAAAGGGAAATATCTCAAACCTCAGTTAGAGAAATTATTATGCTGACTTTCTGGTATGGAAGTACTTGAGTGGAGTCTCTATATTATATCTATCATGGGAATCTATTTAGTCCCGTTTCCCCTCCTGTATGATAGGAGCTAGTTCAATCAGAAGGCTAATAAAACAGTATTACCTCTTCAAGGAGGATAAATTCTTCTCTTCGYCAGGTCTAGTAAGACGTTGCTTAGTTGGTTCTTTAGTCGATCTTTCCCTCCGTCTTTTCGTTTGTGGGCGCCAACTCGGTCTGAGAGGCTGTGCGCGTGGCCTCGGTACTCGCCGTTGAGGCCGCGGCTGCGTCCGTGTGCATTTTCTTCTCCCCGTTGGCCACAGCCACCGCTTCCGCCTCGGCTTCTGGACTTTCCTTCTTACTTGAATCATCCTTGCCCCTACCCTCTTCAGAGGCCTCCTCGCCATCAGTTTTCTTGGGCTTGAGGTTCTTCTTAACGGTGAGCCACTCCATGCCGACGGCGCCCAGGATGGAGAGGCAAGCCATGATGAGGCCGACCTGAAAGCACACGCGCAGCGAGTTGTTATAGGCCTCCAGCCCGGTGACGTGGTACTTGGCGGGGAGGAAGTTGAGGAGGCTGCCGGCGCCCGTGCTCTGGATTAGCCGGGGACTGAAGCCCGGAATACCAGCGAGGCGTTTGGCCAACTGATTATCGAGTACGTTCTGGCCGACCGAGATGAAGACGGCACCGAAGAGCTGCGTACCGAAGAACATGAGCGACGCGCCGATAGCCACATCCTGGCGCGGCAGCACCGTCTGCGCGGCCATATTGGGTCCCTGGGTGCAACAGCCGAGTCCCCAACCGTACAGGATCTGGAAGCCAATCCACTTGCCCGCAATGGTGTGAATCTGGAGGGTAGTGAGCAGGCCGGCGCCGACCGCTGAGAGGCAGGTCCCGAAGATCACGAAGGGCGTATAATAGCCGATGCGGGAGACTAGCTGTCCAGTGACAATAGACGCTACGACCATGCTGATCACCATGGGAAGGAGGTGGTAGCCGCTTTCGATGGCCGAGTTACCGTCAATTACCTGGAACCAAACGGGAAGGTAGTACACTGGTGGTTTTGAAATTAGCAAGCGATGATGTTCTCCGTTCAAAATGCAATGGACTTACAAAATATCGTCTGATTCGCGCCGACACAAGAGCTCTCCCAGAAGCTGGTGAAGATGCTGCGCTGGATGAAGATACGTGGTGGCATCGTGGCTTGCTCTGGCTTCCAGATCTGGATCAAGGCAAAGGTGATTAAAAGCCCAAAGGCGAGCACGAGCAACGCGATAATACGGCCCTCGCTCCACTAAATTCCGTCAGCTCTACTAGTCCGAGGCAAAAAGAAAGGCGTTATAGGAGCAAATCAAGGCCTAAAACTCACAGCATACGTGGTGCCACCCCATTCTAGGGCCAGGCACAAGCAGACGATTCCGGGAAGGAGGGCAAGCAGGCCTAGAAAGTTGAGCTGCCGCAGCTTGTCTTTAAGAGCAATCTGGGTGTGAGGACGGTCGGGGACTTGAAGGACGAAGAAAATCAACACCATAACCACAGCTCCCAAAGGAAGGTTAATATAAAAGCACCATCTCCAGGTGACTTTTGTGGTGAATGCGCCTCCGACCAGCGGGCCGAGCACCGAAGAGATGCCAAATACTGCACCAAAGAGACCCTGGTATTTAGGCCGCTTGTCCAGCGGAATAGAGTAGGTAATGATGAGAATCTAACCACCATGATGTGAGCGAATCGATGGAAAAGACGGAGTAGACCAGACATAGAAAAGGGTTGTCGAGGGGTGGTACTTAATAACGAGAGAACGGAAAAGAGAAACGTACGACGCCAGAGAGAACACCTCCGCATCCCAAGCCGGCGAAGGCTCTGCCGAGGATGAAAGCAATCGAGTTTGGGGCCGCGCCGCAGAGTGCCGAGCCAGCCTCGAATATCAAGATGGATGTCATTAAAGTGGCTTTGATGTCGAAGAAGGAGTATATTTTTCCGAATACCAGCTGAAAGGCGCAATTGGTGAGTAGGTACGCCGTGCCATACCAACCAATATCGCCCGCCGAGTTGAACTCGTTAGTGATGGCGGGGATAGCGGTCGAGATAATGAGTTTGTCCTGTGAGTGGAGCTGGTCAGTTTGCAAACATATATTTGCTCCTTGAGGAGCCCACTACGTTGAACGCACCAAGGACACCAGGAAAGCGCCAACGAAGATGGAAACCATCAGCAGCACGAGCTTGAGACCTGAGGGGTAGACAGTGTCATCCATGGACGCAGGCGGCGCCATCTTGTCCTCCTATAGCTATTCTTTTGGGACAATGGTGTTGGAGGGTAGCGACTTCGACCCGGAAAGTAGAAGTTAATGAGATAAGGGCGTTCCTGGGGCTTTCCTTGCAAGTAGTAGTCGGAATATGTTTACTGTATTGTGATCCAAACCAAAGCAGGAAAAATCACTGTAAACTGGACAGAGGTTCAAATCAAAAGGTTATTAGGAGAAAAGCAAGCAAAAGCGAGAATATCCGTTTCTCGACTAAGGAGGGTGGTCACAAAAGTCCTGGCCGTGTCGATAGATGACGACAAAATCGTTTGCTCGGATCCCAATCGACTTCTACAAAGGTAAGCCCATATTTTGATGGATTTTATAATACAAGTCTCGTAGTGTGTAATGATCGACGGTTGCTACTTGAAGAATCTAAGTTAATACGCTAGCTATGTTTGTTATAAGCGCCGAGACCCCGCTATTGCGACTGACGGGGCCTATTTACCTCCGTGACCGAGTAGGTACCTGGGTATTCGAGTGGGTCAGATACCCAGTTCCGTTCATCGTCGCGTCGGACAATTCCTGTTGCAATATCGCTATACCCATTCTATCGCTCGCTTAGCTAGTATCCCCTATTCCCTCATTACGACCATTCAAGCACCTTCTGCCCCTATTTCATGGCCGCTGCCCCGCAGCACCCCATGTATATGGAAGAGACCTCCCATAGACCTATTCGGACAGGCAATGCAGAGTTTATCCATTGAACTGATCCCTAGCATTATAATCGTATTTCTTATATTGAAATGATATCAAGTATAAATAATATCAAAATGAATCTTTATTTACCATTGTATCTGAATTTCACTCTTCGTCGGAATATTAATATACACAAAATAAAGTGTGAAAATGAAATTCTTGATGTTAATGATTATTCGGAGTGTAGTCACGAGGTGATGTAGCCTGGAGAACTTAAATGCGTTAGGGATGCTTCGGGTCGAAGGAACTCAGTGCTTTGGGGATACTTCGGGCCCAATGAGCTCTGTGGTAATCGTGTTCTACGTACACGTCAACTCTACCAGCGAATGACAACTCCAAATCACTCGTAACTTAAGTGTGTAAGGAATAGCTTGAGTACCCGAGTTTTCTCGACAATGGGTGCGAAAATTGAAGTCTTTTAGCCATGAAAATGTAAACAATGATGTCTTCTGATTGGGAGGGGGAATACGGGTTCGGAAGGAAGGCGGGATCGGAAACTGAGGATGAGAGCGCGAACCCACCAAAGCCTTATCTACCTTAGTGTCGATCGTGCTGATCGCCTGGTGCTATATGTCCGAGTAAACTGGGCAACAAGTGCAAGAATATTGGAGCGCGCACCTATGGGTATATGAGCCATTCATTCCAACTCACGCATTTTGATCTATATCCTGTGTTTACAGATCGAACCTCAAACATGGTTTTCACTTCAAACATGACTTCGATGGAACTGAATTCGCAGGACGTCCAGTCGCCAGTTACTCTCGGGCTAGCTGGCTTCATGGCAACCTTTATCAGCTTGCTGGCGTATTTATCGTACACTCCTAGAGTCGATAAGAATTCACCAGCATTTACCACTGACACAGTCCCATTCATCGGCTCCTGGAGGTTCTTAACTCACAAACTGTGAGCCGTGCCTTTCTTTCTCTGCCACGAGAACATCTTAGCGCTAACAACGAGGTTTAGGCCCTTCTGGAGAAATGCCGTACGGATGTCCAAGACGGGTAACTTCAGTTTCTGGCTTGGTAAGACTCACATCGTTGGTGTGTCAGGCGAGGCCGCCCGCAAGATGTATCTGGACAGCCGCGAGCTGGATCTTATAAAAGGAATTGTCCTCATAGGACACGGACCAGACTTTATAGAAGGGCGATCAACGGTCATCCACGACATTTGGAAACCTAGGGGGCCCAACGGGCGTACTTACGCCCAGCGCCGCCTTCTCGACCTGCAGAAATCGGATCAGCTCGTCAAGCGTCTTCCCCGCGTGACTAGGGACGCCCGCGCCGCCTTCGAGGAGATGGCCAAGAACCCATCCGGCGTCACAAACCCGGCCAAGGCCTGCTTTGGCATTGTAGTGACGCAAGGCGCCCGTATTGTGTTCACTGATGAAGTCTCGGATGACCCTAAGCTACTGAAAGGCCTCTTGAGCTACGTGCCGGTTCTCCTGTCTACTAGCAGTCTTCACCTCCTTACCTTCCCTTGGATGTCATACTTCAGTAAAGCATACTGGATGCGTCGCTGGGGACGTCGTGGTCTCACCAGCATCGTGACGCCTATTGTCCACAAGCGGATGGCGAAGGGGGCCCCTCGCGTGGACGACGCTTTGCAAACCCTTATCGACAACGGCGACAGCATGGACTACATTATTAACTTCTCGATTAGCATGCTGTTCATCGCCGGAGCCAACGCCAGCGCCCTGTCCGGCGCCATGCTGAACATCGTGGCCCACCACCCCCACTGGCAGGAGAAGATGTACCGTGAGATCAAGGCCGCCGCCGAGGCCCACTCCAGGAACAAGAACGCGCCCCTAGTCGATCAGCTCGATTCGATCCCGCTCGAGGCCTGGGAGTCGTCATTCCCATCTATTGATCTCTGCTACGCGGAGGCTATCCGTATGTGGGTCGCATTTCCCATGGGCCGCATGAACGACACCCCTAACCCCATCCATATTCCTGGGACCAACGAAGTCATCCCACCCGGCAGCTACGCCTGCTATAACACCATCGATGTACACTACAACGAGGAGCTGTACCCAAATCATATGAAGTGGGACCCTGAGCGCTTCCGTGAGGGCCGCGAGGAATTCAAGAAGCAGACTTATGGTTGTGAGTACTCAAAAGTCATCCCCTCCCTTCAGTGTCTGTAAAGGACTTTAGTTCCACCCATGACTTTTAACTCTTCTTCCTTTATTCAAATTACACGTTTATAGCAATGACTGACTTCTTTTTCAAAAGACATGGGTTGGGGCGCGGGCCGTCACACCTGCATCGGCATGCGGTGGGCTAAGATACAGCAGAACATCCTCCTCGCCTACGCCCTAGCCATGTACAAGTGGAGCGGTTGCGATGCGAATGGGCAGCCCAATCCTCACTTCGCCCAACCAACGACCGCGTTGAACGAGCTGGCTCCCAGTTTGCCCCAGGGCCTTTACTGCAAGTATGTTCCTAGGGAGAAGATATAAAGAGCAAATTTATATCCAGACGGGATAGTGCGAAGGTGGAAGGAGTCAGAATAAGCGTGCGCACTGCCGCTGGGCTCGGAAACCTGGCGAAGGGTAAATGGATGTTTGTATCAAACCACTTTCGAGCAAATATTCTTGTCCAGTCTCTAAGTAACAAAGTCTCAAGTCGCCGGTGTCACATGTTGATGCTCGAAAGGGTGAGATCAACCCGCAGTCCTTCCACGCTGTTTATGCTGCTTGCGATCCTCGCGATGGCACTCATCTGCTGCCGCATTTTCGCGCGCAACCTTCTCCCTCGAAAATCGGCCTTTCAAATCAGAGCAATACTGTCTCACAAAGGTACAGTCTTCCTCTTGTCCCCGCATCAAGCTCGTCCTGGATCTCCTGGCAATGCTCAAAGTAACGGCATTGGCGTGCGCATGCACTCTCAACTTAAAGAACTTTGTTGCTCGATCTAACGACCCTGTGTCTCTTCATCCTTATACTCATCTATATGCTGTTGAAATTCCCCATCAGTAAAGCCGCCTGAAATCTTCGCTCGCTGTTCGTCGAGTTCGTCATCCGTGAAGCCGCTATTGCGCTGCCGTTGTTGATCGAGCAGAGACTTCGCTACCGCACTTTCCATTTGTAGAGCGTGATCTATAGTACTCTCGGCTTCGGCTGGCTCAACTACCGCAGGTGTAATACCTGCGAGATGTTGGCAACAGACTTCAGCMCGACGCTACTTTTTCTAACAATGATCTTCGGGCCGGCTATCGCCGGTTGCTTAGGGCAACCCCCGGCCGGGCGCATCACCTTAGGGTGTTTTGGTGGGGTACAGCACTCGCTCGAGGCTCGTTATTAAAAACCAAACTGAAAGTATTAAGTATATTCACTATTAACTATAAGAGTTGGTTATCCATTGATTATGAGTTTATTCTAAATACAGAGCCCAAAAGCACCGCAGGTTGTTCTTTATATGGAATCGGGTGCTTTTGGAGCTCTCGCCGAGGAACTTATAAGGAAATTTCTGGGTTGCTTCTGCTACTTCTACTGATGATTGTTCTGCTTGCAATCGGAGGAGACTTTGACGTCTTCCTTTGCTGCTGGCATCCTGTTGTGAGTTGGTAGTTGTCAAGGCCATCAATTGGCAAGCAGATTTCTAGATAGTCAACAGTCAAGAACGTCTTATTAAGGCTATTCCTTCTAGCAAAAGACAAGTGAATAAATCGAGAGATTCGGGTGCATTGTGCGCTGTAGGTTAGGAGATGAGAAGAGGTTCTTTATAACCTGACGGCCGGTATTTTAGTTGCGCAATTGTTGCACTAAAAAAGGCAACGCGCGCCGCCAATCGTAGGCAGTGCTATTTGGGTTCATATATTGCGACAGCAATATATTCAAGGAAAAATTTGCCCAGCTTGTGTAGGACGCGTAACAGCGGGTTTTCCTTATATCAGGTAAAAGTATAGAGGATTTCAGAGCTTGGGCTATGCTATCGATGAGCTGGACTCAACTGCACCTCCACTCTGCAAAGCGATTAAACAGCTCATTCTCCATAAGTCTCTTCATCGTATAAACGCTACTCATGCTGATGATAACCTCCAAACCTGCGGCCTGGTCCCTTCCTTCGCAACCCCTAATCTCGGGCAATACACGGCAGAAACTCATGGCTTTCGACTCCTGTATCCTAATTCGCTCGACCCTTCCTCCCACTAGTTGACCCCAGTCAAGATCGTACCACTCCATAGCCGCCCAAGAGTTAACACCAAAGGAGAACTCGTCGAGATCTGTACGGCCGAGTCTCACTCTGCTAATGTCAGGGACGGAGTTAACAGCTCCAATCAAGCGAGGGAGATAGTTGTCACCGTATTCCTTGACCTTGCGCCGCAGAGAGTGAGCGCATTCGGTTACGCCTTCGGGCGTGGATGTGACTGAGCTAAGAGGTTTTACAATGCTTCCCCAAGTAAAGACGTTGCCGATGAAACCTGCAGGCAGGGGCGATTTAGCCATTTGCCTTGCATCCATGAGAAAGCCGAGTCGTGATGGTTGGTATTTATCTAGGAAATCTTCCATGGAACTGATATCGTCACCAATTGCAGAGACGGCGAGGTTATCGCAAATGCATGCCTTTTGGGCAGCGATGACGCAGCACCATATCAAAGAGGCAAGAGCATCATTGGTAGAGATCCAACTCGTCTCATCACTTTCTAATTTTGATACCAATTCCTTGAGTTCCTTGAGCTTCGCTTTGGTAAAAAAGAAAAGTTCTCCCACAAACGGTTCGGATTTAGGCTTCGAAGGAGGTTGCGCTGACTCGGCATAGTAGAGATGATCTCCCAGGTCCTCTATTCTCGCACTGTTCTCCCCCTCCATGAGCCGGCTTCTGTCAACCAAATCAGAAGTGACAAGCTGCGACCCATCTCCACCTCGGCAATAAGCAGCCCATACACGAGCGACCGTGACAGATCCAGAGCCATCAGTGAAGGCGTGATTGATCATCATCCCTAAGCTAATACCACCTTTGATATAGGTTATTTGTGCGAACATAACTGGTTTTTCCACTACTGGCGGTTTGGCTTTCTGGAAAAGCACTGAGAATTGCGCAGGCATCAGCACTGGGTAGTTGATCTCGGACATAGGGAAGTGTTTCGAGCGCAAGGATTCATAGCTAGGATAGTCTGTCTCCCTTAGGTCTTTCACTGCAATCGCATCTTCGGAGGTCCTCCAGGGAGCCGTGACAGCCCATCTTCCTTTTTGCCGAGCATCTGGAAGGGGTGCAATGGTACCTGACAGAAGTGGGATCGCTTTGAAAGTCTGAGCGAGGGCAGAAGTTAAATTCTGTGTAATTGACGAGACATCGGAGCCGGAAGCTGGAAAGAATAGAACTTTGTGATCGTAGATGCCAGAAACGAGGTTATCGAGGGGTGTCAGAGGAGAAGGAGAATACTCTGGCAACAATGACGATGAAGCCATGCTGAGCTGTGCACTTTAGTGTGTTGTAGTCCAGCCAGAGGTGCGGGAAGGGTTGAAAATAAAACCGGTTCTCTGGAGAATAATGTGCCAGGGCGGGGAACTCTAGCGCACTTAGTAAGCTCTGTAATTCTCCGAATCCACATCTATATCATGTAATGGACATGAAAGAAACGTGTGCATCAGAAATCATGCTCGGCGCTCAGCCTCATGCTACTTCGTAATTTCAATCTCAACAGAAAGCCCGAAGCTCTCCGTATGCATACTCGCCATCGCAGTCCCAGGTTTCCGACGCACCAAAATGAGCAAATCACGCAGGTGACGCAAGAAGCCTGCATACTACCGAGGTCGGCACCAAAAGTACTGGACACGGAGACATCTGGGCCACACTTTCCGATAATGCCCCGCCTAAGGTTTACCTAATCCAGTATACACCAAAATGAACGATCGCAACCGTATGCAGCGGCGGCGGCGTATTAGAAGAAGGAGATGCGAAGGTATTTTGCCACAGCAATTTTCACACCAATACACGTTTGCACTGCAGCGTTAAGCTCGTTCGGCCATCTCACTGGCTCTGTAAGATCGCGTTTCCAAGGCCGGTAGCATGTTGCAGCTAGCACCGTTACTACTTAGATCATTCAAAAACGATTGATGTTGCTATCAATAAAGACTTCTCAAGGATGTTCGAAGTGAACAGAGTGAACCGCAACGCAAGCAGACTTATCGTACGCTGCCAATGGCTTTTCGCCTCTTTGTGTTTCATCTCCTTCTCTGTATTACTAATGTCTGCTGCGCTATGCTACATTGATAGCTTACTCTCCTTCTGGCGTGAGCAGCCGCCGTGTAAGTAGCCATTCTTGCTCTGTTGCGACTGTTTCTATTGGTACCTTGTTCGTATGCGCCAACGCAGTGGCGTGATTAATAGAACTGCCTGAAGGTTTTCTATCTGGTGCGGAGAAATCCAGATAAATTCAGAGTATATTGGCTTGGTAGTAAATATAGCAAATTTGTTAATCGAATATTCCTCGGTCGATCACTAAAGGAGATGATACGTTCGCTTTAGAAGCTGGGAAACCTGGGCAACCAACCACTAGCAGATCTTAAAGCCGTCGACAACCTCACCGTCCCTGATAAACTCCTCAATCCACCCGATAGTCATCCTGTTAGGTGTCAATGACCCTGTTTACTTGGTGAACTGAAGGGCATACTTACGTGCTCTTCTTCGTATCAGCAAAATTTTCGTGATCATTTACTAGATGCTCCTTGTACCACGGATCCTGCTTCATGCGCTTGTAGTCCTCGACGCTCTCGAAAACCACCTGGCTAAAGCAGTCAAAGTCGGCGACGTTGCACATCTGTGGGTCGAACAGCTCGGACATCAGGGCGCGTGTGGAACTTTGGTTATGAATCTGGTTTTCTCGGTCAGTGAGAAACTTGTGCGTGTCATCCATACAATGACGGAGTATTTCACCTGTGTCCATCTCTTGATTCCGTACTTGGCCATGAGGCCCTTGGTCATAGGTGCTGAGACATTGATCATATGATTGCGGTAATCTTCCTCGCTCATCCCCGGCTTACGGTAGCCGCAGATCGTGAGGCAAAGATACTTGGCCCTGGTTGGGCTAGACAACATAGGGGCCTCGGGCTCGCTGAAGGCTGTCATGTCGACTGGCTATACAAATACATTATGAGGGAAACGCGTAATAAATGCATGGCATCGGAGAAAGGGTGATAGGACAGGAAGGACGTGACATGTTGTTGCAGCTCGGCTGGTTGTTTCAGCCCGATGAATAACAGATAAAACGGTCTCTCCGGTCTCTAGTGGGTGCCTTAGTTGGTGAATCCGAAGCATTGCGACCCTAGAAAACCATCAGTCGCCGCGTCGATTGTTGGTACAAGTGAAGTCAAGCCCAAATTGCTGCGCTCGATTTACGCACGAACAATGGTGCTGCAACCTCATTCCGAAACACCAAAGGTTGGCGTGCAGGCCACTGCTTTGGTGACAGCCGCCTTTTTGTCAGGCAAGCAGGCATCCTCCCGTAAGCATGGCCGAAATATTGGATCAACTAACCTGTTGTTTTTACCCTAGGCGCTATGATGAGCATCTCAGCAATAGGGATTCCCGTTTTCCTCGACACCGACACCAAGTCCACCCACTTACTCCGCCAATGGGCTCGTCTCTATCACTACGGCCATATATACATGCCCTCGGTATCTGTTGCCGCAACCGGGCTCTTTGCATACGGTGCCCTGCGCAAGCGCGCTTCAGATTGCAAGCAATGGCGTATATACGCAGCGGCGGGTGCGACAACAATCACTATGGTGCCCTTCACTTGGGTGATGATGGATCCCACTAATACGGCCTTGTTTCGGCTGGAGGCATTGGCGTCGGCAACAGCATCGGCGGTGGACCTGAATGCTGCGCAAGAGCTTGTGGTGAAATGGGCGTTGCTGCATGTTGTTCGCTCCGTGTTTCCCATGGTTGGCGCAATTCTAGGCTTGGTGGGTGTTTTGCAGGAGCTCGGTCTCTAGTAGAGCCCGTTGTATAGCGAGCATGAGCTCGAACAGTCCGATACTGTTACCTCACAGAATGAAATCCCCCACAGATAATTCTATTCCGACTGCAACTTTTCCGATGTTTTCATTCTATCTACTTCTACTTCTCGGAAGGATTCTAACCCCTGTCATCTCGGGTAGTTTCCGCAGGCGTTCTAAATATAGTTTTAGCAGTTGCAAAACCTTCACAAGATCTTGGCATTTTCATTTACACCCCCCACCCTGCTCCCTAGAACGACTATCCATATAAAAGTCAATCTAGTCATATATCGGTGCTGTAGATTAAAGCGTGTATAAACGCGATATTATATATATCTAATATATATTCATAGCTAGTATTATAGCTAAGAAATTAAGGATTTAAGTTTAATTATTTAACTATAGTAACTATTATAAAGTAGGGTAATAATATTTATCTAAACTTAGACCCTTAATATCTTAATAATATTATATTTAAAATCTATAAGTAATATAGCTTTAGAATTATAAAAGTTAGATCTACAGCTTTTATATATAAACTTTATTAATTAGGTCAACTTTTCTATAGACGGTTGTGGTGGTGGGCGTAAATAAAAATGCCAAGATCTTGCGAAGGTTTTGCAACTGCTAATTGATTACCTAATTGTGATACAATTCAGAAGGTAGCTTACCTTAGTCCCTTACATTTATTAACATCTTATCAAGTTAGATGATATATCAAGAACTGTTTAATAGATAGATATTAATATACTATATTACCTATTCAAATAGGTTTATAGAAGGCTTCTATGATATGGATGAGGCCATACGAGGCATCGGCAACAAAACAGGAGCAGAAGGTGCTGGAATGGTCGGAATGAGGGAATAGAGTGAAACTAGCTAAGCGAGCAATGAAATGGGAATAGCAATATTGCAACAAGATCCCTATAGCTACCAATGCCTTGGCCCCTCACCATTCATAAGCGCTGGGCAATACTACTCGAAGCTTCCTAGTTCTTTCCAAGTCATTGTCTTCAATACTCTCTTGACCATGCAAGCACCCCATCATATTATTAAGAACGTACTTTTGCCTCAGCAATCGTATAAGCTGCGCACCACGAGTATCATGGGTGTCTGCAACGTCGTCCAAGCAGTGAGGTAAGAAGTGCTGGTTTGTCGACTCAACATTACAGTCTGCTTGTGCTTGTCGCGTCGGACTACGTGAGCAAGAGACTCTTATGCGTAGATCGGAGCCTTGTTACACTTCGGGCGTTGCAACTTCCCACTCCCGCACTATGGAGTAAGTAACGAAAATCTGGACGGAGATCAGGCACGTCCATGTATAGCCACTTCTTCACGGCCAAACGAGCGAATATTCCAAGGTCGAAAATTGTCTCCAGTACCTATATGTACTCACTTGAAGGTCCATTTACATTAAGTCGAGGTTACCCAGAACTAAACATAAACGAAGGACGGTGTTAAATCCGCCGCGTGGCAGTCTGCTGTACTGCTTCTAGACAGTACCATTTCTTCTTGCCGCCTCTCATCTCGAAAGCGACCTTGTGATCACCAGCCAGCTTGCGTAGCACCTCGCCGATGAATGGCTCCAATGCGAGAGTCCGCGTACCTTCGTCCAGCGATCCGCCGTAGATTTCAGTTACGAGGTCCTTGACGGTGACGCTCTTCTCGCCACGGCTACGGACCCGGCCAAGCGCTTGTAAGACTTGCCTCTCACGCCGCAACTTATGATTTAACTCTCCATAGATCTTGGCTGGCAAATTGGTGATCGTGGTGCCGTGAGCAGGATAACCGATACCGCAATGCTGAGCGTGCATCTTTTGCAGGCTGGCCATGAAGGTACCCAGATCTTCTACCGCGCTGGTGCCGAAACCAAGGATATTGTCGCCAGTGAACATGGCCTGCTCCTCTTCGAGGATGAAACACATGTGGTCTTCTGAATGTCCGGGCACATGCAGAGCACGGACGGTCGCGCCCTCGACCTGGAATATCTGCCCGTCGGTAATGTTCTGCTGGCCTTTGTCCGGTTGATTCTTGTAGATGGAATCCTTGAGGTGCGGGTATAGGCGGAGGAGACTAGGAACGCCGCCGGTATGGTCACCATGCCAGTGGGTCAGCAGGACGTGGGACAGACTGATGTCCATGGATTTGAGCGTGGATGCAATCAGTTCTGCCCATGCTGGCTCACCGCCGGAGGTGTCGACGATKATTCGGTGATGGCTGGTGCCGAGGATGAATGTGTTGGTCCCTTGTAAAGTGAACTGCGCGGAAGTGTCAGCCACTGAAAGTTTACGGGCAGCAATTGGTGTTGGACAGCGTGACGTATTTACCTTCCCTGGATTTTGACCTAGTACACGAAGTACTCTGGGGGTGAGCTGTTCAATATTCGCTAAGGGGGTTAGACGGGCTGTTTGGCCCTTGAGGTAGTCATCGAATGCGCAGATGTTCAGCGACTTGTTGATCTGCCGGTAACCGCCCTTGTCATCTTGCAGAGTTAATGTATTAATCTCTTGTAGCATTGTATCGAGGTATTGGCAAAAATTTGCTAGCTTTAGCTTGATGTTGTGATACGTGTATCATACAAAGATTTTGTACAAAGACAATTTAGGCTCAACAACGAGGTTTGACTAATGCTTGCTTGAAAGGAGGTAATGTAGAGGCAGCCGTGCTAATAAATTGATGATATACAAGAATGAGTTTACTCTGTGCTGCCGGGAACAAAGCGCCGACGCAGTGGGTAATATAACCAAAAATTTGATGGATCACCGATCATCAAGTGTCAACCAAATCCTAGGTATCTTGTGCGTCAGCCAAGGATTTTCGAAGTGCGTTGGCGCTCTAGTCCATGCCGAACGCACCTTCAAGGTTCGGAATCCGATGCTATGTCACACGTCTCTCCGAGAGGGTAACAGCCACCCAAAAACCTAGCCTCAGCTTTCTCGCCCGAACGATCTTCTCAGCCATTCATTTCTTAGTCAGAGTACAGTCAGATTTAGGTCAAGATTTGAAGGGCCCTAGGTCCTCGGACTCATCTTTCACGGCTCAAACATTTGACCTATACCTCTTGACCTTGGGTTCTCGATAACAAGAACAAATCTCGTGGTGACCTTTAAGGGCATACAAACCGCCGAATTGCACAAAAGGAGCAAGGGAACTGAGCGGCCTGCCAACCATTGCCGTCCGACAGCTTCTCCTTCATAGCCTCGAGCGTTATCATATAGGTGCAGCATTTGGATTATTTGTATCGATGCTACTCTTTCGAAAAGGGGACCTGATGAGAACCCTCGGATAGTAAAGGTCGGGATGAACTACGGGCATTTAGGGACGGGTGAACCGCTGGACAGTTGTGGAGATTTGAAGCTAGTGTGAGGMTGAGTAACAACCTTCTATTGTGCAACTCAGCGCGCATATTTGTCGTAGGAAAAGGACATGCCGAGCTCCACCGAATGAAGTTGAGCAATAAGCCACACCCGTCAACAACAACCCTCGTAGAAGCGGCGGAGTGGAGATGGTGGAGTAGTGACCAGTTCCCGTATTGACCTTATCATCAGATTGCGAGTATTTCCGAGGCTACCATTGATAGATATGGCTTTTCAGCGCTCCAGCTGCAGTTCGGCCGCTCTGCTGTTCCTTCTCCAGTACAGACTCGCTTTTTGCAGATCCCTCTCCCTTACATTCAGGCGGCCAGAGGATCGTCTGTCACATTTTGATTTATATCCTTCTTCTCTTTCTTTCTTCCTTCCACCGCTAGTCATCCACATTGATGCCCATCTATACTCCTACCACAAGCTCAGATTCCGGTGGGGACTCGCGCAAGATGGAGCTCGTCTATTTCAGTAATGAGTTTCCGAGGGACGACCTGCAGGACCTCTTTCGCCGCCTGCACAACCACAGCAAGGACAAGCATCACCCGATCTTGGCCCAATTCATAAATGAGACCACGTGGGCTGTCAAGGACGAAGTTCGGCGGCTACCGACTGAGCTGAAGCAACTGATCCCACCATTCGAAAACGTCTTGAGTTGGGCAGAGAACACCGAGCTTCGGGAAGGCCTGATCTGCGGCGCTGTAGATGGAGTGCTACTCGTCGTCGTTCAACTAGCGACGTATATTGGGTGAGCGGTTTCATCTGTATAAAATACGAGAAATTAATCGTTAAATCATGTTATTAGATATGCCGAGAACCATCCTGAGGAGCTGAGTGACTTTGCAAACACATGCCTTGCTGGCCTAGGCATTGGCCTACTGGCATCGACCAGCGTCTCATTGTCATCGAAATTGGCCGACTTGCCACTGGTCGGAGCAGATGCCGTCCGCCTAGCCTTCCGCATGGGTATCCATGTCCAGAGCGTTTCAGAAAACTTGGAAGCCCGCGAGCTGTCAGAAAGTCCAGATACGTGGGCATATGTAGTTCACAATGTCGACCCAGCTGCCGCCCAGAAGGAGCTCGATGCCATGCACTGTCGAGAGGAGATACCTGATACGGGCAGAATCTTTATAAGCGCCGTCAGCCGGACTTCAGTCACAGTGAGCGGACCACCAGCGAGGTTAAAGGCGCTATTTAATAAGTCAGAGTTCTTCCGCGAGTCCAAGTTCATCGCGCTGCCAGTCTACGGCGGCCTCTGCCATGCATCACATATCTACGGCGCGCAGGATACACAGAGCATCGTCCATGGCAGCTCATTGAACACCCTTGGCACAAAGTCTTGGCCGGTGATACCAGTCTACTCGACCAGCACCGGTCTGCCGTACCCAGCCAAGAGTGCAGCAGAGCTGTTCGAATGTGTCGTCTCGGAACTTCTCACGCATGCAATTTACTGGGACTATGTCATTCGTGGCCTGCTCGACCGAGTAAAGTGCACCGATGCCTCCGAAGCGGTGCTGTACTGCTTTGGCAATTCCATTCCCCTCAACGATCTCAACACCGCCTTGAAGAACAGCATGCCACACCTCGACGTCTCCATCAACGATCTCATGCCATGGAGTTCCCAAGTTGCACCAAGAGACACTACGCCCCGCAGCACGAAACAATCCAAGCTCGCCATTGTCGGCATGTCCTGCAGACTTCCAGGAGGCGCGACGAATACCGAGAAGTTTTGGGAGCTCCTAGAGAAGGGCTTGGACGTCTCGCGGCGCATCCCAGCTGACCGGTTCGACGTTGACACCCACTATGACCCAACAGGCAAGCAGCTGAATAAGAGCATGACACAGTATGGCTGCTTCATTGATGAGCCTGGCTTGTTCGATGCGCCCTTCTTTAACATGTCCCCACGTGAAGCTCAAGTTGTCGACCCACAGATGCGTTTGGCACTTGTCACCGCATATGAGGCGCTGGAGCATGCTGGTTATGTTGGCAACCGCACCGCTGCCACACAGTTGCAACGTATTGGTACCTACTATGGCCAAGCTGCAGATGACTACCGTGAGGTCAACCAAGGCCAGGAGGTTAGCACCTACTATATTCCAGGTGGTTGTCGCGCGTTCGGTCCTGGCCGAATCAACTACTTCTTTAAATTTGCGGGTCCCAGTTACAGCATCGATACTGCTTGCTCTTCCGGACTTGCAGCGATTGAGGTACGGCTCGGACTTGTGGCACTCTCGAAATCAGAAGATGCTAATACATTGTCATAGGTCGCCTGCCAGGCCCTTTGGAACGGCGAGATTGATACCGCGGTCACTGGCGGTGTCAATGTACTGACCAACCCAGACGGTTTCACTGGTTTATGCAACGGCCACTTTCTCACCAAAGGACATAACGCATGCAAAACCTGGGATGCAACCGCCGATGGATACTGCCGTGCGGACGGTATTGGGTCTCTTGTTATCAAGAGACTTGAAGACGCTAAAGTAGACAACGATAACATTTTGGGCGTCATTCTCGGTGCTGGAACTAACCATTCTGCCGAAGCCGTCTCCATCACTCATCCCCACGCCGGCCATCAAGCTTATCTATCCCGCCAGGTACTTCGCCAGGCCGGCGTGGATCCCTTTGATGTGTCGTATGTCGAGCTCCACGGCACTGGTACCCAAGCCGGCGACCACGAGGAGATGCAGGGCATTTTGGAAGTGTATGCTCCGCTCACTAAGCGCCGTAGCAAGGACCAGCCACTGCATATTGGTGCTGTAAAGGCGAACTTAGGCCATAGCGAGTCTGCTGCAGGTACGACGGCATTGATTAAGGTACTTCTCATGCTCCAAAAGAACGCCATCCCGCCGCATGTTGGCATCAAAACGGAGATCAACCCTAGGTTTCCGCGAGACTTTGATAAGCGTAATCTCCATATTGCGTTAGAGACGACGCTTTGGCCGCAGATACTTGACAAGAGGCGGCTTGCAGTTGTCAATAACTTTGGTGCTGCCGGTGGGAACACGACCATGGTCCTAGAAGAGGCACCGATTCGCGCCATCACGGAGACAGACCCGCGCCAGATTCATATCATCGCAGTCTCGGCTAAGACCAAAGTTTCATTGGCAGGAAACATTGAGCGCTTAATTGCCCATCTTGACGCGCATCCGAATATCAATCTCGCGGACCTTTCGTACACGACGACCGCACGTCGCTATCAGCATACTTATCGTGTGGCAATTACTACCTCTGATGTGGTCCATCTGAAGAAGCAGCTGACTTCCCGCTTGGAGAAGATCGATTCGATCAAGTCTATTGGAAAGTCCGGCCCACCGTCAGTGGCTTTCACCTTCACTGGCCAGGGCGCTTCTTACAAATCGATGAGCCTGGAGTTGTACCACGATGTACCCACATTCAAAGAGCATGTTCAGCATCTTGATTCTCTCGCACGCGGCCAAGGCTTCCCATCTTTTATTCCCGCTCTCGACGGGTCGTACCCTAAGGACCACGCTCATTCTCCAGTCATTACTCAGCTTGCCTTGGTTTGCACCGAGATTGCTTTGGCCAAATACTGGTCTTCTCTCGGAGTCAAACCAGACGTGGTCATAGGCCACAGCCTAGGCGAGTACGCTGCAATKCACCTAGCTGGCGTAGTCACTGCTAGCGACACCATATTCATGGTCGCACGCCGGGCTCAGATGCTGCAGGAAAAGTGCAAAATTGGCAGTCATACTATGATGGCCGTCCGGGCTTCTCTTGCACAGATAGCTGAGAGCTCAGCAGGTAATGTGTACACTATTGCATGCGTTAATGGTCCTTCAGATACGGTGCTCAGCGGTACCAAAGAACAGATGGATGAGGTCGCTGTGATGCTCGAGGCGGCTGGCCACCGCTGTATCAACCTAGATATCGCTTTTGCTTTTCACTCCGAGCAGACCGACCCTATTTTGGAGGACTTTGAGGCTATCTTGAAGACAGGCGTTCTCTTCCAGGAGCCAAAACTACCATTCATCTCACCATTACTCGGTAAGGTTATATTCGACGGTAGGACACTGAACGCCAACTACGTCCGCCGCGCCACTAGAGAGGCGGTCGACTTCCTGTCTGCTTTAGAGAACGCTGAGAAGATCTCTACCATTAGTGACGAGACTATCTGGATCGAAATTGGGCCGCATCCTGTCTGCACTAACTTCGTCAAATCCACCATCCCGCGCACCGAGCTCGCCGTCCCATCAATCCGCCGGGGTGACAAMAACTGGAAGACTATGGCTGAGAGCCTAGCTGCTCTGCACCTTGCTGGTGTCGAGATTAGCTGGAATGAATTTCATCGCCCATTCGAGAGCAGACTCTGCCTTCTGGATCTGCCGACGTACGCCTGGAATGACAAGGACTACTGGCTGCAGTACAAAGGCGACTGGTGCTTGACCAAGGGCAATGCTTTCTACGAGACCGATAAGGACGCTGCCAGAGCCAAAACGGCACCAAAGACACCACTGAGAAGCGAGATTCAGACGTCAACGGTGCAGCAGATCGTAGAGGGGACTTTCAACGGCTCCGCCGGTACAGTGGCCATACAGTCCGATCTTATGCAGCCAGACTTCCTCGCTGYCGCTCATGGGCACAGCATGAACAATTGCGGTGTTGTTACATCGGTAAGTCAGCTCCTTGCGAGATCCTTCCGTCACAATGTGCTTACCGGTTGTCTAGTCCATCCACGCAGACATTGCCTACACCCTCGGTGACTACATTTACCGTAAATTACACCCCAAGGCCAAAGACGTCAAGATGAATATTGCCAATCTGGTCGTCACAAAGGGTCTTATCGCTCAGAATAACAACAAGACGCCTCAGTTGATCCAGGTAACTGCTACCACTGCCGATATCCGCTCAGGTGTGGTCGACTTGACATGGCAGAATGTGGACAACGACGGTAACGTCCACGAGCCATTCGCTACCGCCAACATTGTTTACGGCGATGCATCTGAATGGCTCTCCTCTTGGACTTCTATTGCTCACCTCATCCACGGCCGCATCGAAGCGCTCGAGCGCCTAGCTGCAGAAGGTAAAGCTAATCGCTTCTCACGCAACATGGCGTACACCCTCTTCGCCAGCAATCTGGTTGACTACGCCGAGAAATACCGCGGCATGCAATCCGTAGTAATGCATGAGCTGGAAGGGTTCGCTGACGTGCAGCTCACCACTAAGGAAAGCGGCGTCTGGACTGTCCCGCCGTACTTTATCGACAGCGTGGCACACTTGGCTGGCTTTATCATGAACTGCTCCGACGCTATGGACACGCAGAACAATTACTGTGTCACTCCTGGTTGGAAGTCGATGCGATTCGCGATGCCTCTGGTTCCAGGAGCCAAGTATCGTTCGTACGTTAAGATGATTCCGACGGTGGAGGACCCATCGATATACTTGGGCGATGTGTACATCATGCAAGACAATGTCATCATGGGTATGGTCGGTGGCATCCAGTTCCGTCGCTACCCACGCATCCTTCTCAGCCGATTCTTCTCACCGCCGGACAAGATGGCTGCCATGGATAGTAAGCCAAAGGCCGCCGCTTCTCAAGCTCCAGTTTCAGCGCCAGCCGCACCAAAGGCCGCCGCACTAGAGCCAAAGCCGGCACTCACTCGCCATAATTCCGGCTTCGGCGGCGAAAATGAGCAGAGTAAGCATCTGCCTACCAACCTTCATACCACTGCGCCCGCTCCACCGAAGGACGCTGCCACAGATGCCACGGCACCATCGGTCGAGTCTGCCGCCGCTTCCGGCAGCATCACTGCCAAAGCACTCATTCTTGTTGCCAAGGAGGCCGCCCTGGAGATTTCCGACCTGGAGGATGACGCTGGTTTCGTCGACTTGGGCATTGACAGTCTAATGTCGCTGGTCATCGCAGAAAAATTCAGAACAGAACTGGATGTCAAGGTGGGCAGCAGCCTTTTCTTGGACTACCCGACAATTGGTGATTTGCGGAGGTGGTTGGAGGAGTATTATAGCTAGATGGAGTGAAACGGTCAAGGGTAATGAACGACAGCGACGCGTTGTGTAATTTTGCTTTGCAATAGTGTTTCTCATAGCTGCTGTAAGATGTTGAGCAGGAAGACGGTGTGACTCGGACTGCATAGCCTGAGAGCTATCTATGGATGGGAGCTCCTAATATACGTAATACTCATTAAGGTCAAACGAGGATAGAGGGATAGGCGTTTGGCAAGCGCTCGGAATATCGTTGATCCATACCGAAGCGCACTAGCAAGGATCTGGAGAACCTCGTATGTAGCCACGCGGCATTCCCTATTTACCAGGAAACAGCCAACCAGTCGGCGGTCTGCAAAAGGGGTTTGGATTCACCAACCTGATAGGTGTCAACAGTAGTATCTAGAAGGTGCTAGGATAGCGGATAGTAGATAGCCAATAGTATGATGCTGATTAAGATACTGATGCCTACCTAACATTCAACATCACGATACAGGGACTTGATCGCCTACTTACACATTTACCGCGAGCCTATCGCTAGCTCTTAGCTCAGAATTGTTGTGACTCCTTGTACCCTGGATTTTGCTGCCATGACAAGCTCGAGCCAGCTCGAGACATTGAGTGACGAGCTCGCCATTGCTGCTAAGACCTTTAGTGACCACTGTCGGAGTGATGACACTGCGAGGCCTCATCTGGTCAACGCGCCTGGTGAGGTGGATCGCGCTAGACGCAACATACTTACCATTGCAACTCGCTTGCAAACCCTGTTGGCCGAGCCGGCCGAGTTTATTCAGCATCTTGCCAGTCAGGTTTGCCGCACCCGAAACTTGGGCGTAGAAACGGACTGAAGCGGTGTGCACAGAACCAACTCCTCGCCTGTCTGAAGTGGCTGGGTGAGTTCCAAGTGCTTGCATGTATTCCGCTCAGCGGCAGCATCCCTGCCAAAGATGTCGCTGACCTGGCTGGCGTACCGGAGTCGCAGCTGTGTCGTGTTGTACGTATGACGGCGACGGCTGGCTTTCTCCACGAGCCTCGGCCAGGTCATATCGCTCATACGGCCTTGTCGGCGCCATTTGTTACCAATCTCTCCTTTTTAGACGCCACTATGTTCCTTGCCGAAACCGCAGCACCCACAGCGTTGCACATGGCTACAACGACGCAGCGGCAAGGAAATCTGGAATCACCGAGCGACAGCGCCTATTCTATTGCCTTCAATACTCCACAGCCGTTCCAAGTCGTCTGTGCAGAACGGACTAGATTGCAGCGCCAGTGGTCTGCCTATCGCCGGTGTGTTGGAGACATGGACGATAGCGTTTCTGAGCTTCTCGGCCGACTGAACTGGCGTAGCCTGGGCAGCGCGTGTATAGTCGACGTGAGTCTCATGCCCTTAGGTGCTAGTCATGATACACAGGACTGTCCAGTTCACGACTAACTCCCAAATTGTACGTATAGGTGTGTGCTCACTCCACAGAAACTGCCATGGCCCTTGCAGAGATGTATCCAGCGCTTCATTTCATCGTCCAGATGATTGACCCAGCACAACATAGTAATGCCACGGTTGGCACGGATAGACCGGATGATCTTAGCGGGCGTATCACTGTGCAGAAAAGAATGTCTGCAGCAGTCCAAGTAGTCAAGGATGCCGCCGTGTACATCCTTCGTCCAACCGCGCCAACCTCCTCTCTCCCCCCTCAAATACTTACCGAATTGAGGGCGCATCTTGGTGTGCTACGTGCGAATGCCTCAGCCACTCTGATCTTGGCACCTCCATTGCTGCCGGAGCCGGGAAGCGTCGACCTGGACGTCGAAGCCATGGCACGCCTACGAGATCTCTCCCATCTGCAACTGACCAATGAGGGCGGGTTGGAGCTGGGCGAGCTGATGGAGCTAGTTAACAATGTTCATGACAGCAGAGGCCGGCTCGTGGTTGCTAACAAGCTTCGCTCCCGCAACAGCGCTACAGTGGCTCTGGGGGTCAAGTACGAGGCCTACGCAGATGCCTCTCAGATGGCAGAGCCAGCTCTGATATGAATGGATGCGATCGATCCCTTTAAGTGGCCATAATCCACCTTTCAGGGTAAAATGCGGAATAATGCCGCTTAGAAGTGTAGCCCCTACGGACAACCTAAAGTCGGGCCGCCTAGACGAGGTTTCCAGGCGTAAATCTTGCTTCTCAGGAAAAGAGTTTTAGGGGCCTTTAGGCGTCAACCTTAGGGGGCTATATAGTTCAAAGGTCATAACTCTTATTTTCTTACTATCTTTATCAGTTACTAAGCTACGCAAGCGACTAGAGAGGCTACCAAAGACTAGGTATATTTATAGGCTATATTGAATATATATATACGACTATTAAAGATGTTGGAATGAGCATCTAGACGCTATTCGATAGGATATGGTTGAAGATGGATGGACTCGAGGGGGTGAGCCAGCGTCAGCCACCCAAGGGATACAACGATTAGTCATTCGATCTATTGGTCTATCCTTCCATTACTTTCCTTCACTTTCATTCACCTCCTTGTTCCATCTTAATTCCTTCTCCTACCCGCCTCCCTTCGCATCCCATAACCTTTTCTTCCTGCACATTTCCGAGCTGAGAGTCTCATAAACGGTTTCTCTTACAACTATCACAAGCCAAAACTCGTGTTTGCGGATTAGTACTTAATCGTATTAGGTTCGATTCCTAATAGCGCTGGTACAATGGTGTAGCGGTTTTGTATTCTTTCTATTCGCCGCTGACTGCACTCAAAGAAGTACTGCAGAAGATTGTGATAGCATTTATCACATTTACGTAGTCCCAAACACAACGTCAACTTAGATGTGCACAATTGTGTCGTTCTCGAAGATTGGCAACAGATTGACCAACCAGTCGACATCTGGCTTCACCAACTTGAGCTCAATCGCAAGCGGCGAGTTGATCCGCTCGGGCCAGGAGGCGAATCTTCATTCCAGTGATTATAAAGCTGGGTCTTCCAGTGCTGTCCGCATATGTAGCTGGTGGGGCTAGTAAACCGTGTTGGAGATAGGCGGATGGTGAGAGTGAGGGGGTGAGGTACCCGCAGAGACAGCTGCAATGCTATTCAGGGGATATTCGAGGAAAGATTCTTGTAGGAAGACGTACACCATATGCTTATATCCGATGTCAAGCTCAACAAGTCTCCGATAGTTACAGCAATGCTGCCACCCTTGTTCCTGCGCCATCTCCAGGATTAGGATACTTGAGTGACAGTCGTTCAACGGATCTTCCAACATTGTTCCCGCACAGCGCATGACGTTCAATGAGCTAAGTGCTCAATACGATATCAGGGGGGATCATCGAAGACAATCGCCAAGATTGTTAGCGAACAGCGGCCATCGTTGGAGTCTTCGAATCATTGAAAGTCGCTTTCCCTCGTGACCTTTAGGGTCATATCATGAAGCTGTGGGAGAAGATAATAATAAGATAAAAACCGACAGACCTTTCCGAAGGCGTCAAGCATGACAATTCAGGGATTAGTGACTTAATTATTGACAATTTTAGTCTTTTTAGCTCCCGAATTTTTATTTGCAGAAAATGCTATGATGCATTGATGCCGAGTATCTACTTATGCTGATCTGTACAAGTTTTCCTGCTATACATGATCCCGCTCTAATGTAAAAAAGAAAGCACTAAAAGAATGGATGAGAAAAAAAAGAGCATGCATGCTTACACATTTGCCAACTCTTGCCAATTATTGATCCGCCTTCTTACATGGCACGGCGCACATAGTTCTCAGCAAACTTGGGAGATCGCTTGAGCTTAGCAGCGACCATATAGCCACCAACACATTTGGTGCCAGCTGCAACAGGGATCCAGGTGACGGTGTTGCTCATAGTGCAGGTACCGATTTGAAGACCATCAGGGGAGCAGATGGATTGGCCTGGCTGTGTGCAGGTTCCAGTTGACGCGCTGGAGCCGGAAGCAGGAGCGGCGGCAGGGGCGGCGGCAGCACTGGTAGCAGCAGGAGAAGCAGCCACGGCAGGAGAGGCAGCGGACTGACTATCAACGGCAGCAGGTGAGGCAGCAACTGATGGGGCGGGGGTGACTGCTGCAGCTGGAGCTGAAGCGGCGGGAGATTGGCTATCTGGAGCAGCGGCTAAGGCGGCAGGAGAAACAGCAGGAGAAGCAGCCCCAGAGCCGGCGACTGAGGCACCAGTTGCAGCGGGTGCGGCAGCACCAGATGAGCCACATTTAGGGCCAGTGGGAGCAACGGGTAGGTTGGAAGATGCTTGAGGGTTAACGGCGGCTGATTCAACTGATGCTCCTGGGTCAGGGAACAACACATTCTCAGAGTCGACGGTTTCACAGTCCGTGGTGGGAACATTGGCGACGAACATGGGTGGGAAGCTGGATGCGCGGACTGCTAGTTCGGGATGGCCAAAGTCTTCGGTATCACTGGAATAGACGGTACGCTTGCCAGGGGTGGAAGAGTTGCCTGACGAGCTCGAGCCTGAGCCTCCCGTGATCGCGACGTTTGCGCAGTTCATGTACATCTCCCGATTCCCAATCTTATTAAACCTATTGGGACTAAGTCAGCAACAGTCGCAAAAGGGACACAAGGGGGCTATGGAAAGACTTACCAAGTCCAAGCAAGGGTGTACGTCCCAGGAGTAATACCATCAGGGATGGTGTAGTTATATGTGTCCGGATCAAGCTCTCCGGCATTATTGTCCGCACCCAGATTACCAGCTGCATTTCGTGCTGGACATCCACCGATAATGGAATGGATTACCATCCATGTGGATTGCTTGGTGGCTGGATTGTCGGAGGTGAGGGAGATTTGACAAGAGCCACCACCGTGTACAGCCTCACCCTGTAACTGGAGCACTTGTTGAGAGCCTATAGCCATCTTGGTGACTGTTCCACCAGTGTTGCTCGTAGCCTTGCACGGAAAATTATCACCGTTAGCATCGATAGGACTATTGTTGGGGGAACCATATGGCGGCGGGTTAGCCATGACCATGTGGGCGTTGGCGCTAGAGGCCATGAGAGCGATAGCCGTAGCTGAGAGAGCGGCTTTGATGGAAGGCATGTTTTTTTTGTTTTTTAGTGTGGYTTTCGGTCGTTTTGTCTGTTTGCTTGTGAGTGGATGTTGTGTGGTGTTCTGATTTTGAGGATTGAACGTAGAGCAGTGAGGGTGGTATTTATAGCATTGTAAAGAGGAGGGCTAACAAAGGAGGTTTGACAGTAAGGGTTTAACAAGGTTGGGCATTCATAATACACATTGTGATAAATTGACGAAGGAACAAAGAATCTGAGATGGATCATTGCCACAGTTCAAAGGAAGATAAGGTATTGACGTGGACGGCGACAACAATGAAAGTTCATATTGACAGTAATGGATGACGTACCTATCAACAATAGCAATACTACTCACTGGGAGTCGTAATTCACTTGGGAAATGTTGACAAGAATGACCGGTCTATTAGTGTGGCAATATGTTTTCACAAAGTTATGAAGGATAGTGAGTCTGCCACAGGCACGACCTAGAGAATGAAAGTAAAGTGGATAAGTAAGGACCAGCCTAGAAGAATGAAAGTGTCGTAAATCGTAAGTAGGAGATGTAGTGGAGAAGAAGAAACAGAAAGAGGAAAAAGACGCGGGCAGCAAAATATTAAGTAGCGGGGCTTCATCACGCCGTGATGACTCGATGCTGTATGACGATTCCACATCCTGTGGGACAATGGCAATGTGAATTCACTTGCCACGGAGTGACTTCAATCATTGGAGAGTAAATGGCCGCAAAGCTGCGACCGCCCCACGAGAGCTCAAGGCACTAAGTCATTACGGGGCGTATCTGATGCTGGTTTGAGGACATCGGCTTCGGAACTGTAAGGTCTTCAACCACAGAGACATCTACCTCACCACATTATCTGAAGCAGGCGAGCCTAGATGTCTCAACCAAGCGCTGTCGTCGACCATTGAGAATCAAGGTACCCGGTTTGACGATTAGCCCTGGGTTCCTGCATTGTCGCCGGAAGAGTGACGGATGGGTGACGAGTAAGGATCTAAGGGTACAACGGCCCGGGGGTCGCAACAAAGATCTTTGTTAGTCAACAAAGCTTTGGTAGGCCGTATGCGTAGAATGCTGGCAAAGGAGTGGTGTTGAGTTTTAGCCACCAGTCCGGAAATAGAAGCCCATCACAACAGCCAATCATCGCGCGTAGCATCCTTAGCGTGAAGAGATTCGCGCCGAGGCTTATGCAGCCGCGCCGGCGACCTCTTCAGCCTGTGGCCACAACCTTCTCTAACCACCCAAAACTTGAAACACGCTTCAGATCTCAAACATCGACTCATTGGGAACGCGTCTTTTGCAGCACAAAGAGCAAGGCCTGCAGCAACCACTTGCCTCCATCAACAGGTCTTTCGTGGAACGCGCCATGAGAAACCATGATTCTGTGGTCATCTCAAATTAACAGTCCTTTCCTTGCCATCACTCGCACGCTGCCATCATCTTCCAAGCCTGTATTCTCAATACTTCTGACCGACAAAAGAGAGCCATCAAACACACAATAACCTACAGAATGGCTAGACGTCTAATATTCTGGAGCCAACGGCTCTCAAACGTTTTGCAAGCTGGATCACGAAGCCGAAAAAGCAGATATCAGAAGCTTTGATGGTTGAAGTTCCTTCAGACACCTGCAGCAAGGAAGAGGAAGAATCACGTCGGCATGAGACATCCCGCCACGCCTGTGCAGTCCATGGGACTTGCTTATCGAATAGGAAGCTTGGAGCTTCTCATCTGCAACGAGTGCCTATGCCTTCGAGTCAACCTTCTGCGATCGACCTGACCATGGCCTTATCATCCATCAGAGACGAGCATGTACAGCAAGGACATCTACGCGTATCTACATCTACATCTACATAGGCAGCGTACTAGCACCCTTCCACACGAAAACCGTTACGTGATGTCACGACTCGGCCCAGCACAATATTCTTTGCGGAGTCTTCAACATGCTGAATGGTCGATCGGATTGTGGCTTCGACGTGGACGCTCAGCTTGCCTTGCTTGGCGCAGTCAACCTATTCTAGTCGAGAACGAAAGTGCTTATTCGCCATTCTGACGAAATTGAACGTTCCATCTGCTACAAGTCTATTTTGTCTTCAGGTGTCCTTCCGACGCATAAGTGCTTCAACACAAACGACAATGGAGGCAGAGTGTGACTATTTCAACCACAATGGAGCCTTAGTCGATATGTTGGAGTCACGACGTGAATGTCAATTCGGAGCTGGTGGAGAGGCTTCGGGAGTACTTCATTGCCCATGAGAGGCAACCTTGATAGGTGTTGAGCCGCTAGGCTGTACCCCTGTATAGATCGAATTCCTTCAAACACCAAATGTACCATGAACTAGGATGTCAACTCTACAATGCGTCATTGCCAATCAAAAGACTTACCAAGACTTATCTTCTGTTCTTGTGAAGATTTTCCCTCCCCAGCCCCAGAACAACCTCACCGCGCTCGAAGTTCAGAGCGCGTCTGCCGTCGATACAAACAATGATCCTGTAGCAATTTYGATCATCTACTCTGAGCATGATCCTTCCCATCATAGAGCAGAAGCCACATCATACGTTTCCGCAAATACTCACTATCCGCTTTAAGCTCCATGGGGGTGGCGAACTGGACGTAGTCAAGACATAGACATACGTCACCAGTACAATTGTACAATTATGAAAAAAGTCTTCTCAAGGAAAGGACAAGGTGCCTCAGTGCAGTAAAGTCATCGACCAATTAATGGTCCCCTCCTAGGCTCAACCACTGAACGAACGGACCTTACCTTATTGAGCTTGAGGGGCGCTTCTAGCCTAGAGCGGGCGCTAGCCGTAAATAGTACACAGTAAACAAACCGCATCACATTGAAAAGCTTCACCCCCTGCTCCAGCTAAGGAGCATCTTATCCCACCACACTCGTTAAGCAATATCCTGCTGATAATTGTTGCATCAGCACATGTGACTTTGCGCCTTGCAAACATTCGATGCATCAATCGCTGGCTGCCCTTCAACCTGGCACTTTACAGCTTCCTTCGTATTGTACCAAACTCTCCCCTCTCCTTTACACCTGTGGAGCCCAATTACGACAGTCGCTACACCAGTAGCCTTGAGCGTACAAGAGGAGATCAGTAAAGATGGCGCATGTAGCGCCAGCTTTGCCCACTCGCTTCCCCTGTTGGTGCAGGGCTACATACTCATGGGGCGGAGAGTCCAAGAGAGATTTGGGCTTCGTGGAGGGAGACCTGATAGAATGCCTCAATGCTGGAGATGGCTCATGGTGGATGGGACGTTTACGAAGGGACAAACGGGCAGTGGGACTCTTCCCATCCAACTTTGTACAGGTTTTGGGGGAGGATTTCACCCCTGTTAATCGAGCATCACAAGCTTTGGCTTCAAGCCCGTCGGGGAGCTTATCTACTCCGAAATCATCGCCACAAAAGTCGAAGACCTTTCGCAAACCTTTCCAGGCTTATGCCAGTGCTGGCTCGCCGAATCCTGCGGCTGCTGCGGCGAATCTTCAGAATAGATCTCTCGGACCTTCCCCAAGCCCTTCGAGACAGACAAGCTTCCAACAGATACCATCCGCTACTCCATCGAGGCAAAATAGTTACTTGCAAGCGTCTGCCACAACTACCAGACAACCTAGCTATTTGCAGACATCGCCAACAAGGCAGTCGACTTACCCACAACAGCCCTCTTCAGGTTACAATTCAGCTTTTGGCTCCCGCGTGCCATCTCCCGCTCCACCTACACATCTTCGATCATCCTCTGGCATGGCGGATTATGATGACCACATAGGGTCGTCGCCACCGCCCCCCCCACCCCACCGTGTACCCTACAATGCCCCTCCTCCTCGAGCCACCCCATCTCCCACACCGTCAATGAATGATCGCTATCCGGTTGTCTCAAGAGGACACTCACCAGCTCCACTCTCGCCAGGTGCTCATGGTTATACTCCCTCACCTTTACGTGACGCTATGGATGATGTTATGTCATCTCTCCATGATATGGCAATGCGACAAAATGAAAAGTCTCCATCACCCGAGCAAGAACAGGCTCCTCTCGATCCATGGTCGCCTGAGGCTTTTGAGGAACTCCGTGTTAATTCAGATGCACGGAACTGTAGACGACCTCGATCTTCGCTGGGCATTGCCTCATCACAAAAGCAAGAGGATGATTATCATTGCGGCAGTGGTTTAGATGATAATGAGTATAACGATGGCCCGCCACAGGTCCATGATTATGTCGAACGTATGGAGAAGCGGTTACGAAGCATGGGAGCGACCACGCCCCAACCGCCAGATGATGACATGGGTCCGCCCCCTGTTCCTCCCCCGAAGAACTCCAACTATGAGCCACGGACACAGTCATCATTTGGAATGAGAGACTCCGTATCTGGCAGTGTCAAGTCTAATAGGCGATTGAGGAATCGCAAGTCTGCTTATGAGCTTGGGAGGAGCATGCTCGATCGGACCTTCACGAACAGATCAAGCGCGACAAACTCTTCGAGCGGAGTACAAAGCGTAGCGACGAATAGTACAAGTAGCACCCAGAGAACGAGTCAGAGTGTCATGAGTGGACATTCGGCAGGAGGCTTCAGCGCTACAAGTGCGGGCAGCCTAGCCCGTCGCAAGTGGGAAAGCATCAGTATGAGCAGACCCTTGAGTGTGGTAGACAACCGTCAAGATGCTATGCTTGGATTGAATGATGGCGGAAGCGCTACGAGATCACAGACACCAAGCCATTACTCAAGTAACCAGTCCAGACCTGGCTCTACTGCTCGTTTGGAACACTCTGTAAGCTCAGCCGATTTTGATGGTATTCTTGGAGGCCTTAAAACCCCGAAAAAGAAGAAAAGTGGATTCTTCAAGAAGCTTGTTGATTCGGCCAAGACAAGCGCTGCCAGCGCAAGAGGTACTATAGCTAATGGACACACCGAGACACCTCGCTCACCAATCAAGAACCTATTACCCAACGGAGTCACGGCAATTGCTGGTGGTAGCGTAGCAAGAGACATGGGCCTGGGAGGGGGTAAGAGCGAGAATGACTGGGTCCAAGTTCGACGGGACATAAATCGTTCTAATTCATTGAGTCGGTACGAAAGGTCTGAGAGGATTGAACGATGCCAGATGATGGATTATCCAGTGGTCGCGCCTGTAGATGCTCTCATGGAAGCTGCTGATGGAGACGAGGGTGCAGATGGGATGCCCATCCAACAGCCGACAGACTTTACCGCGGTGAACTATCAATTAGTGGACAAAAGCGCCCGCTTCGTTAACAGTCTTCCACCAATGACGAATGCGACAAGCCTAGCGCAAGGCTATGTGTGTCGGCCTTATCGAAGTGATGTGCAGAAGCTAAGAGCAATCTTTACGTGGGTGAGCGAAAAGGTGGCCTGGGAGGAAGACTTTGAAGGAGACATCGACCCAAGACGGGTGATTCAGATGCGACGAGGCTGTTCAGAAGAAGTCGCGGTTTTGGTTTCGGAGATGTGCTCGGCTGCAGGGTTGATGTCGGAGATTGTCAGAGGCTACCTCAAGTCGCCAGGAGATATTATTGAACACAACAGCAAACCTAGGCCGAATCACTGGTGGAATGCTGTGGTGGTTGACGGTTGCTGGAGAATAATGGATTGCTCCTTGGCAAGCCCAACGAACCCGAAGCGTAGTCAGTACTCGAGTACTGGTCATCAGGCCGCTGAAAGTGGATGGTTTCTAGCAAGGYCGATGGATATCTGCTACACTCATATCCCATCGAATTCTGAACAACAGCACATCTGTCCGCCAATAGCTCCAGACGTTCTTTTGGCTCTCCCCTGCGCTTGCCCACCTTATTTTAAAACAAACCTCCAAATGGTCGACTACGACACGAGTTTGCTCCGAATAGAAAACCTCGAGCTCATCCATATTCAATTTATAGCACCTGCGGACATAGAATGTGTTGCTGAAGTCGAGACCCGTGCTTTCACTCGCGATAATGACGGGGATGTATTCGAGAATGGCGACACAACCACTACTCGTGCTCTTGCCCAAGCAGAATGGATCAACGGCCAAAAGCGATATACTGTAAAAGCGCTGCTCCCCGGTGACGAAGGTCACGGCACTTTGAAAGTCTACGCCGGAAAACGAGGACTCATGCACTCCATCAAAGACAATCCACACCCATTAGCTTTCGCTCTACCAATCCTCCACACAGGCAACAATCCCCCCTACGAATTCCTCCTCCGCCACCCAACCCCTCACGCCATGCGCCACGACCTCTACGTCGTCCAACCCCAATGCTCCCGCCTCGCCATCAACAACACCTTCGTCTTCGCCGTCCGCCAACACCCCTCCTCTCTAACCTGCATCTCCCCCGAAGCCACCGCAGCCCGCTCCACATCCCCCCTCCCCTTCACATCCCGCCCCTCATCCGCAATGAGCATGATCTCAACCACAACCTCCACAAACGATTATTTCTCCCAAGCCGGCTCCAACGCCAGCAACACTTCCCAACAAGAACAAAAACAAAAGAAGCCTGCGAAATTGGCGATACAAGCTCCAAGCGGGAAGATATTAAGACTGATACGCAAAAGCGATAATATGGTTAGTATGGAGGAATCGGCTAATGGAGGCGTGTGGGAGACTATTATTAAGATTAGTGAGAGGGGGACGTGGAGGGGTTTGGTGCTTGCGGATCGGAGTGCGAGGTGGTGTGTTTTTGGGGAGTGGAATTGTTTCTAAACCGAAGATGATGAACAAGGATGTGATTATACATACTGAAAAAGTTGATCGATTGTTTTTCTGCTTTGTTTCTGGAAATACGAAGTTTCGTATCGCTGGGCTGAGCGGATTTCAGCCGGCATTGTAATACCTATAGAAAGGAGTTTTGATCTTTTGCCCGCACTGGGGTGGGGATATTTCATGATACCATGGCTAAGGCACGATTATACATACATACATAGTTCCGATGGCGGTGAATTTTTATTATTTGAGAGGATTGGATTGGTAGCCAAGAAATAAATACAATACTCCCTACGCTGAAGATTTCAATTCTTGCAGTCTTTACTTTAAGTATTGCTGTTCTTTGAAATTCGTAAATGACACGCTGAGAATTATACCGGTCTCTTAGGACGTTAGAAGGGCTCATCATTTCAACAGCACGGGGCTCCTTACCGTTATGCTGATTAGGTTCAACCTGTTGGCTTTGGTTAGGGATTTAATGGACCTGCTAGGAGGTTTTGGTCCGAATATTCATTGATAATTCCTCGATCATAGCTATATAGCACTAATTGACGGAATTCTCGATATGTAAGATACATCAGCGAGCGGGATGGGGATGAAAGCTATATAAAGCACTACTTGATCAAATTCATGTACAAAATTTCATACATCAGAGAAATGGAAATGAAAGTATCAAAGGGTAGCTTGATATTGGAATCCGTCCGCTCAGTCCATCTTGTGACCTGATACAGCATTTCTCATTCTCGGCCGTTAATGAAGCTGATTTCGTAATAAAGTTGATGGGTTGCTCTCGACCACGGCTTTGTGCATTTGGTCACTAGGTTCGATAAGGATCATCCTGGATACGAAGGTCAGCATAGTGGAGTGTGTAGAAATTTATCCCTTCCTGGGGTTGAACATACATGCCACGATTGTGTGTGAGAATCGCCACGACTCGAGCACCACGACATGCAGGCACGTACGACCGGAAGTCCATCGGAGGACTGATCTTTGGTGCTTTCACCAAAATATCCCCACATAGCAGGGATGACATCAGCTGCTCCGTCCGTGGCTTTTTTGAAGTCGTAATCATCCTTGATGGGAAAAGTGACGTTGGCTCCTCGTTCTGTAACTTCCATGGTCTTCTGGGTACGGTATTTCATGCTGCAGAGGCCGAAGACATCCTTCACGCCCAGAAGTTGGACAAGATGAGAGAATTCGTCGAGGAATTGGATGTCTTTCATGTCGAATCTATTGGTTTCATCGGCTTGGGACAAGTTTGGTGAGAAAGCGAACTCGTAGGGAGCAAGCTGGCCTCCATCCTGAACCATCCAGGAATGAGGGATGATTTCGCCATTGTGTTTCTTGAAAGTGGTTGCATCAAGGGTCTCATCAATACCCCACGAGGTGGAGGTTCCGTTACTGTCGACCAATGCTTCGTTCTTTYGGAGATCRAAGTGACGATGTAAGAGTATCACGCCGAACTTCTGCTCCATGCCCTGCTGCTCAATGAGATCCAGCAAGTGTTGAACGGCGTCTTCCCCATGTCGATCCGTGAATAGCTCGCGAGCATGACCCAAGGAAGGTAGTGTATTAAAAGCGTCAGAGCTGTATGGTGCAACGATCATCTTGATATGGCCGGTTTCCTGATTATGAAATTTGGGAAGACTGTCGGTGAAGTGGCAATTCCTCAAGAGAGCTCGCGGCTGAATAGAAGTTCGGGTAGAAAAATGTAAGAGGGTGGAGAGCAGCTATTTATCAGTGCATTTTGGAGAAGAGGGCAAATGCATATCTCCAGCTATCGTCTCTTGAGCCTCAGGCGTATTCTTGTTGGGAATGGTATGCGATTAAGCCTGTTGATATGTGTCAGATATTCGAAAATTGAGGCTCAACATGCTTGAACATCTGCAGAAGCGTGGGGGAATTGTCCTTCTGCGGAACTTGCTACCCAATCAAAGAGGTCGAACCGCAGATTGCTTTGCTACTAGATTTCAGCTGAAGAAGCCCCCGGGTGTTCATACATACTCTTTATCCTTATTTGGTTAATGAGCATCGACCTACCATTCTTTGAGAAGTTTAGCATAATAAGCCGAAGCTTCGTAGATGACTAGCATATTCTGATACGCAGCCTTATCAGAAGGTTAAAGCACAGTACATCAGACACGTTACCGTGATTGGGATACCTTATTGGAAGATGATCCAGCGTGGTGGCTAGGAAAGACACGTCATATGCTTCTTGCAAGCCATATTTCGCAGCCATGTAAGCCAAAAACCGTAGGATATTTCTCGCATTGGATGCCTTATCAAGCTCAACTCGATGGCGGGTATGGCTCGGCGGGATGTTCCTCTCAGCCTTAGGAAATGTCCTCCGAGACAGGTGGGGCCAAGTCTATATTCATCAGATTGGTTGAAGCTATGTGTCTGATATGTTATCTCTTCTGTGACCAACATCTGTTCTGCCAATACGAGCACAGCAAGTACAGAAACTCCTGCTACGCGAACAAGGATACCACGGCAAGGGTACGTTGTTGATGTACCCGCCGCCTGTTCTGACAGCATTGGTCTCATGTGAAGAATTTTATTGGGAAGCCATTTTACTAGACAATCAAGAATGATTGGAACCAAATGCAGCTATGGCATCTTCGAATATGGTAATGTGTAGAGGATGGAGGCTTGTAGAGGCTAGTTCGGATACGGAAGTAACAACTATTGTTCGGCAATTTTGCCTTTACGAAGAGCCGAATCGAATAAAGCTTCAAAGTTCTGGCGAAAAACAACATCCAATGTACATCCAATACTATACTCTCTCAAATGTTTGATATGCAGTAATTGTTTCCAATTCGAGGTTCGCAGAGCTAGAAGAATGATTTCTACGCCGGACTTCCAAGTCAAGCTACCCAGGAAATTCCCACCACAGCTACGATAGGCTACCACAGGCACAACCATGCAGAAGATTACAGAAAAGATTGCTGCTCTCCCCGATGACACCAACTACTTCTCCCTAGAGTTCTTTCCTCCCAGGACCCAAATAGTAATACTTCCAACACTTCACAGAGAACCCTACTGACATTCCACAGGGGTTTTCAAACTTACAAACCCGCCTTGAGCGCATGTCAAGTACACTACGCCCTCTTTTCGTCACAGTAACATGGGGAGCTGGCGGTTGCACCGCTTCGAGGTCACTCGAGCTTGCCGAAATATGTCAACGGCAATTAGGCCTTACAACATGTCTACACCTCACGTGCACGAATATGATGCGGAAGACCATAGACGAAGCTTTGGAACAGGCGAAGGTGCTTGGAATCCGTAATATATTGGCTCTCAGAGGAGATCCGCCACGACAAGACGAATATCGGCTCGAAGATGAGATAGAAGAGGGGAAGGGCGAAGAGGAGGGAAGTAACGAGGAGTTCATATGGGCAATTGATCTGGTCAGATACATCCGGCGGGTCCATGGTGATTTCTTCTGTATCGGTGTTGCGGGGTATCCTGAGGGCCACGCGGATCAGTCACACCCTACAGAGCAAGACCCTTTACACGATCTACCCTACCTAGTGGACAAGACGAAGGCAGGAGCGGACTTCATTATGACGCAGCTATTCTACGACCTTGGTGCATATACGACGTACGAGAAAATGCTACGAGAGCATGAGTCGGGGACCTTTGCGGAGATCCCTATCATCCCTGGATTGATGCCATTACAGAGTTACGAGATTTTAATGAGAACGACGAAGCTTGCCCACGCCAAGGTACCGCGGGATCTATTACACAGCCTGCAAAGTGTCAAAGGAGACGATGAGGCAGTGAAACAGATTGGAGTTGAATACATCAGTGAGATTGTGGATGGTATCCGTGCAGTAAAGGCAAAAGGACCAAGAGGCTTCCATTTCTACACTTTAAATCTCGAGAAAGCCGTTGGCTCTCTTTTAGAACGCTGCAACCTTATTCCACCAGACCCCAACGAAAACGCAATCGACGAATTTCCCATCATGACTAACGGCACCAACGGTCTCTCCCACAACCGCACAACATCCACCTCTTCCTCCGCTGCCGCCCAACTAACAACCAATTCCCACCGATCCTCCTCCCCCACCCGCGCGACCCCCCTCAATAGCAACACTCGTGAGGCTACCTGGGATGACTATCCCAACGGCCGCTTTGGCGACGCCCGCTCTCCTGCCTTCAACCCCCCTTTAACCTACTCACCCACCTCTCTAACCGTCTCGCCCACTCAAGCTCTCACCCTCTGGGGCACGCCAACCACCAATGCCGAAATCAGTGCTCTCTTCATCTCTCATCTCTCCGGCGACTCCCCCACCCAACTCCCCTGGTCCGAATCCGCCACCCTCTCCCCAGAAACCAAACTCATCACCTCCGAGCTCACTCGCCTCACCACCGAAAAAGGCTACTGGACCATCGCCTCCCAGCCCGCCGTCGACGCGCTCTCCTCTTCCGACCCGATCCACGGCTGGGGCCCTCCCGGCGGCTTCGTCTTCCAAAAAGCCTTTGTCGAATTCTTCGTCCCCGCATCCCACTTCCACACCACTCTCAAACCACACCTCGACTCCCTCCACGCCAAAGGCGAAATATCCTTCTACGCCGGCAACGCAGCCGGCGACTTTGCCAGTTCCGAAACCGCTGAGGCCGTGCATGCGGTCACGTGGGGTAGTTTCGCGGGGAAGGAAATCGCGACTGCGACGATGGTTGAGGAAGTTAGTTTCCGCGCTTGGGTGGAGGAGGCGTTTGGGATTTGGGGGGAGTGGGGGAGGTGTTTGGGGGAGGGGAGTAGGTTGGGGAGAGTGGGAAGGGAGGAGGCGAGGGGGAGTATGGAGTTTTTGAGGAGGGTGAGGAAGGATGTTTGGTTGGTTAATGTTATTGGACACGATTTTAGGGAGGGGGGGAAGTTGTGGGAATTGCTGATTCAGGTTTGAGGCAAGGAAGGAGAGGGTTGAGGTGGGTGGAGGGGGGTTGAACTGTCCTTATGCAATTGTCTTGAGCGTGGCGTTGGAAGGTGGCCAGGCATAGAGAATTTATCATCTTTATCATACTTGGAAACCCTGTGGTGAGTGTAGTTCACATTCAACGTGCTGAATTGTGGTATCAGTGCTTAAATCCGAGTGCTAGGATGCTTGCTAGATGTCTTGTGAAGAAAAAAGCTAAGAGCTCACAAGTGTGTGTTGAAGATTGATGTTTTAATGCACGAGCAACTAAAGCAGTTCCCTACACTACCCTTAACTACAACGCAACATCCCTCATCCACCAAAATCTCAATCCACCTTCTCCCCCAACCCCTCCCCTAACCCCCTCCTCTCCAACTCCCCCGCATCAACCCTCGTACTCAGCTTCTCCGCCTCCGCTAATTTCTCCTTTGCATCATCCAACTTCTCCTTCCCATGATCCAGCGCACGATAAGCAGGCGGGTTCCTGCGCAGTTCGCTTTTCTCGGATTTGAATTGATAGCCGCGGACTCTGTAAGATGTTCACTCTCTCGTTAGGCCCATTTACTATCACAACTAAAGTGGAGAATGAGAGTGGAAGGTAGTAATTACTTACCGTGGCCCCTGTCCCGTTTTCTCTGGCAATTCAGCTGTGTAGAGTCTATGAAACGCGGTTCTATGTTCTTCAAAGCAGTTTTGCCTGATGCTGTTCCGGACGCCGGCGAAGAATTCGTCTATGATATGGTGGTTATGTAGTTGCAGGAGCACCCAGCCGAGCATTTCCTTGGCGTTGAGGAGGTGTTGGAGGTAAGCGCGGTGGTGGTGTGTACAGGTATAGCATGTGCAATTGGGATGAAGCGGGGAGAGAGAGGTGGCGTGGGTTGGGGACCACATATCTATGCCTAGAGGGAGGACGGTGGGTGTGTTGGGTTCTTGGGGAGGGCTGGGGAAGGAGAAGGATAGGGCGATGCCGGAGTCGGAGGCGGAGGTTATGAAAGGGATGGTGAATATGTCGTGGCCGAGGGAGATGGCGTTGAGGAGATCGTGAGGGGTGGATATTGGGGCTAGGGATAGGCGTGGGAGGTGGTGGAGGGTGGGTGGTATGGCATCGATTGAGCCGATGTCGTAGAGGACTAGCCCGGATATGTGGGCGCTGAGCTCGTCCTTTAGGGCGTCTAGGTAGTAGGATTGCTGCTCCGCCTCGATCGGTAGGATTGGCGCGAATAATGCTGTCCTTGGTGTCCCGTTCTCTTCATCTGTCATTCCTTCTACCAAACCCTTCATCCATGCTAATGTCCTGTCACCCATCATTTCTCTTCTCTTAAAGCCTGGCTTATGTCCGAACAACACGTCTCCCATACCCAAGACAATGTCCGGTCGAAGTTTCTGAACCGCTTCTATGTAGTCAGTGTACTCCAACATCCCGTAGCCCAGGGCTGTAACTATGGATATGGCGCTGTGCGTGCTGGACGCCGGACATGGCAAAGGAGGGATCCGCCGTGGACCTAGTATGAGCAATGCAGACTTTTGCAGAGCTATGAATTTCCGAAGAGGCGACTCATGGGGCGCAGCTGGGAAATTGAAAACCGGTGGTGTCTGGCTTTGATGAGTTGCTTTCTCTATAACTTGGGGCTCCAAGGAGAGCATGCCAGTTAGTGATGTGGGCCTGAGTATATACGAAAGCCAACAATCACTCACAATCTTCAATTGCAGCATACATGGCATTGATTCGAGTGTTGCCTCTCATCATGTCCTGCGAGAGATGTGGTACCGCTCCTCGGGAGCTGACGGCCACATAATGGGGTGTCTCAATTGGGACGTGGTCCTGGAAGGACAGGCGTCCAATTCGGGGTCTATTTGCACCTGAATCTGGGCTTTGAAGCTCGAATGAACACAAGTTCGACGAAACCCGAGCAGAGCCATGATCATGCACAGCAGCCATTGCCCGAAGGCCACTGCACCGAGCGAGGCGTGCAGCAATCGTGTATGTTAGTAGCTTCGGTCTTACCCTAGCTTAGCAGTTACTTATCATATCCTCCGTTAGTCACATAAGACTAGTAATTTTGATGCTATAATTGTTAAGTATGAGCTAGCCTGATGTTGATATCTCGCGTTTATTTCACCGCGCTAAAAGGGTTGACCCCTCTAGTGTATAGACCCCTCAAGTGTACAGCCCTATAAGGCTGGACCTAAAGCTGCTGAAGGGGGCCCTGGTGAGACCCTCAATCTGGGGTGCTCTAGGGCCGATTCTTGTTGCCCAGGTGGCCTAGTTCGGTGCATCTTAGGGGGGCTTTTAGGGCCCGATTTACGAGCTCTAGGTCCAGCCTTGTAGGGCTGTACACTTGAGGGGTCTATACACTAGAGGGGTCAACCCTTCTAAAACCCAAACGCTCCGGTATCGAATGCGTCTTAGTGACGATGTCCGAAACCCCCATATATAGTTGGAAGCTCGTACGTTGAGAGTTACTGCAGATCGGACAGAAATGACTGCGAAGCTCTCAGCTGGATCAAGCTCCAAATATAGCAACTCCCAGCGCTATGCAGGTCCCCAAGCATTGAGTCTAAACAGCTAGATCGATTGGTAATTTTATGCTCTACATACATAATGGAACTAAAATATGTGCAAGCAAGTAGCAAGAAAAGAGCTGGAATGTATCACATGCCACCTCCGTCCCCATAGTCCCATAACGCCCTACTAGAAACGCTAAACGCTCGAAAAATCCGCTAAAGAAGACACGCTATAATTCATGTGGGAAAGAGATCGTAAAGAGGCTACCCTGCCATTTTAATGTGAAGTCAAGCTGATGTATCACCCATACGACCTTTCGCCCTTCGTCGCCTCAACAAATCATAAATAACCCATCCAGAGCGCATCTGTTCCGGCCAAATATTGCGGGTTCACAGCCCTAGCAATCATATCGACCACGGTCTGATTCGCAGGCAGATTACCCTCTGGTGGCCTCGCAAGACTAACCGCCCTCTTGACAACCACCTCGCAATTCGCAGCCGTCATCTCCCTCAAACTCGATGCATCTGGTATGTTCTTATGCTGCTGCGTGATCCAGAATTGCATCTCGTCGCGCACAAAGATGGAAAGTTGCTGGTCCATCTCAGCCCCAGAGTCAGGCTCGGTCAGGCAGCGCGCGATAGCCATGATGCCAGCAGAAAAGAGGCCTTCCATTGCGATAGGGCCCATGAGGACCTGGAGATTGGGAGTTAGGCGGAAGGGAACAGGTTCTGGATTATGGAAGAAAGGCTTGTTGGAGATCATTGCGGGTATAAGCTCGGAGCCCCACACATTGCCCGTAGCACGCGAGATGGAGAATTTGTGGGGAAAGCGGGCGGAAATATGCATGATGTAAGTCATGAACGTGAGGGCGGCCATCTGGTATGAAAATTGCTTGCGGAATAGGAAGAAGTCGGCGTATGAAGGATAGGTAGCTTGGCAGTACTGAAGAACCAGGGTCTGAGGAACCCAGCGTTGGCGGATTGCATTGAATATTTCCATACGCAGAGCTTGATGGTGAACCGGGTCTGGCGGGACTGTAGAGACGGGGCGGAGCTTTTCCATTGTGAAGAGAATTGGATCGTCCTTATTGGTTCCATTGCGGCGGCAGTGGTCTTCGTAGATGCCTTGGAGGGAGATATAGGAGGCGTCGTCTTGGACCAGACGAAGAGTAGGCGCTAATGGGATCATCTGGGGAAGGTTGAAGGTTATGTTCCGTCGACGGCTCTCTTTTCGCTTCGTGAGAGTACCGTTAAAGATTCGGAAGAGTTGCAATACCCGCTCTTCCCGTCGGCTGTGTCTTGCTGCTGGATGCTGTACAGCAAACGGGTGCACGCTGCCATCATGGCCGCGGATCTTCAATCGCCGATGCGAGAAGCCTACGGTCCTCACAAGATCAACGTTGGGTAGGAACCTCTCGATCCGGATAAAGTCGTTGTTTTTATCCCGGTGCTGCAAATATTGCCCAGGCACCTCRACATCGTCGAACTTAGCATACCTAAACTCACTCAGAGGAGTACTGAAGCTCTCCAAATTAGCTGATTGAGGTCTACGATCAAGCTTCTCTTCGAACTTGTCCCTCCACTTGCGAAGCTTGTGAATATATTCGTACATTGTAGGCTTCTTTGCGACGAAGTCTTCCTCAAAGGAGCTTCGTATATGCGGCGGGAGTATTGTCTCAGCAAATTTGCGTATGTTTGCTTCTGTAGCAGGAGGTAACTTGAAGTCTTGAGCATAGGCGTTTGGATTGCGTCCAATATACTGTGTGGAATTAATCAACATGTACCGAGACAAACCTGGGGGATTTTGCAGGGCTTGACATACCGACAACCCGTCATTGAGCAGGGCAACGATCAACCTATATGCATCTTCGTCTGGCGGGCACTTGAAGTGCTTCTGGATCTGATCCACCATCGTCTCCATTGACAACGCAAGTAGAGGGAAGTTTGTTTTCAATGCGGACATGATTTCGTCAGCGTACTCCCAGGGCTTCTTTGGCGTAGGCTCAGCTTCGGCCTCAGCAGCAGCGGGTTGAGCTTCAGCATTTGGGTCATTTTTGTTGGCCTCGCCGCTTGGGACGCCATTAGAGACCGTCTCTCCATTTGCGGTGCCCGGCCGAGATGAGCTACCTTGTCGATCATTGGGCGTAGCATGATTCTGCTCAGGCGAGCCTTGCTTGACATTTGGTGAAGCTTGCTTCGCTTTCATAAGCCTTTCCCTCTCTTGCTTCTGATCTTGGACTTTCTTTATTTGGACCATGTCTTCGCGACTCGTCCTGAGTAAAAAGTAAAGGGACTGTGGGTAGGCCTTCGCAATCTTGAGCAAAACTTTGACGGTAAGCCTAGCTTCGCGGTGGTTAAGGCTTGAGAATAACTGTGGTATGAACGTTATCCAATACCATGTAGGCGTTTCCCCTTTGAACTCTTCGAAAGCTTGTAGAATTTGATTGTCGCCATTATCGATACTCAAGAGCCACAAGATCCGACTGAGTAGCTTGCGAGATTTGGCGTTCTTATAAAGACCAGCGGCTTCTAGGTAACAACTTACGGCGGCGGCAGCACTCTCCATATTGTCCGGCTCTTCTTTGAATCTCATATCGTTGTATCTTCCCCACTCAGCCCAAGCTTTGGGCAATCGAATATCGTAGAACAGCGCTGTACCAAACGCATCATTTGCTTCTTCCTTCTGATTGAGTTTGGCTAGGAACATGCCCTTGAGTGTGAAGAATTCGCCTTTCTGCTGCTGACCAAAGTAGTTTAGATTGGTATTGTTAATGACATCTAAGCCACTATTCAGCTCCTGCGGGTTCTGATAGTGGCATTTTGCTTGTTCTCTCAGCTTCAAGAAMGCTTCCTGTATCTCAATGTTTGGCAAGGTGTAGATCTTGCTTAGCTGAGCAATACAGACTTCAGGAAGCTGATGCTTGCGAGCAACGTGTGCAAATCGGTTGATAATCCAAGCAGTTTCATGAAATCCTCGGTATGCATACGAATTTCCCGTAGCATTGCTCTGCTGAGGTCCGAGAAGATTGAGGTATGTGCGATTTATAAGCCCAAAGATGTGCTGTCGCCAAGTGACTAAGTCTTGCCAGGCATTGATGTCATCCCATACATTGGGCAGACGATCTCGCCATGTCCCTAGCAGAAGCTTCAACTCTTGAGATTTCGCATCGAGGTTATTTTGGTTGGTTTGGGAAAGACTGATGCAGATAACGTTTGCATCATGAAGCTCGACTAGTTGCTGGAAATTTTGGAGAATCGGAATGTGAGCGTTTGTGATGCGATTGGGAAGTTGATGCCATTTGCGAATGGACAGCTGTATGGCTTCATCGCATATTCGACTGGATTCCTGTGGAGGCTCTTGTTTCTCATGAAATTTAAGCAACGACATGAATGCTTGGAAGAAGACCCTTCTTGGAGTCGGCGCATCAGAGACAGCTCTAATGATGCCGCTTAGCTGCTCCATGTTTTCTTGTCCTGTCCAATTATCAAGGTTCCGCCAGGAAGCCTCAAGAAGCAAATCGTTATAGTTTTCGTGCTTTGCGAAGTCATTCAGGATATCCCATTGCTGCAACTTTTGAGCGCATAGTAACCAATGATCTTCCCATATCATGTATTCACCCTGCGAGTAAGGCACAGCGCCGGTACGTGCTTTGATCTGAGCAGCTTCGTATAGTTGCTGGGCTTTGTCCCACATTCCCATCTGCTCGTAAGACAACGCGGCGTTGGTCTCGACAAACTTACAGCGTCGTCGCCATGTCCCATAAAAGAAATCGTCTTCCATCAGACCACTATATATCTCTACCAAAGCATCCAAGTTGCTTTCGCGATTGGCAGCGGTATCAATCAATGGATTGATAGCTTGTTCTTCCAGCGACATGAGGGCGGTATACCAAACATCGTATGTTCTACAAAAATACTTCATCAGATGAGGTGCAACTTTGAATGGCGGCTTAGCTCTGACAGTGCCTTCGAGGAGAGCCTGTACAACATTTGGCTTTTTGTCGATCTGCCGTTGATGATAGTCTCTCGTAAGAAGGGAGACCATGCCTCCCTCGAGCTCGGTGCGGTCGTCTCGKGAKAGCAGAGACCAACAAAGCGGGAATAACGAAATCCAGATCTCGTAGGCTACATTAGGATCGGTATGCTGTAGCTGGCAGAGCGGTTCGAGAACATCGCGGACTCTCACGTCTCCTAGTTCATTGTAGAAGCGCCGATGCTGGGTCATAAACTCCTCGTACCTATCGTCCAGCATCAAATCATCTTTTCGTCGATCGTTACTGGAGATTCCGAAAAGTTGAGCTGGTGGCATCATCTTGAAGTCATCTGGGTGCAGTTGGATATTGTTACTCATGTCGATAGCGCCAAAGATCAATTGGATCGCCTGGCTAAGCCAAAAGCTTTCGGCCAGTGTATCCCAATTTTGCGAAGTCAGAACATAGATAAGACGGGCACTTGCAGTCTTCGAAAGACTTCGATCGAAGATATTCATAAATCGGTTCCGCATTTCAACGTCTTGAGCTCGTGTGCCAACTAAGAAAGCATGCTCCAATCTAACGGTCAGCTCAGTCCTCGTTATTTTCGGATCCTCATAAATGCGAATGACCAAATCCAAGAACTTATGTAATAACGTTGGATCTGAACGGGGTTCAAAGAGTAGCATYTTGTGAAGAACTGCAGTCTTCTCTTTCAGTGTTGGCCATGGATCGCTGGAATCAAAAATCCACTGCTCCACCATTTCGAGGATCTTCTCGCACAGCTTTGTATTCTGCGATCGCTCCACTATCGAGGCTAGCACGCTTAGAAAGGGTCGTCTGTTCTCGCCGAGAGTAGCCATCCGTGAAGATATGATCCAAATAGCTTTTAAGATCAACTGCGAGGATACTGCTAACTCTCTTTCGTCCATAACGTTTGGCGGGCCTTCAGCTGGCCGCATTCCCGGCGGCATACTGGCTGGCACTGTGGTCGGCTGCACCTGATCCTTAGCCAGCTTCTGCTGTAATGCACGCATGACGAGAGGTATATGCGGTTCAATGTCTTTCGGCTTGACTCGGGCTATGGTCTCGAAGATATAGATGCTCGCAGTATAATTGCTATCACCCAATGTAGTAGTCGCAACAGATGTTAAAAAGCTCATGAAATCTTTCGCTGGTGTGTCAATTTCCATATCATCCTCTTCTCTCGTCTCCTCAGGCAATGCTTCCAGGATCCGTTGTACCATGGGCTTTATCTGGCGATTACCATCGAGTTCTAGGTCGCTTGTGTGCAAGCAATCCTGTATYTCCGGATTGTCCATGCGACTTGGTTTTTCTAGTAACTTTTGTATCAGAGGGAGCTGAGCCACCACCCATTGGTCCGACTTCATATTAAGGACGACCCGTACGATTTGAAGAGTATTGACGATGCTTGTGGCGGTTTTCTCGTCAACCTTATCAGTCTTGTCAGAAGCTAAGATGTTCTCTGATATCCGAGGGAACAAGTCGATATCTAGGTCAGACCAGTGGTCATGAGAAAGCAGGTCGTGAAAGAGACCAATAGCCTTTTTGCACATTTCGTTGGGAGGTAAGGGAATTTGTGGAGTGTTCGAGTGGAGTTCGCGTAGCTTGACACTAGGTACGGGATAACGTTCTGGTAGGACACTGATGAATTGTGTAAGGTATTTGATGAGCATGTTTCGGAGTGGTACTGGAATTGAATACTCCGCCCGTTCCATGCTCGAAGGGGGTCCCAAGCTTGGAGCTGGCGATACAGCACCAGCATCAGACTGTTCAAGTTTGCGCCTTCTGACCGGCGAAGAGTCTGATAGCTGAGAAGGCGGACGATCCGTGCCACGGATACGCCGATCTTCCCATCCTAATATCATCTGGATCAAGTTGAGGACCAATTTCTTGTGTTCGTTTGATGGATTCGGAAGCTGAGCAATCTTCGCCAAAGAGGGTATGATGGTAGGTATGAAATTCTCACGAGCTTCGTAGAATAGGCTAGGATGCCGCACCATGAATTGGAAAATGCCAATCAGCTGCTGAAGATTGGAGCTCTCTTCTGACAGTATCCGCTTGGGCCATTTCGCCCACATTGGATACCTAGGATCGCTTTGTTCCCTCAATCGCTTTGGAAGGACAGGAGCTATCAAGTCCAGCGCTTGTACTACAAGGGCGCGGCCTTCATTCTGGTGTGCTTTCAGGCATGCTAGATATATTTGATGAATGATCTTCGGAGGGGTCTCAAATTGGGCAATGAAGAACCCTACCAACACATACGATGCATGCTTATTGATGATGTCCTCCAGGCGAATGTAGGTCCAACCAAATTTAATGATGTCTTTGCGGGCTTCCGAGACCAAGTTGTGATGCCACTTTAATAGCAGGGCTGACATCTGCAGCAGTTCCAGTCGTGAATGATCAGCTCCCGACTGCGTATTCTCCTCGCTGACATCGTTAAGTTGGGGCTTCCAGATCTTGTTATGAATCGCGTCAACAATGCTCTTGTCAATAAGATGTCGCGACGGAGCTTTTGTCGAATCTTCTGAGAGTCCCCTCATCGTGTCCATGGCTAAGATAGGATTCACCAAGTTCCTGAACGCGAAAGTTTTAGTCCTTTGAGACGAGCCACGAATGCTATAGAGATCAAGGCTTCTCATGATAAGACTTCTCCAGTACTCGATAGAATCGCTCGAGATAATATGCTGGTAAATGAAATCGAAGAGCGAAGGGTGGTCCTTGATCTCTTCCGACGTTACGGCATCAATCAATTGGAAGAGGAAATCAAAATCCTTGGGGGCTAGTTCTAGCATTTTCGTGAATATAACCATTAGTTGCTCCGAAGCCTGATCAGCACTGAGACGCAAGTCAGGATTGATGATGTCAAGCTTTCGCTTACGATTGAGCTCTTTGCCCACTCTCATAAGAGCCTGGCGTAATTGTTCCTGATCAGCAAGCCAAGATGACGAGTTAATGCAAAGATTATATATTGCGTGAATGGCATTGATGGAGGAAGCATCTCTCCTTTCTAGGTCTTCTAGATCAAACGAAGCCTTCRTCAAACCTTCGATATCTGCAATTACGACATCTCGCAATGGGCTGCTTCGATCAGAGGGAAGCAGCTGAGCGAAGAATCTGCCATATTTCATGTCAGATAATCTCTCGGAGAAGAAATCCCACGCCTCTTTCGGATAGCGATTAATGTATTTGAGAAGAGGTTCCCGAAAGGGACTGAAGTGGGTCCTCCGTAAAGACTTTTCGAGGTCAAGAACACGCTCAATCAGATCGTTCATGTACACAGCTGCTGATGATGGCAAGAGATGGAAGACGTTCAATGTTGCCAGAACAATTTTCATTTGGCCATTTTGCTCAATCAAGGAGAAAGACGACTTTTGAAGGACTGCTCCATCTGCGATTCCAGACATATGGGACAGAAGTCTTTCTCCAATCTCGGTCTTGAAATAATTGGTGAGTAGTGCCAGAAGCCTACATAGTCCGTCCAGTCCGGCAACCGTAAGCTTTTTAGGATCCTGCAAGTTCATGAGGATAGGACGTAAACCGTTTTGCAGAAGATCTTTTGGCAGCTTGTTTGTCTGCGATAGGACACCTTTCAACCCTGAGTTGGCAGCATCGATGACTTCAGCATTAGTCGAGTACAGTGACTTGAAGAAAATGGAAATAATACGACTTCGGCTTGTTGTCTGCTGTTGGCCTGCAAAGTCGGGAAAGCCCACCGCGAGTGAAAGCAGTCGAATACAAGAGACTTTCAGATTCACCAAAGCCTCCGCATTCTTGTATTCTTGCGGCTTGGCAATAAGAGCATCATCTTCTGCATCAGCTAATGCCATTGCCTCAGTCAGAAGCCTGTTCAGCGGTTCGTTAAACTCGATGAGATTACGATTGAGTCCTAGACAGTATGATATGGCATCGAGGAAGCCGATCTGGATCGGGAATGGAAGAGCCCTGAGAGGCTTGATATAGATCGGCTGCAGGAGTCTGTCTTTGACAGGTGCGATGAGTTCATAGACGTCCACATTAATGCCCTTGGCAATTGTCGACAGAGCTTTCCGTGCGGCTTCGCGGACATTCTTGTTCATATGCATAAGCTCTGGGACGAAGAGATTGCAAAGGTGAAGAAGCGGCTTAGTGGGAGTGTTCGGATCCTTGGGTTCTCTTGCAGGTATAAGATCGTCCTTGGTAAATCCGTTGTTGCATCGCTCTAGTAGAATTTCAATGGTCTTCACCGCCTGGACCCGTGTATGCGCAGGTAGATCCTGAGGCATGTCCTTCACAATGTACATCAGGGCCCGGAGGAACTCAAGCTGCCTGCCGCGTAACCATTCGTCGCCCAAGTCAATGGTCGTTGCCAGTAGATTGATTCCAATCCCTCCTCCGGCTTTTACATACCATTCCTCCTCATAGCATTTGTGAGTGAAAATCTTTGCTAGATGCGTGAAAAAGGGTAGCCGGTCTACCCTTTGAGAAGATCCTATTATGATAGTTGCAGCTTTGTAMACAGTCTGAATGCAGGATTCTGCGGCTTCGCGTAGAGCTGGTCTGTCTGATGACAACTGTTCTGCAATAGCATCTGCAAGGACACGGCTATCGAGGCATAGGAGTCCTTCTCCGGACTTGACGTCAAAGTCTTTCTTATATTGTTTTGCGTGAGCTAAAGCTCGTCCAATTTCAAGTATGGTGAAGTGACGACACACGTCCGCAAGCAATGCAGATGCGGTCCCCTCGAGCTCTGGCATTGTCTTGGCAAGTATGCAAGCTTTCAAGAGGTTCTTCAATGTCTCCTGTTGAGCGTCTCTTTTTGCAATTGATTTTTCCCGATCCGCCATTTGCAATACATCTGGTGTAGCATCGTACTTGCCTTCTATCAGATCAATGGCCTCCAAACGCACAAGTTGTGCAAAGTCGTCCGGAAGGCTATCGAACCCGATATGCATTTTGAGCTGCGCTCCAACGAGCCTTAAGGCTTGTTGTTTGTAATAAGGATCTGCTTTCTTTTGAGCGGGTGTTCTCGGCGTTTCTGAAAGCCGCGCTATCGCAAGGTGGACCCCGATACCAGCTGGAAATGGCTTGTCCTTGGCTGATCCTATGAGTCTAATGTCAAAGCTACATGTATCGTCCGCGAAATTTCGGAACTTCAGAGCCGGGGGGCCGTTCAGGAACTTTCGATTTCGCCCTCCAAGTTTGCCCAGAATGCGCATCGTGGTATGGGAATGAAAATGGCTGTATGGATTTGGTTGCAGATGATCCCATAGCGCCATAGAGAGCTCATCAATGACTGGTGCCATGATCGGGTCCAAATATTCAGCCGTCAGGTTATCGACGCAAAGCTCCAAGGTACGTAGTCCTTGTCCCACCAGCTCTGAGCCTGCTCTAAGAGCGACAACCAACGGACGCATGAGATAACTTAGGTGTGGCAGTAGGTTGCTAAGTCGTGCGGGTACAGTCAAGCAAAGTTCTACGTAGAGATCTCGTTCTTGGGGTTTCCTTGCGGCCATCAACAAGTTGTTTAAGACTTCCAGTAACATCTCCAGTAAGGGCAAGATCTCCTTGTAAAGTAGCTCAAATCGTCCGCCACCAATGCTTCTGAATAATGAACGCAGAAGATAAAAATAATTCATAGGCTCTTCAGCAGAGGTCGAGAGCTGGATTGATAGAGTGACGATTCTTGTGACGTGAGGTAGCAACACCTGCTCGTTCTGCTGGTTGAAGAGTGTCACAGCCATGAAAGACAGCTTGAACAGCCTCARGAGGATCGCGGACTTTGTGATATCCGCAGTCCCGACTTCCCCAATGTGCTCCATCAAGAATTGCAGAAGCATTCCGGCGAAGGCGGGGGAGGTGGCCTCGCTGGCAAGGAAGAATTGGGGCACATGCAATAGAGCAGGATGCTCAAACGTCATTTCATACAGCCGCGGTATCTCGGAGTGGAACACCTCATGAAACGTTGCAGGGTCGATGCTATGGAATACGGTAGCAAAAGTTTCAAGGAGATCCTTTTCCTCTTTGCCACTCTGGATTCCATAGTTGTTGGTTAAGTACTCGACAGGAGATGAGTAATTTGTTTCTGCAAAGGGCTTGTCCAGGTTGTAATATCGAAAAACATRGGCCCCCTCCCGAAAGAGCTTCTTAATGACCTCAACTTCCTCGGCATTGTACCCATGTGATACTTCTTGCCAATTTGCTGGAGCATTCTGAGGATCGATTGTTGGGCCGGGGTCCGGATTGCACACCTTTAGCTGATAGAACATGCCTTTCAGTCCAGTCAACAGGTTCTTAAATAGGAATTTGTTGTCCTCTCTTGGATTGGCACCACGATCTTTTGGATTGGACATTTTGATGGGCGTAGCCGTAAAAATGTCGACTTCGTCCCAATCCGGCGCAGACTTTGCATCTGCTAAGTGGTCTTCAGGAGTGGCGTCAACAGACTGCGAGTCACAGTCCTTTGATAGCTTTACAGAATTGTGGTACTGATGATTCATGTCTGCAAATTTATCCCCGATCGCACTCAGAATCATGATCAGGAAATGACGTGCGTCTTTCTTGTCTGGTATATTTGCGATACTGTCCGCCAAGTTGAGGAGGAGTTTGGCACTCATTGTCTGGAAGCTTGTACCAGGAAAACTGTCGTGAAGATTTTTCGAAAAGACGTTGACCGTCTTTCGAATCTGGTCTCTACTTAGCGATTCCCGGATGTGATGTATGAGGTCGGCAAGCAAGCTATAGGCAAGCGGCCGCATCGATTCATATACGGTAAGTCCATCGCCTATCAAGGTTCGCTCGTCAAGAAGGTCATCAAGCTTGGTCAGAAAGATCTTGCGAAAATTGAAGTTGATTGTGTGTCTTATCGCCACTAGCAACTCCTTTCTTGTGGAAGACTTTTCACTAGGACAGTCCCGTAACAACCTTATGACGATGTCAGGCAAGATCGGAAGGAAGTCTGACAATTGCTGTATATAGACTCTTAAAAGGTAGGCCAAGAAGCTCATCATCTTGACTTGAGCTGTGATGAGTTCTCCAAAAGCGCTTCTGTTCTTGATCTCTTTACAGACACCGGTAAAGATTTCGCCTCGTTGCTTTGCCTCCGCATGGGCTCTCTCTTGCGGGCCAGCTTGAAGCTTGAGGACCTCTTTGATAGAGGGTACAAATTTTTTGACATTAGTGGCAACACAATTCCTGTGGGCCTGAAACAGGGATACCACAATGATGGGGCATTCCGCGAAGACCTTGAATGATTTCATGCCGGGCAGCAATTGGCGGGCTGTCTGTTCGAGGCCCAGGTCTGAAGCAACAGAGGCAGCTGGAGAGCCCGGCCGGGGCGACTGGAAGGCTTGAGGGTTACTGGGAGTCGTGCCCGTCGATCCTTGTGCAGGTATGTCGAATGTATCTTTCACCACTTGCTCCATTGCCTGAAACATCTCTAAGATAAGGTCCAGGAATGGTTGGACTTTTGAAGCAGTCGCCTCAGGTTGATGCCGTTCTATGTCCATTATAGTCTTCATGCATAGTATAGCATTATCCTCGTTTTCGGTGCGGACCAAATTCATAAGGAGATCGACTATGTCAGGAGCATATTGCTTGAGAGATTCATTATGGCTCATAGGCAGACGATGAAGGATTTCCAGTATGCAGTTGCGAAGTCTCTGTAAACAACGATGAGCATATTATAACCCTGGACGGGAGAGTATTGGAGCCTTACGTGCTCTAGAGACGCGCTCATGAATGCAGGTGGCCCTTCGAGCATCTTTTGAAAGACTGGCCATAGCTTCCTGAGGAATATAGGATAGGTGGAACCTTGGCAGAAGATATCAATGTTGTCCCTCAATTCCGTCGCCAGGTGGAATTTCTTCTGAGAATCTGCAATGTCTTTAGCAAACCAGTACTAGAGACACATTTTAAAGGTCTAATGTTGACTCGAAAGAAAGCATCAAACTCCTACCTAGGGTTGGATCCCCCAGCCTTACGACGAACGCATCGATGTTCTTTTCCATCTTGCTTTATGATGTACGCTCACGCACCCTGAATAGGGCCCAAAATCAAGAAGAGCTCAGCAGCGCCTTGGGCGCGTAGGCTCCCCGTCAGACACTGTGGTCGGTCCTTCCTCATCTCAGACTGGCCTTAGCAGCATGTGATCGTGTGTGACCAATGTCTCGAGGAATGAAGCTTAGGTTCAGGAGGTGGACAATGGTACGCATAGCTCGTGAAGGGTCGAGCTCTGTATCGTCAGATCACCAGAGCGCTGTGTTGATGCTGCGAAAGCCTGGTAAAGAGGTGGGAAGACCAAAAACTGATAGGCACGTCCAGGTCTTGGCGGAGAGTGATCGCGAAGTTGAAAGAGTTGGGGCAGCCGGGGGGCTACGACGGTGCCCAGCCGCTAATTTGGAACGGCCCGCAGACCCTTTAGCGTCAGCCCTGTAAACACACGCCGTTAAGCAGCAACGCATTTTTACATGTCGAGGCTTCCTCATCTTATTTGAATGGCTTAAATGCCATGTTTACTCAGAACCATTGATTAGTCTTTATAGTAGCCCCAAAGGTTGCTGAGTCCTGATGATCGGTGCATAATTCATGTGTATGTAATATAACAGCTCAGAATCATTGATACATCAAAGCGGCGAATGCCAGAAACTTTGAGTCTGGAAGCGCAGTAGACTAGCATCCTATGGTCTAGTAGGTGAGGGACCTCCATCGATGTCCATACCATCGACCATACCCTCTATCTCCTTTGTCCCGCCCTCTACCTTGTCAAGCTCCAATCCAACTTGATGAAGTCTCGGATCAATAATCCCAGGGCCTGGTGGCATTTCCATCTGATCATCTTGTTCGACTTCGTCCCCAGTCCCATCTTCCGGCTCGCTCTCATCTCCAGTCTCAATGTCATGTTCGGTCTCGTCGTCAGTGTCATTGTCCCCCATCCCTTTCTCTTCAGATTCACGATCGGCTTGCTCGTCGTCGCCAATATCAACATCTTGCTCGCGACCATCTTTGTTGCCAGTATCTTTTGTGATCGTCCCTGATCTTGGCCTTTCAGACGCGATAGCCATTGACCGTACACTGCTTGCGAACTTAAGCTCTTCAGACGTGGCATCGTTGCCCAATCTTGCCGAAGTCCTGTCATCAAGTCTGATAATCTCCGGCATCTCTCTTGCTATCCGTTCGAGAGCGATATGGCTGGGGGGKACACCATCGAGAATGGCACTTATTTTAGTTTTCATGATTATCTTGGCTTTGGCCCAGGTGCCATTGTGGTACCAGCCGTCAATTTTTATCTAATAAGTGTTAGCAAAGAACGTAGAAGAAGGGCTTTAGTTAACGACAAGGCTCGAGGCTTACATGACATTCTTTCCTAATATTTTTGGTCGCTAATATTTCCATTAGAAGAGGATCCGTGGTATCACAAACTTGCCACACTTTTCCATCCATGCTGACATTTCGGCCATCAAAAAGATGGCTTTCCCTTCTCATTATTTGCTCGGTCTTCGCAGGTTCCGGCCTGGGTCGACTATACTTTGCTCGACTGTCTTTCGGCTCCTTTTCAAGCATGAACATCATTGTCTGATATTTCCTACACTCCGGATCCTTGCGAGGATCTACACCAAAACGAACTACCGCGTCACGCCACGGGCCTGAGGCCCAAAGATACCCGACGTACTGATAGACGTATTTAGCAGAGCTCTTATCGCCTATATTACAGTCTTTATCCGGTAACATGTTCAGGAGAGCCCTTCGTGTGAAGATAGGTCTCTCCTCGAAAAGCCTACGGGCCTTCGCTATCAGGCGCTGCATCGCTGGTGGTTGACTTCCGATAGGCGGAATGTCTGGCGCTGGGCCCGCTGGCACAGAGTCAATATCATATGGGAGAGGCTGGGCCCAGACCTTCGGAAGTAAGTTCAAATTGGCCATGGTCGTATGACCAATCTCGTCAGTCACTTGCTTTACCGCGGGGTTCTGTAGGTATCTCGAGGTATGTCAGCACCCATCACAGAACTGTTCTAGATAACGTACGAGTAGTTAAAAGGATAGTCAAAATGGGAAAACGAGGGTGGTGGTATAATTTCAGTATTCGGCTTCACACCTTTGCTCATGTCAAGCCTGAAGCCTTTTATCTTTTCATCTGCAGACGTTTAGTAATTTTAGACACGTAGACCGCAAGATGTTTGCAAACATTCGAATGGCAAGATATTTTCTTTCATCTTTTGCATAAACGGGCTATTAGCGGTCGAATAGACGAAGTCCGGCATCCCTGCCGAATGTTAACAGAGGCATCAAAAATCATGCATTAGCTGGTAACATACCTCGAAATCGATGAGTATGGTCGATGGATCCCACGGGTTCTATAGAATAATCTCTGGGGCGGTCACGTAAGCTTCGCAAGAGGTACTGCGCGTCTTTAACTGTAGATGGTGATTGTGGCGATTCCTCCGAAACTGCGCCATCTTCTTCAAGACCTTCATAATAAGGACCCTGGGCTCCCCGCTTGCGCTTCCTCCCAGTCCGCTTAGGCAGTGTCACTTTTAATACGATGTCGTTGGTCTTAACATTGGCAGACTTTAAAGGTTTGGACATCCGATCGCCTGGTTTTAGGTAGAGATTTGCGACTGCTTCGGTCCTGTCCCGGACCAACTGCACATCCCATCAGACCCATACTTAAAATGACCAGGCCAGATTTTGACAACCTCTTGCAGTTTGTTGACACCTCCCATTGTCTCAATGCCCTTGTCGACATTCTTGATAATGAATGGATTCTCGATGCTCACACAATGCCTATTGGGCACAGTGTACCAAGGGGCGTATCCTGTTGAAGAGAGCTGGGGTGGATGTCTCCCTGATTTCATGGTTTCAACATCTTCGGGCTTATCCATCCTCGGCTTCCACTTTTGGTAGGAAGTCTAGGCTGAAACTGAGACTGGACTCAGACATTGAGGAGCCTAATATAACGGTAGCTACAACGAGTTCTCATATAACGCTCCTCATCGAAAGTGAAGGACGGAATGTATTAAAAATCACTTTGGCTTGAATGAGCGTAGAAGTACTGTCTTACCAGCATTGCTGCGCCCCATGTATTACACAGTTGTCTGAGAACCGAGTGGAGCGTTACTCTACTCGATCATTACACGAGGCGGATCTGTGGCGTTAAGTGGTGCCTTAGGATAACCTGTGCTTGGCGGTGTGGCTGATAATCACCTCGTCAACTTGATACAATGTCACTTCACTTTACAAGCTGAATTGTATTTCTGTAATCCATCATCGATAGCACTTGGAAGCCTTGAAACTCCATACTCGCCCCTGTCCCTTCCTCCAACCCCCCAAATTAAAACCACCACCACCGTAACCACCCCCAACCACCACCATGTCCGAACGCAAAGTCCTCACAAAATACTACCCCCCCGACTTCGACCCCTCCAAAATCACCCGCACCCGCACCGGTCCCAAACCCCCCGGTCCCAAAACCCAAACCGTCCGGCTCATGGCCCCCTTCAGCATGAAATGCACCTCCTGCGGCGAATACATCTACAAAGGCCGAAAATTCAACGCCCGCAAAGAAACCACCGACGAAAAATACCTCGCCATCGCCATCTACCGCTTCTACATCCGCTGCACGCGCTGTTCCGCTGAAATAACCTTCAAAACCGACCCTAAAGCTATGGACTACGAGTGTGAGAGGGGGGCGAAGCGCAATTTCGAGGTGTGGCGGAATAAGGATGGGGATGAGGAAGGTGGGGGGAGGAAATTGGAGACGGAGGAGGAGATGATGGAGAGGTTGGAGGCGGAGGAGGCGGAGAGGGGGGGGGCGATGGAGGCGTTGGAGGGGAAGGTGGCGGATGCGAGGCAGGAGATGGCGATTGCGGATGCGTTGGATGAGATTCGGACGCGGAATGCGAGGGTTTTGAGGAAGGAGGGGAAGGGGGAGGAGGGGTTGGTGGATGCGGCGGAGAAGGTGAGGAGGGAGAGGGAGGTAGAGAGGGAGAGGGTGGAGAGGGAGGATGAGGAGAAGGCGAGGAGGGCGTTTGGGAGGGGGATTGAGATTGAGGATGAGGAAGCGGGGGGTGGGATGGTGGAGGGGAAGGGGGGTGATGGTGGGGATGGACAGGTGAAAGGGGATGGTGAGGGGACGAAGGCGAAGGGAGCGATGGTTGGGGGTATGCCGCCGCCTGAGTTCAAGAGGGTGGTTAAGAAAAAGAAAGATTTCTCAGCAGCACTAGGGATTAAAAAGAAGCCGGCGCTGGTGTGAGCGGAGGCTGAGATGAATTTGATAGATTACTACCTATTTAGCGAGGCGTTGGTCATGGATATACCTACAACTTGGCTGCCTACCATGCATTCAAATTCTCGTATAGAAAGTTCACAGAATCAAGCTGCAGCGAGAAAACCCGAGATTTGTGCATAAAACACAACAGTACACGCAATCTATGCATGCTTGCTATTTGAACAGGCAATAAGAACGCCTTCCTTTTCCATTGTTGGCCAATAGAGATGTGGAATCTGTGAAGATATGGAAACAAAAAACAGTGAGCCTTTCTACGCCGGGTTGCCTCTATACTTGCTCGCTCCAGTCCATATTCCTTTGACGCTCCGGCGTGCATCCCACCCGCATAAAGGTCATTTTTCTGGTTAAGTGTCCCATAGTCTTATGAACACGAATAGAAGCAAACAATTTTCTCCGCCCTCATATTAAGGACAGGCTTATCCTGCCCGAGGAACGTTATTGAGCATATCTTGTCTCGAGGTCGGCGGTGTAGGCATGACTCCGCTGTTTGAACCATTCCGCTCGAGTCGTTGGCGTATCTGTGTAGCGGGATCTTCGATAGACTGAAGAATGATTGATCAGCGTAAGCAATGGAGACAATGACATAGTATCCTAACTTACCTGGCCCCTCTGTCTTTTTCCATCCCTGCTAACACTGCTCTCATCCTGGAGTCTTAAAGCATCCAGCCTCTTCTGACTATCTTGTGTGATGGGGTCCTCCTCTATCCTGCTGGCTGGGTTAATCTTCTGGCCTCTCAGATTTGTCAGTGGTGGAATAGCAGAGACCTCGCCATTTGCTCGCTGCTTTGCCCACTCGGCAACAACAGCCCATTTGGCGGTGCGATTTTGCAAGGTCTGTGCAGCGGTTGCTTCATTTTCTCGGTAGTGATCGGAGCATTCGTCRAAGAGCTGGGGATTGATCTCCATGAAGAGYTTCATTGCATTATAAACCATGCCGTGTATAGTCCTGAAGCATATCAGCACGTTCATATTATAGATACAATGAGATTTCTTACCTGTTCCAATGGCCTTTCGAGTTTTCATAAAGAGGCTGAAACATTATTGGCAGAATGACTTCGACGTTGTCGCTAATTAGATTGCAAAAATACTCGTTGTTCCAGAAGTAAAGAGCTCTTTCTGCGACCTGTGGTACACAAGTGTGAGTATTTGTATAATGGAAAAGTCAGATGAACGTTACCTGGAAATGTGGACTTGCGACAGACTTCGCAAGTTGGTTGAACAATGGCTCTTGTACTTTAGCAAATTCTCCTGGATCCATGACCTCAAAGATGTCTTCCACTTCGTTGAGAAACATAACCTCTTTCGTGCTATTTACTTTGGGCCAGTATCGCAAAAGCCCTAATACAACCTGAGAACGTGATAAGTAACAGTCCTGAACATAGCTTGACTTTAGCTCACCTCTTCCGTTAGGCCAGCATCTTTTTCCAGGAACTGAACAATACAATATGCCAATTGTGGATGGTACATGCTTAAGCTTTTCACCTTGTGCAATGGGATCAATACTCTCGTAAGAAACAATTTGTGCTCTTCCTTAAGAGGAAGTGCGAAACCATTTATGATCGAGCCCAGAATCTCCAAAAGCTCCGCGATACCGTTGAACCTTTCGGTCTCATATGTAAACTGAAAGAATACATTGTTGATAGACCTCCTGATATACGAACGTAGGTTCAAAAATTTGCCATATATTCGATGTAGGGTCGTTTTGAGGAAATCTCGTTCTCTGGGATCTTCTGAATCGAAGAGCTCGAGGAGCTACAGTGAATTAGCGAACAGCAAGACAAGCTGATACGTATGACAAACCTGAAGGACAAATTGATGATCTATGAAGCCTTTCGCAATATTGGTATTGAAGTCCTGGCTTTCGATGAAACGCAGAAAGAATTCATACACGACCTGAATGTGCGGCCAAGCTACCTCCAGTACTGGCTCATCCTCTTCTGGATCGAATGCCTCGCCTTGTGGGTTCATAGGCGGAGGGATAGGCCGGAACAAATTTTTGCTGAACATCTCCACCACTTTCGGGTACATTGGCTCGGTAATGACTTGCCGATTGTTCGCAACGTAGTCCAACAATTCATGTAATGCCAACCTCTTGATCTCCTTCGATTTCATATCTCCACTAGCATCATTGAAGTCGAATATGATATTACATTGGTCAATTTTGTTCATGAAAAGGTCCTGTCGTCGATTTGGGGGTACCTCATGAAATCCGGGAAGCTTCTCAAGCTCTCGCTGTCGCTGATCAGAAATGTCGAATCTTGAAGAGTGTTGTCGCTTTGGTGTCCTGATGCCTTCTGGAACATCTTTTGGGGTAGACGTTAATCGATCGAAAGCACCTGACTTCTGTCCAGGCCTCGGTGGAGCAAGGTCTCCAGGCATTGCCTCCATAGCACCAGGAGGTGCAGCATGCTGCTACCGATGTTAGATCAACGAACTAGTGGGAAAGAGATACGTGAACGGGATTCTTGTCTAATCCCCACGTGCTGGAGACGTACCTGCGTGCCTGTACTTGGACTTATAACCACACCAGGAACCACGCCATGACCTCTTGTGGGGGTGGCAGGGCCGCCGTGACCACCTTGACCACTCACTCCTCCTATTCCAGATTGAGATGGTATAAAAGGTCCGCCAGATGGCGCTGCATTTGGCGTGCCTTGTGGGGACGCGTGCATAGCACTGCTTTGAGGAGCGCGCGACGTGCCGTTCTCACCAGGTGGCAATGGCTTGTTTCTCGTATCATTTAGAGCTGTTGTTGATGAAGTGGGAGTACCTTGATTCGAAGAGCTGGGGGACTGAGCACTTGCAGACCCTACCAGTGTCGAGGTTGAGCCATGAGCCGGGGATGCGGTGCCAGAGGAGGGGTCTTTCTTGTTTTTCGGCTTGCTTGAATCTCTGGCTCGCGAAAGCTGTTCGTGCTGAGCAAATCAGCCAATTCACGAACGCAGCAACACTAAGGGGTATGCAAGATGACCAAGTGCCAGCATGAGGTAGGGTTTGTGAACACGTACCACTCTTTGCTTGAATCCCTTCATTCTGACCGATTATGTCTGATCCTATCTCTAACAGAAGCGGTTCCTCCAAGCGAAGCAAGAAATCGAGTCGTGGGACGTATGTACCCAGGATGGTTCCGAAGTGGAGTCGCTCTTTGGCGTTCGTCCGCCAGCCCGTTCAGAAGAGGCGCGCCGGGCTTCTCTTTAAGTGGTTAAAACGTTGCAAAGGCCGAGTAATTTAGAAACGCATCTCGATTATCGTTGTAGGAACGTGGTGAGATCGTGGATAGTTCGGCGTTGTGCTCGTGGCTTGAGCCTACCGTTGTAAATTGTGGCTCACCATGCAGCTCGGTAAGGGCGCCAGTAGCGTCAACAAGTCAAGGCGCACTTGCACAGGATGCAAAGCTGGGATAGTTCAGATCAAATCGAGGCGTACTAAGGCTCTGTTGACTGTTGTCGTCGTTGAATATCAGGCGGCGTTTACGCCAAGCCGAAGCAAGAGCGGGCTTTTCGTGCTAGTTCTAAGCCTAATCTGGCATGCGGGGCGTGTTTCACAGCTTTGCCAAGACATTCGAGTCTTGTGTTGCCCTACTTGACGACAGTGTCGTCGCGCCCGCTATAGATCTGCTTCGTGTAATGATATAGAGGAGTAACGCTCTACTTATTCACCAGGCAAGTGCTCAAATACATCGGGCGCAGCAATGCTGGTGAAATCTAGATGGACAGTACTGGTTCAAAGCGAAGCCTTCCCTGCCATGATTCCATTCTCATATCATCTAGATCAGGCTGAGATATGTGTTGATGATCAAACCTATTAGTGCCACTATGTCAAGCAGTGAACGGTCCAAACTAGTCCAAATCATCGAAAGATGCAACACAATCGACACGAGTGCAGTGCCATTCTATTACCTAGGAACAAAGTACCGGCTTTAGCGTGGTGTGCAACGGCAAAGGTTGCTCGAAGAAGACTGAGGACCGAGTGGGTATGTCTTGCTACAACACGAATACTACACGTGCCAGCCGCTTACATGGCTCCTGAAAAAAAACCATAACCTCTCAAAATCTCCCGATTCCCTTCGTTCTCTGTCCTCCCCCCCCTTGCCTTACTCTGCCCAATCCTCCCCTCTCACCTTATCATCCCAATCCACAGCTAAAACCCCTAAACCGTCCCCAACCYMCCYCCCCCAASSCCYCCACAACGCAAGCATAAACCCTCCAACCCAAGCCATGAAATACTACCTAGGCAGACCATCTCCATTTCCATCTCCATCTCCGTCGCGGTGGGTAGAGTTTAGGAATGCCAGATACAGAAATCATTAACCTGATTGACTGATGAACCAATGAAAACTGACTTAATGATTGACCAAGTAACTGAGTAATTGATATTCCATCTCTTTGTCATGAGACAGTAGTCAGATTATTATTTCCAACAGGCGAAGTAACGAATCTGAAATAGATAAGGCTAAGGATGGATATGTAGGAGATTTGAGACGCCTGGAGGTTAATATCTTTAAGATAGGTAGATGCTGTACCAAGCTTTTGAGTAGACCATCTGCACGGTAAACTTGCCCGGAAAGCTAGTTCATTGCCATTCGAACGCATGCATTATCAAGTTATCACGTCCTCAGGGTATATTCATGATAAGATTTCTCCAAGGGAAAAAGTGCATGTATTACATTAATATTATGTATACAAGAATTAAATAATGCTTTGCTTGCTCGATGCAGCCAATCCCAACCATTTCCACCGAAGCAAACTTTTATACCATGCAATCCAAGCCAGTCATTAGCCATCACAAGCAATCAACCTTCTCAGCAAACGGTGACGTAAAACCCAATAGGACTTGGGTTATAGTCCTGGAAATAATTCAGATCCAAGCTCCCAGTCGCAGTTACCTCATATGAGATCTTCTCGCCAGCAGCACAAGCACCACTAGCAATCACGTACTCATTTCCAGGCGTGACGCTTGATGGACCTCCCAAGTCGCTGGCGACGGATGGCACGGTGTTGTAGGTCGTCTGCTCCGTAGCTGGGCTAGATAGCTGAGCCACGTCAAACCCTCCGGAGCCGCTTAGGCTGAAAGCTGATGTGGTCAATTGGCTTTGCTCAGGGAGGAGGAAGACGAGTGTGCAAGTCTTGCCGGCGTCGGTTGGGGGGATATCGAAGTTGAAGATTGAGGAAATGGTTGATGAGATGGTGCCGTTGTAGCTGGTGCCACCTTGTTGGTCTGGCTGAGACTTGTCCACTGGTACGATCAAGTGGGGATACTCGAATGTGCCGGCGAGACTTGCTGGGCAGCTTGAGGCCGACACGGCTGAGGCAGCCGGTAGCACACTGGTTTGAGTGATAAGAGTAGTTGGACCTGTTACTACGGGAGCCGGAGCTGCAGGTGCTGAGCCGGCGGGAGCTGAACCTGCGGGAGCACTTGGTGCGTGGCAGCCACCGGAGCAGCTTGTGATGGTTTGCACGTTAGTGCTGGTGACTGTTTCCTCTGGTGCTGGAGCTGGGGCCTGGGTCTGCTGGGAAGCACTTTGCTCTTGAGATGCTGGAGATGTCTCGGCAGGAGCAGCGGCTGAAGAACCCTCTTCGCCTTGTGCTTCACTACCAGACCCAATCTTTTGACCCGTCCCAACATTTCCACCTTGTGCTGAGCCAGCCGTGGCTTCTTGAATGGCTGCACTGACGCTCGCAGATGGGATGCTGTCATCGGAGGAAGTGGTAACGCCAGAGCAGCTCAGATCGTAGAGTGGTGTATCGCTCAATGTAGTGCCAACGATACCGAAGCTAGGGTTTGGCGTGGTAGGGAAGGCATCCTGAAGGGTGTACCACCAGGTGTTGATCTGGCCGAAGAGTCGCCCGCATCCAACTTGATCCCAGTATGTCTGAGCGTTTGCCAAGCTTGGCACCGCGTCGTTCTCCGTAGAACCGCTCACCGGCCACCCGGTCTCGGTTACCCAAACGGGTTTACCAGCAGCTGCTGCGACGGTCGCATCGTAAGCGTCAAAGAACAAAGAGTACCCATCCGTAATGGCGTTCGTCATGGTGTTTTGAAAGTATGGATAGGCGTCCATGCCGATGAAGTCCGAAGCACTGATAACAGCGTCGTTGGAGCCGTTGACCCAAGCAGTCCAGGTATCAACATGGCCAACTGACTTGCCGCTTGCAGCAGTGCCGGCAATGGCTGTTTTAACCTGGCCAATGTAGTCGCTGATGACATCTGGACCTGCACCAACACCAGAGTTGTTCTCAATACCTGTAGGAGAGATTCGGTATAGATCTTCCGATCCGACTGAGATGGCAACAATGAGGTCGGCCAAGGAGGAGCCAAAGGCGCTAAGTGCAGCCGTGAGGGCATTGATCTCATTCGTAAGTCCGGCCTGACCGCCAGACCCCCATAGACCTATTAACAGAGAGGTCTTGGTGTTGATGGCGGCCTGGAAGGCCTCGGAGTAGGTATCGGTAGTGCCGGCTTGGATACATGTGTAGAGACGAGCACTGGTAAAACCGCTGGCACCAACGAGGTTCTGGGCAGTGGTGAAGTCGCTCTGGTACTGAGACTCTGTGATGGCGGAATTGTCCGTATTAGTAGAACCGTAGTTAAAACCCTTGTAGACTTGGGCAGTGACAGTAGAAAGAGAGGCCGCAAGGGCAACGAGAGTGGATGTAAGCATGGCTGCTACAAACGAATGTGGCCTTGCTTATTAATGATTATGGTACCTAAGGAAAAGGTAGGAAATGATACAGTAGGAGGAATAGTAGGTATGAGGATGGAGAGGAGAAGAGAAGACTAGAGTAGGAAGACATTGAAGTAGTTTTATTTACTGTATGGCTCACCTGAGTTAGGTGGCGCATCGTGCCTGCCATGACAGTTGCAGTTCGTATTCTGATCCGGTAGATCCGTACCGTACGGGCCTGATGCAGCAAGTGGGCCTTGCAGTCTTTGCTGACCAGTGAGGAAAAAGAGAAAAGATGGAAAAATCTGATGATCGAATCATCCAGGCGTGTTAGGGAGCGCGAATCCGAGAAAGTAGCCCGTACTACGGCGGGGGGGTGACGCAGCGCTTGGCACTAGATGCCCCCCAACAGCCCTAAACTTGCCCCTAAACTTGCCCCTAACCACTGACCTGGCGTCGGGTTCAGCGTATTTTTAGTCAAGATGTGGGGTAAAGGCGACGTACTCCGCCAAATCCGGCCATAGGAATTGCCTCTTGTCGTACTGCAGGGCAAAGCAAGGAACTATCTGCTGCCTGTTCTTTTTTTATGTAACAGAAACAGTATCCACCTGGTGGAACCACAGTCGTATCATAAGTACACGCAGTCTTACTTCATACATCAACGGCTATCATCACGAGTCGTTCTCTCTCATCCGCCCACGGTACGAAGTAGTGTGCAGTGCGCGAATAAAAATATTCGTTGCCAAAAGTGGGGTGACATCTTCTCGGCTAGCCAGAGGGAAGAGGGAAAAGGGAAAAACAGTCGCTTCCTGCCGCCACCGCTAAGCCGTTTCCTTTTCGGGCGCAACACAGGGGCACACATTACACTTCTCTGCATACACAGATAAACACAAGCAACGCCGTGAAATTGAAGCCACATTTTGCTCCTTCCACGTGTCAGCGCTTTGATAAGTGGGTGGTGAACGGTGAACGGCCAATCCTGCAGGAACCCGGCTTGGATTCAGCGCCTGATCCTCCAATCGCCCTGGTTCCATTGACGCTAATCCCGAAATTCCCCTGAATGCCTACTGCATCRAGACATTTGGTACCCACTTATCAAGTCCTCTGCGAACTCAAGTMTTGTAGTGCCAGCGCATGGGAAATTCGTTAGGATAGAAGATTCGTGGCGTGAAATAGATGCTCTTAAGATCCCTTCAACGTGGCAGGTTGCTGCCCCTGCATGATCGCGCCTTCAACCCTGGGCGTCCCTGCTTGCCTTTGTTGGTTGTGATGGGGGAAAACGTACGCTCACTTGCATCTTCCTCGGTATTGACATGCAACAACCATGTGGTGACGTTTCTTGCTTTTGGCACACGAGTTGCGAGCATTTCTTGCTCGTTAATGCCATCCAAACATCTGTTTGGTGGAGCACTGAGCATTTAAACATTCAACTTACAAGTGATACAACACTACAATCTACCAATCGGTAGGGTGAGATCCATTCATCTCTGCGTTACAATATCGTTCAAGAGCTCCTTCAATAACCGATAGTATGCCGTATGACCCTCCCTCGTTGGGTGAAACAGGCCCGGATTGAATCCAATCGTGCCGTTACTAATTGCTTCTTGGTCCTCTTCACTCAGCGTTCCGTTTTTATCCCACCGCTCCTGCGCCCCAGAGCTGAGACCATCGAATATACTATCCTGGATCCAATAGGTGCCCGTATCGCAGAAGCGGTGGCCGTCGAATGCCGCCTGCAGGCTATCTTCATCGAGGAACTGGAAACCACGCTGAATGGCTGCGATGCGCAGAGCCTTGTTTACTTGCCTGACTTGCTGATTTAGTCGCTGCCGCGTAGTCTGTGATGACCAGCAGCCAAAACCACGGCCAACTTGATCGTTATAAAAAGTGATGTAGGGGAGTACTATGACCGTGTTTCCGTTGGCATGCGCGCGGAGATCGTCGTATAATGAGGCAACTTTAGTCTGGAAGGTACTATTGACCGCCACCTGATCGTCGATAGCATTGAGAAGGTTGCTACATTTGCCAGAGAAAGGAATCGCGATTCCATATACACAGGCTTTAACAATCTCGTCAAACCCCAGATCATTGCCGCCCACTGTTATGGTGTACAAATCTGCGCCTGGTATGAAAGGAGTATAAGGCTCTGTCGCATTTCGCATCTGTAGGCTCTGGACATCAGTTGTGACGGCGCCGGAGCAGGCGTTGAATCCAAATGCCGTTTCGTTGTGGAAATTTGGGGTTGGTTTTGCGACTAGATCGTCGTCTTGATAAAGTTGATAGACGTATGAGCCATCAGTGCGGCCGCAGGTGCTTTGGTCAGGGAAGATAGAGCTTCCAGCACCGGGTCCGGCCGAGAAAGAGTCCCCCAGGGCCATGTACGTCCTGATTGGCCGTACATTTGGCGTCGGTCTTGTTACGGTGTCTAGTGATATAGCAAACTGTGAGTGTCCGCTGCCCAGATGAAACGGACGTATTGCCAAACTGTTGATGAGAGCTCTGTTCCAATTGATTGGTGAGGCGTCAATGGAAGCTGAGCAGGCAAGTGTCAGTCGTTGGATTTTTTGCTAGGTAGAGCGGACAAGGCTCGCAACTGCCAGCGCCTGGAATACAAATCGAGGCATGAAACAAGTGTGACGCATGCTAGCTACCTACTATGCCTTAAGGGACCACATGCGAAGGCATCAACGAAGACTATGTGAACCCGGATGGATTGGGCTGTACAAATGACAACTATCCTTACAATACCAGACGACTAAGGTAGTGAAATTAGCCACCTCCATGTACCTCTACCGCAGACCGTCATGTTGAGAAAGTGAGAATCGCTCTTACCAGTCTGAAGCAAGAAAACCCATGATCTGACAAGCAAAAAGCCAAGCGTGGCAGGGGAGAAGGACGGCAAGTATGATCTTTGGTATAAAGGCTTAGACAACATATTGACTGRTCCAGTCCCGCAGAAGCTGAAGTAATTGCCAGAAACTGTCAGAGGTCAACTTTATTCCGCGACTCGGGAAGCTTTTTGAATGTGTAAAGGTCCCCTTTAACAGCCAATTCTGGGGCTGAACTTGATGCAGTCTCGCGGAGAGGAGAGTATTAACGCTGGGGAACTAGAGTTCTTGAATAATACAGGTCTGGTTGAGACTCTATCTGTGTTTTACAATTGATGAGGCTGGACTGAGCTGCTGCCTGGAGATCGGAATAAAAGGTTGCGTATCACGTGACCAAAGAGTTTAGCGTGGTCCACGACTTCTTGGCACCTGAGGATTGATGACTACTATTTCTCCTCAACCGTTCCAGCTTACTCTAGCTGTATGATTCTGGTCTATTACTGCCTATTCATTCTACCCAATGTCTTGTGAACATATTTCTCTTTCCCTTTTTGAGGAAGAGGAAGCGAGATGCTCTCTCTTCTTCTGGAAGAAGAAAGGGATGGTTATGATAATGCCTCAAGTACTTGATAGGCAAGCATAGGTGGTTGACTATGTTTGAAACTTGGTAAATTGTCTTCATTGGAAAAAAGCCATTACAGTCCCTAGCAAGCCCCGTATCTACGCACGCTGAGAGAAATCATCATAGCACTGTGATGATGTTTGAGTAGGCAGTCGCCATCTCCTTCACCGCTTCATCTTCAGACTCCTTCAAGTCCGATGTCCTCTTCTTCCAGAAGAGAACATCCACACCGACTTTCCATCCCAAGCCACACCCCTAGACATTGCAAATCTCAAGCTCTGGAATACAGACATTCAATAATCGCAGGGAATCGATACCGAAGTAGGCGGATCGCAGCCAGTAGTCGCCGAATCATCGTAACAAAGACCTAGAGAATCCCAGTTATCACAAAGATCAAAAGTCACAGTCCCATTAAATGTTCCGAAGGGGTAAATATATAATAACTCGGTCCAGGAACCTACCATCGCCCTCACAGTAACAGTAATTCCCGATCCCCTGGTCAGGGTCGGCTCTAAACCACAGTTAGCAATAGAAAATTTGACCTTCCTCGAGAGAGACAGACTGATTGTCACAAGGTCCAACTTGGGCCATCGCCGCACCGAGGAAAGTGAGAGCAAAAGCAAGAGTGGAGATCCTCATGGCTCTCGTTCTTAAATCGTTTGATTGAAGGAAAAGCACTTGGAGAGTCTATTGTGTGGATTCGAAGACGGGAGTGCAATTACGATTGTTACACAAAAGAATCAAGAATAGCCTCTTTTTATATTTTTCTCTAGACTAGGAATCGACCCTCGACCCCACGACTTCTGCATGGCGAAGGAGTTGATTACCGCACCGGTACTAGAGTGCTAATTCACAATGCGAAGATAAATCACCGTATGTTTTCGGTTGTTATGTACACGATAATGTAGAATTGGGGATGCGAACAAGGAGTCCTTGATTCTTTTTCTGCAAGTACCCAGGCGACAGCAGCCTCGTGACCCACACTGCTAGAGATCTGAAGGAGTGTGCTTCTCGTGCCGACGTCAGACTGCTTTGATGATAAATAACTCGCAGCGGGACGGCTTTTCTTCTTCTAGCGAGTGATGCAAGGGGAAAATTATTGCAGTCATATGGACCCAGGAAATTCTGAGATGCGGATCAGAGATGCACTCCCTCTTCAATGTTTTCGACTTGGCGTCATACCTGCGTTATTCTCCCTCATCTATTCAGAGCGAATGATGTCATGCTAGATCTTTATTCCAAGACTGTCTACGACTCTGACAGATTTCTACATAAGCGCCATCTGCCCTTTTCGAGTCATTCGATTCCTTGTCTCTAAGCTTCAGCATTTCAATAGGAAACCATATATTCAGAAAGAATGCACTTCACTCGACCTAAATCCTTGTTATACATTTCCATCCTCGCCTCTACCGTCGTGTTTGCCGCTCCCGTACTCGACAGACTCGAACCCCGCAAGGACCTTACTATTTTCTATGGCGTAAAATTTCCCCTCGTTCTTCTCCATCTCTTACGAAAACAAGGAGCACCACTAATAGTCGGCCTGTCAGTACTGTTCGGTACAAGACAACTCCTGTATGTGGAGATCTGAGGAGCAGGGACGCCAAGGTGTCTGTACCTGCAGGGATGACCACAATGTAGGCTCGTCATGGCTTGAGTGATCATTGCTGATGGCTAACTGAACAGTGTGGGGTGAATGATGGGCGATGCTCTTATGACGATGATACTTTGCAATGTACCTGCCCGACTGGCGAGTGATCCTGCTTTGAGATCCCGCAGACGGATGCAAAGATGAAGGTGTTTCGAGAGATTTAGTCCGAGAGGATTGATTAGGTTTACTAGGGAAACGCAATCGCTGTCTCGTTATTCCAACGTACCTATACATCTCTCCATCTTGCGGTGCGATGACCAATCATGCAAATAACACACTGGCCTACTGTATAGATCACCATTCAGGTTCAGTATATACCAAGATCTCGTCTTAATCCCTATGCATACTCCGAAGGAGTTGTTCTTATCATCCGAAAGGACAAACCATGAGTGCTATCCTTATCCTCTTAGGACTATCAATAGCTGACTTCATTATTGTTTATTCCACCGTGCCCAATGGTCGAAATCCCTCCGGCCGAGGAGTTGCCCTCTTGTCGTAAGGTACTGGACCGCTCCGACACAACGCTTTCGGAATTGAAGGTGGAACTCTTGGCATGTTGCATATTTCGATGTGAGCGGTTCCTAGCTCGTTGCTACGGGCCAATGCGAGAGAAAATGGTCGATAGCGTCTGTATAGGAAGGGTACGACTGGCGCACAACAGAAGACGATTCCCAGCGATACACCTAGTGTAGAGAGCAGACCAAGATAACCTTTTGAGTAGGTGAAATCCTGGGCATTGACCATGTGGAGAGCCTGGATTCGTAAACCCGTGATAATGATGACTCTATCCACAAATCAGTGCATATCCTTGGACCAGGAGAGAGTATCACTTGCAAGGCGCCAATTGAAAACACGATTTGGATTGGAACTTTTCTTGCACTCGGCGCTTGTAACCTCCAGATATACGGGATTGATACCGCCGCTATGGTGAGATCGAAAAGAAGACCAAGAACCTCGAGTACGAGGTAAGATACGATTTGATCACCACAAGTACCGTCAACATGAGCATTCCAGTCCACCGCCATGGGACGACAGATCAGGAACACTTCTAGGAAGACTACAAGTCCGTATAGGATAGTCATTACTAGTAGCAACTGTGCGATTATGCTCGCACTTCTCGCAGACTCAAATACCTTCTTGAAGAACAATATGGCGCTCGTCCGAATCAACGTGTTAGCTACGCCCCATAGAGTCTGATTTACCAAAAGCGACTGTCTGTTACATCAATACGAGAGAATTAGGGCCACACCGAAGAGACCTACCCTCACGACCAAAGCAAACTTTGTTTTTGACACTTCAGCTTCATGGTTGTCTTGACCCTCCTCCACAATAGCCCACGTTGTCTGCACTATAAGSGCAACGGTTGTCGCCAAGGCTAGGAGTGTCAGGTAGTCGTCTAAGCCCAGCCGTCTCATCTGTATTCGACGGGCCCAGACTAGGAGGCTAGCACCCAGCAAGGCAATGGCCAAGAATGTCCAACTGCATATGATTGTGGTTTGAGCGATGTTGGGGCCTCCTTGAGATTCGGGAGAGATCATTCTGTATTAGTCTTGGCATGAACAAAATGGTCGAGACCGGATCTTAGGTCGAGAAGAGGTTGTGCTGTCAAAAGGAAATTATGATGTCAATGCATGCTGCACGGATCAGGAGACGTGTACGGCGCGATGGACTCAGCCTCTCAGCAAAGATCATGCATGACTGTGGCGAAGTCAACTCCCTGTTTCTTGAGTGTGCATCTGTACTTTGAGCGCTAATACCGAGAGTACACCAGTATAAAGCCCGTAGCTAAATACATCCATCTGGTCGCCAATCTTAAGGTACTTTTCCATCGTGTTTTTTGGGCATCCTAGTTGCCATCTCTCACCGAAGTTATTTCGAGTGAAGTCTTCCCGAGGATCATCCGCCGGAGTAGAGACGGAACTAGCTTGAAAGGGTAAGAAGCAAGATCGTGACGCCACCAATACGGTAACGCTCTTTGCTTAGTACAGCGAGATAGCTTTACTCTAAGTCTTGTGTCTTAGAGGAATGTTATATATCGGTTTGAGGAATGGTAAGGCTGTGCAGAGTCGGACTTCGCTCGAAATTGTTTAGCTCTCCGGATATGCCACATCTGCACTCCACTTTACAGCTTACTCCTTAAGCCAATTCTTCCACAACAGAATAGATCGGACATACCATGTCACAATTAAAAGCTCTCGTTGTAGGCGCATCTGTCGCGGGTCCTATGACGGCTTACTGGCTCGCCAAAGCCGGAGCACGTGTTACTGTCATCGAACGCTTCCCAAGACTGCGCACTAACGGACAAGCCATCGACATCCGCACTACTGGCGTAACTGTAATGCGAAAGATCCCAGGGATGGAGGCTGCCGTGCGAGCCAAAACGGCGCCAGTGGAGGGGCTGAGCTTTGTTCGCGAAGATGGCCGACCCTACGGGATAATTAGAGCAACTGGAAACCCTGAACAGCAGTCGCTTCTCTCCGAGTATGAGATCCTTCGCGGCGACCTGGCACAGGTTTTATTCGATCTGAGCAAGAACAATGGGAACGTTCAATATGTCTTCGGCGAGCAAATCGCTTCGATGCAACAGAACGAAAAAGACGATGGACCTATCAAGGTCGAATTCGCGAACGGTTTAACCACTGCTGAGTACGACCTTGTCGTTGCTTGTGATKGGGCGACCTCAAGAACTCGAGCTATGGGTTTTGGCGGCAGTGATCGAGACTACACCGACCCTGTCAATTCCTGGGCGGCTTACTTTTCCATCGAGCAGGACCTTCTCAAGGGGAGCGAAGTGGCCCAGGCATACAGTGCCGTTGGAGGGCGCTTTATTGCTATCAAAAACGACCCCAAGGGCGGAAATCAAGTTACCCTGATGGGCATTCATCCACGTGATAAGCGCGACCTGACCCTTCCATTTCGCGAGGCCGTGAAGCAGGGCGAAAGAGCGCTTAAACGCTTCGTTGCTCAACATTACAAGGGCGTTGGCTGGAAGACAGAAGAGATTATGGAAGCTATGATGGGGTCAAGCGACTTTTACGCCTCTGAGATGGTTCAGGTCAAAGTTCCTAGCCTGTACAAAGGACGCTTTGCCCTTGTTGGTGACGCGGGCTACGCACCGGGTCCTACTGGCACAGGCACATCCCTCGCCATGACCGGCGCCTATGTATTGGCGGGTGAGGTTGCCAAACACATAGGCGATCTTACAGCAGGGCTCAAGGGCTACGAGGAGCGAATGAGGCCTATCATCGACGACATGCAGAAAATTCCGCCACTGGTTCCCGGCATCGCTGCGCCGCAGACGGCATGGGGGATATGGCTGCGGAACTATGTCTTCGCTTTCGTTGCTTGGACCAACATCCTCGAATATGTTCAGAGATTTGTCGGAGGCTCCGCCACCGGTACTGATAAGTACGGCCTTCCGGATTATGATTGGGTGGCTTGAGCATCTGGACACCTCAGCTTATCCTTATCAAACTCTTTGCAAATGAGCGGAAGAAGTTCACTGTGCCGAGCTGACTTGATAAACGTACCCCAGTGTTCTGATGCGGGGAGTACATGAATTGGAGTGAGATCGAGGATTGGAAAGGAAGAGGTAAATCCATGCCATGGTCGAAAACGTGTGTGATGTACAAGCAATTAGCCCATTGACCTTGTCGTTGTCGCGTGGCTAAACACAGTTATACTATACTGAACGCTAGATCAGGTCCCCAAGACACGCACCGCAAACCACAGAACATAGGAAAGCATGTAGTTAAGGCAATACCCCTACCTTCTTAGCTGAAGCGCAGGAAAGGACAGAACGACACACGGCTAACTCGAGGCACGAGTTGTCTGAGAGAAGAGTCTTGCTTTGGCCATAGGCGAACTCAATCTCGCTCAACATCTTTAACTTCACTATAATCTCCTCTTTCCGTTCCACAGTTCCTTAGTGGTCCAGATGGGCAGTCTGTTTGTAGCCAGAAACCATAGATGATGATGGATCATTTCTTCGCAATGTTTCGCGGGTCATTTATTGCAATTGCATTATCTGCCTCAAGTAGCTTGTATGCAGAACCACAGGGTATCGACGAGTTGAAAAGACTTCACTAGGGATCATGTGTTCAGAGACTTTCATTGCTTGACCACCATGTTCAAACATATTATACTTTTCATGATACTGGTTGGAATCTCTGATTCGGGACCAGGGAACAAGGTTGGGGCTTTGAAACCTGAGACTTTTGCTTGCTTGATAGTTGGGAGTAGTGGATTGGTCTTGCATGCCAAAAGGTAGCTTTTCTTGGGACTTTGGGAGCCTCCAAAAACGATGTACATAGTATGTTGTATTGCATAGATGAGTTTGCGAATGGTCAAAAGGCAAGCCACTTGCGGGAGCTAGTTAGTCCTAGATCTACCGGCTAGACGCGGTAAGCGCTGTAAACATTGCATCAAGTACAGGTAGATCTCGACTCTAAGCATGCATAAAGAGCCTCCAGTAAGTATGCAGCAGCTGCTTAAGGAGTGGAGGCAGGATGCTGTGGTTAAACATCAGTATGAGTCCGCCATCTACATTGGGGACAAGCTGCTTGCCATCACAAGTCAGTAATTCGAACATGTCAGAGGTAGCCTTCTAACTGGGCGCAGATGATGATAACGATGCTTTCTTCCTTGCTCAAATCCATTTTTCGACAGGCAACTACACCCGTGCTCAGAGCTTCCTCGAGAAGCACCAGTTGGTAGAACGCAACACCTCGAGCCGATACCTTGCAGCCAACTGTCAGATCCGACAAGGCAAATATGAGGAAGCCTTGTCAATACTGGGAGATACAAACCCGACACACCTCATAATTTCACCGAGTAAGACTCGACGAAAATTGCAGCATACCAACGGAACCCTACGACCTGCAACTAAGCATGGGAAGAGCAATGTGAGGCCTGATAGAATAGAGAGGAGCGAAGAAAGGGATAGGGAGAATTTGTCAGACATCAAATATGAGGCAGGCATGTGCTACTTGCGGGGTATATGCTACGCGAAGCAAAACGCTTTCGATCGGGCAAAAGAGTGCTACAAGGATGCTGTACGGATAGACGTGCAGTGCTTCGAAGCCTTCGATCAGCTCATGAAGAATTCTCTCATGTCACCAGACGAGGAGTGGAATTTTCTGGAGTCGCTCGACTTCGATTCTATATCTACCGAGGATAATGATGTAGCTCAAGAGGCTGCCCAGTTTGCCAAGATGCTCTACACCACCCGTCTCTCCAAATACAAGAACCCCACAGACTTCAACCACGCTTCAGAAACCCTTTCGACACATTACAATCTCGCAACGAACCCAGATCTTCTCCTCTCAAAAGCCGAACTCCTTTTCACGCAATGCCGCTTCAAACAAGCTCTCGCATTAACAACTTCCATACTTGACACAGACGAATACAACTTCTCAATATACCCCCTGCACCTCGCCTGCCTCCACGAACTCAATCAAACCAACACGCTCTTCCTCCTCTCCCACCGACTCGCGGATCTCCACCCCGACGAACCAGCCACCTGGCTTGCTGTCGGCGTCTACTACCTAAGCATCTCCCAAATAGCCGAAGCGCGACGCTTCTTCTCCAAAGCCTCAATGATGGACCCGCATTTCGGCCCCGCCTGGATCGGCTTCGCCCACACCTTCGCCGCAGAAGGCGAGCACGACCAAGCCATCTCCGCCTACAGCACCGCCGCCCGTTTCTTCCAAGGCACCCATCTCCCCCAACTCTTCCTCGGCATGCAAAACCTCCAACTCAACAACATGACCCTCGCCCACGAATACCTCAACGCCGCGCACGCCCTCTGCAGCACCGATCCCCTCCTCTTGAATGAGTTAGGCGTCGTGTTTTACCACCTCGACCACCTCGCCGAAGCCATCAACATCTTCCACCGCGCCCTCACCATCGCCGCCGACATCGACAGCGATCCCGGCGCTTGGATCGCTACTCGCGCAAATCTAGGCCACGCATACCGCCGCCAACGGCAATGGGATGCCGCTCTCCACGAATTCGAAGAAGTGCTCCGCCAAGGCGGTCGGGATGCCGGTATCTTCTGCGCCAAAGGCCTCGTATTGCTAGAAATGGGTAGGAGTTGGGAAGCTGTCTGTGCTTTACATGAAGCTTTGGCTGTGGGGCCGCAGGATCCGGTTGCGACGGATTTGTTGGGGAGGGCGTTGGAGGAGAATGCGAGTTTGCAGGGGTGGGGGGGTG
>KE598562.1:1045914-1131943 GCA_000444155.1 Cladonia macilenta KoLRI003786
AGGCGGAGGAGATGGTTTTTGAGGGTTTGGTTGAGGGGAGGAGGGGGGGGAGAGGGGGGAAGGGGAAGGAGAGGCGTGTGGTGCATGGGAGGGGGAGTGAGGTTGGTGAGGATAGTATGGTCATGAGTGATGAGGAGCAGGATTGAGACGTGTATGATTGTATTAGTGGCGCATGCATCACTTGGAGCCTGGACGTTGCATTGGGTATACGAGGCGCTTTTGGTTGATGCATCTTGTGGGTGAAGTAGCATCCTCCTGGAAATGGGGACTGTATGACAGGATAGGATAGGTGTTTAGATACCCATGTGCTCCATTCACGCATTGAAATTTCTTGACTATGCGCATTCGGGGATAATGGCTGTCTTACTCAGCCTTGAATCGATTTCACTATGCTTTCTCGCCGGACCCGAGTACTCAACAGATGCGGATGATTCGTTTGTTTTAGTTGGAGTGACAAAAGCGACATAAGCTGAAGTGACAGTGTTTTCAGCAGAACAGCATGAAGAGTCTCAGCTCTGTACTGTGAAGCTGAGTCACAGGACAAGATAATAAGAACACCAAAGCCGTCTCAGTGAGATTTGAGATCATCGCTGAGTTCTGTAAGATCAACCCAATRACTTCTGGACGATTGGGCCGCATGCAATTTTACAAAATGATTGCTCTTCGTTTTCCAGGGATGCACTATACTAATGTGTGAACAAACAGCGTAAGAAGATAATGACTGGAAACACGCCCGAGAATTGTGCTACTGACCGAGACTAAGGGTCTTCTCAGCGCAAACTCGATAGATTTGTTGAACCCTTGCTGGAAAAAAGATTGTACAGGTGTTAAGACATCTCTTCTTTGAATTGAGCTGGTCAATAGTTCTGCTAGGTGAATTGTAAGATGGTCAAAGACCCGCTCAAGGGCACCAAATCTGGTGTATGGCCGCCGATAGATTGAAATCAATTGGGACTATGCTGGAAGGTTGAGAAGTATGGCCGGTATGCCCATGACACAAGGTGTTATGTGGCCCATACAACGTTGATCGTGGCCATCGAGGCGCTTGATCCATCATCAATTCTATTCATTCAGAGTGAGCTGCTGTGGGCGTCGACTGTATGAAATTAGCAACGGAAGTACGCTTTCGAATGGAGATCAAGCTGACCAAAACCCTCCTCACTTTCATGAGCAGCCAGCACCTCCGGGAATAGCTTCTGCTCAACCATACCCTTCTCCTCTGTTTTTACCACCGTCTTCTTCGTCTCCAGCTCTAGCGCCTATCAAAAGTCAGCATATATTTCCTCCACTTCCTTTACCTTTGGCCGAACAACCATCAGCCTCCAACAAACAGARAGRTTAACATACCGCAAACATGGCTTTGAAAATCTCCCCCGCAAACCCACCTCCTTGACCAACAATCTTCGCAATCTCCCCAACATCCCCTCCCTTCATTTTCTTCACCAATCCCGGCGCCACCCTCGCAAAGAACGCCCTGAATGGTCCCTTCTCCTTGTCCAGCTCCTCATAATACATATCCTCGCTCCAATCGAAGAACCGATTCACGGGCACCTTCCCCACCATCCTGCTCTGACTGAATGCCTTCACCACCTGTTTCTGCAGACCCGGAAGAACGTAGTGCTTGGCCAAACTGAAGAGCTCGTGGATCTCATTTAAGCGCGCTTCTAGGGGGCTAGATTTGTGGGTTTTCAAAATGAAGGTGTCTTTATAAAGATATTGGAGCATTTGCTCGAAGGCGACAGGATCGTGAGGAAAGACGGCGAGGATGTTTTGCTTTGTGAGCGTCTTTGCCTGTTTGGCTACTTCGATGTCACGGGCGAAAATGGGTGAGCGGACGAGGACGGATTCGTGGACATGGAATTTGGGACAATTGGGGCCGTTTTCCGGACCGAGCTGGACGATGAAGATCGAGGTTGTGAAATTGCTGGAGGGGGTGGGATTTGTTAGATGGGTGGTGGTTTCGGGGAGGAGATGGGAGAGGACTTACGTGAATTCTCCAACAAGAGAAGCGGCATTATATGTAGCACGCGGTGCAGCGCGTGAGTGAGGGGTGCTGCGAATGCGTTTGGCTGGCGTAGCGTCCAGAGATGTTGTGGTGCGGCGGCGCTTTTTGATAGTAGCGGTGCCTTGGGATTTAGGGCCAGAAGATGGATCTTTCAGGTGCGAGGAAGACACAGGGCGGCGGATTGGAGAGGCAGAGCGCGATGAGGTTGGCGAGGCTGACTCGGGAGAGGAGACTTCGACGGTGCCTTTCTTGGCTACCGAGTCGGACTCGATACATTCGGTGTCGGAGTCGTACATTGCATCACTGGGAGGTGATTGTGGTAGATTTGGCAGGGCTTTAGTAGGTGTAGAAGCCATTGGAGCAGTGTCGGACGGCGTGACTTTTGGAGCTGTATTCGATGGCTTATTCTTGCGAGCTGTTGGTTCTCTTTTGGTAGCTGTAGATGCTATTGGAACCGTGTCGGACGGCGTAGCTTTAGGAGCTCTAAATGGTATTGGAACAGTGTCGGACGACGAAGCCTTAGGAGCTGTAGATGCCTTTTCGGCAGTCGTAGATGCTATTGGAGCCGTTGCGGATGGGGCAGCTCTAGGAGCTGTGGGTACTTTTTCGGTGGTCACAGACGCTACTGGAACAGTGTCGGACGTCGTAGCCTTCAAAGCCGTGTGTGCCTCTTTAGTAGGCGTAGATGCTATGGGAGTAGTGTTGGATGGCTCATTCTTGGAAGCTGTTGGTGCCTTTTTGGTAGTTGTAGACGCTTTTGGAGCGTCGTTGGAGAGCTTAGCTTTAGGAGCTGTTGGTGCTTTCTTGGTAGCCGTAGAAGCTTTTGGAACTCCGTTAGGTAGCTTGATTTTACGAGCTCTTGGTGCCTTCTTGGTGGCTGTGGTCGCCTTGGAAGCATCGTTGGATGGACTGGCTTTGAGATTTAATGCCTTCTTGGTAGCTGCGGATGCCTTTGGAGCAGCTTTGGATGGCTCATCTTTGGGAGCCGTTGGAGCCTTTTTGGTAGCTGTAGAAGCTTCTGGAGCAGGCTTGGATGGCATAGGCTTGGCTTGGGAGGGCAACTTTGTAGCCGAATCATCCCCACGAGAGCCTGGGCGAGAGCCGGCAGATGCAGGCGATGAGACACCTTCCTCCACATCTGGTATATTTATAGTGATCGTAGCGTCCTTCTCCTTGGGAAGCTTGGATGATCCGGGTGAGACAGGTCCATCCGTTGCACCCTTGGAGATTGCAGAAGGGGTGGCGGCCGATGCAGTGCCGGTTGGCGACTTCTCGAGACCTACGGGTGACGACATTGGGTGGGTTTTAAGCCTATGATAAAGCGAAGCATACGCAGTTCAATGAAACGCAGTGAAAAACAAGTGGGATGGAAGCCAAAGAATGTAAAGTTTGAAGAGAAGGAAATGTGAAAGTGAAGATATTTTTGTTTTTGCAAAAGCAGGAAATGGATGAGAGGGACACCGGGGATTTTAGCTGTGTTGTTGCCGCGTGGCAATCTGTCGGTGTTCCGTTGCCAGATATCGATGGCGAGACAAGAAGTTTGAGTGTCTGGGATAAAACAGACCGAAACGCGAGTATTTAGGTTTGAAAGCCAGGATGGTTTACAAAGTGAAGCTTGGCTGAGTTCACTGCGTAGTCACCGTAAAAGAAGACTGGTACATGGTACCCGTTCCGTCAAATTGATGGTCTCTCACGCGCTGACTTAATAACCCTGAGCGTAAATGCAGGTTGTCGATTATCTGGACCGAGCTGAGTGCATGACAGGACAGGTGATACTAGGCGGTTCATACGTGCACAGATGTGATTGGCTCCTAGTTGGAACCTAGGACTGTAGAATGGATGGCAAAGGAGACATAGATCCTCTCTGTGAGCTCTACTAACATGGAGCGTTAAATACTACTCCGCGGCCTCGCAAATCTTGGCATGGAAACAATCGGCAGAGCAGTGCAGTCAATCTATCCCTTGGAAGGCCAAAGCAACAGTTTTCGCGGCTTTGTGTTGTTGGTGAATGAGTCGAGCAAACCGATCTAAAAATGTACAGTTGGCGAATTTTCCGCAATATAGCTCTGAACCGCGCTAGTAATTGCAGAGATCCTCTGTGAATTAGCCAAATGCAAGCTACAATAGACCTAGTAAAAGCCCGATCTTGGTTAAAAGTTGGCCTCTCAACGCTTTTAACCTGGCATACAGACCGAAGATTGCACTCATGAGGTCAAGATTTCTTATGACATAACCGATATGAAATGCCAATTGCTCACGCTAAAGATAAGAAATAGTTCTCAACTTCGTTTCGCTACGTTTCACTATGGATCTGCTGGGCTTGGATTAGCATCATCTGCCGTCAAACATGATTTGGGACATGCCTTTTCTGTGCATATCCCCCTTCCTCCACGCAAGCTTTATCTTCTATGAGCCGCTGAAAGCGACCTACCGCTTGCTCCCTGCAAGTCTTAGAGCCTCTGGAGACATTGTACTCAATGTTTTCGCATTCTCATATGCCTCGGCCTAGGATAATAGGTCCGCAACTGCAAATTGTTTTAGCTCAATACCAGAGAGATACAATAACATCTTCGCTTACCATTCATAGGCATCTCATCAATCTGGGTCGAGTAGTATACTATCATCTTCTTAGCGATTTCTGACATARGCGGCACAGGGTCCCACTTACGTTCAATATCACGTAGGATCCGAACATCCTCGCTAGTCACAAAGTTAATGGCAACGCCTTTCCTCCCAAATCGGCCGCTTCGTCCAATCCTGTGGATGTAATTCTCACGGTTGCTGGGAAGGTCGTAATTGATYACRAGAGAGACTTGCTGGACATCAATGCCGCGAGCCCAGACATCAGTTGAGATGAGTACGCGGGAGTTGCCTTGACGAAAGTCTTGCATGATGCTGTCCCGCTCTTTCTGAGGCATCTCGCCATGCATTGAAGACACAGTAAAGTTCGCCTCACGCATTTTGTCAGTCAACCAGTCAACCTTTCTACGAGTATTGCAGAAGATGACTGCTTGAGTAATAGTCAGGGTATCGTAGAGATCACACAGCGTATCGAACTTCCACTCTTCTTTCTCGACAGCGATGAAGTATTGCTTGAGACCTTCCAGGGTCAACTCGTCACGCTTGACGAGGATACGAACAGGGTCTGTCATGAACTTCGTAGTCATGTCAAGCACATCGTAGGGTAGTGTAGCGGAGACGACCACAACTTGGGTCGCGGGAGGGAGATAGCGGTAGACGTCGTAGATCTGCTCCCTGAAACCGCGGTTGAGCAGCTCATCAGCCTCATCCAAGACCAAGATCTTGATGTTGCGAGTGCGGAGGTTGCGACGTCGAATCATATCTGCAACCCGCCCTGGAGTGCCAGAGACAATATGTTGACCGTAGTCAAGCTTGCGAATGTCTTCTCCAACATTCGTTCCCCCAATGCAAGCGTGGCATTGCACGTTCATGTAGTCTCCAAGTGCCATTACCACGGATTGAATTTGAGTGGCCAACTCTCGAGTAGGTGATAGTACTAAAGCTTGTGTCTCTCTAATGGCTGTGTCGATGACCTGAAGACAGCTGATAGAAAAGGTGGCTGTTTTACCAGTGCCGGATTGGGCCTGCGCAATAGTGTCCCTTCCCTTGCAGATCTGAACGATGGCTCTCGACTGTACGGCTGAGGGCGATTCGTAGCCATATGCGTATATTCCACGCAGGAGGTTCTCCTTGAGTTGCATATTCTCGAAGGTTGGCGCAACTGTGACCTCCTTCGACGTTGCGAACTCCATCTTCTCTGCTATTAATTAGCATACTGTAAGGGAACTGATCAAAGAATGATCACGAACCGTCCATATTCCTATCAATACCCGCCATGATGTCTGACTTCGTTAGGAATTTCCTAGTTGTAAGGTGTCAGTTGGGTATCGCTGAATAGGAAATCGACGGTGGAGAGCTCTGTCAGAAACCTTGGGGATAAAGCTAAAAACTTTAAGCGCGAGGTTGCCGCTGACGCGTTCTGATTGGCCGCAAATGATGCGATTTTGCTACGAGCGTTGGTACCTCAGATCTCCCTCTACCAAGCCTAATCCTGCAATTCGTAGCTGTGTTCTCGGCTTTGAGCTTGTTTCTACCCCTTACACTATACCCTTACCGCCCGACCGGCCCTTCGCTACCTACCTAGAACATGCTCCTTGAAGAGCAGCGGTTCCTGCACGAGGACCTGGAGAGGTTGGAGCAGGGAATCAGTGACCGGGTCGCAGATGATCCTAGACATGTAGGTGCCCTTGAAGGGTGGCGTGCGGGCTGATTCGTTTAGAATGCTGACYACCATGCAGATTCGAGACAGACTCAATCGAGACCACCAGATTGCAGGCTTCCTTAATCGCATCCAAGCGCAGTCAAAGCGGTTGCTTGACATCTACAATGATACTGAAGGCTTACGGACGAAGGAGATACAGTCAATATCTACCGGAGATCCATTCGATGAGTTCTACAAGCAATATGTCGAGATCAAAGATTTCCATCGAAAATATCCTAATGAGCCAGTTGAAAATTTGGAGAGGGCATACAAGCGTAGAGCACCGGGAGAAGGCGAGTCAGCAACGACAGAAGTCGATAATATGTTCACGGGGGAAGAAGCATTTGGTAGATACTTGGACTTGACAACAATACACGAGGACTACTTGAACCTACACAACATTAAGAGAGTACCTTACCTACAATATTTGACAATGTTCGACAACTTTGGACCTCCACTTATGACGTTAAAGCGAGCAGACAAGAACACGGACCAATATTTTAATTACGTTGGACGGTTAGCAGACTATCTAGAGAGTTTTCAGAGGCGAACCCGCCCGCTGGAAGACCTCGACAAGCTGTTCGCTTCTATCGACGAGGATTTCGAAAAAGCTTGGGAAGAGAATGCCATACCAGGCTGGGGACCAGAGGCTCCCCCTGTTGGCCCTGCTGCGCCTACGACCGAAGGTACTGGCGAAGGCGTCTGGTGCAAAGAGTGTGAAAAAGAGTTCAAGAATGAGAACGTCTACAAGAGTCATCTGAGCGGCAAGAAACACATCAAAGCTGCCGAATCGCGAAAAGGACAAGAGCTGGCAAACGGAGCAGCTACGAATGGCCACGTGAATGCTCGAGGATCCACGGTCCAAAGACTGAAGGAACGCGCTATTGCCGAGCGCGAATACCGCATTAAGCGTCTAGCATCTATGATGGAGACAGTGCGCACGGATACCAGAGTCAATGTTGAGAGAAGGCAAGGTATGACTGAGCGGGAGCGGCAACTGGAACTAGAGGCCATGATGGCCGAGACCACAGAGGCACCTATGCGCAATGGTGATGATGAATCGGACTCAGATGAAGATGAGAAAATATACAATCCGCTCAAGCTGCCACTGGCTTGGGATGGCAAGCCTATACCTTACTGGCTCTACAAGTTACATGGTCTGGGTGTGGAATTCCCGTGCGAGATTTGTGGAAACTTTGTGTACATGGGCAGAAGAGCGTTCGATAAGCATTTCAACGAGGCGCGGCACATATACGGTTTGAAGTGTTTGGGCATCACCAATACGACACTGTTCAGGGAGATTACAGGGATTGAGGATGCATTGAAGCTGTGGGATAAGATACAAAGGGACAAGAAGAAGGAAAAAGCGGGAGGGGAAAACATTGTGCAGATGGAAGACGCTGATGGGAATGTGATGCCTGAGAAGGTCTATTACGAGTGAGTCCCCTTTTACTTGAGTTTTCGCGGATATTCTGCTAACAAGGTCACAGTCTGCAAAAGCAAGGCCTTCTTTGAGCGGTACCCAACCTCATGGATTATCAAGGAAAGGCAGTCACCTTGACGGGGACCAGCTTCCACGCACGTGCTCCTACGCACGTAGCTTGTGCATAATAAGTATACCTCYWCAATTGCCATCTRCTTGTACGCCTTTGTCCGCCTAACGTTTGCCAGGCAATCGGACAAAAACTCCAAACCAACATACATCAAACCAACAAACACCTTCCGTCTTCCCTCTTCTCTTCCCCTCCTTTGACTCTACAATACCACTCTCTCATATCTCATACCCTAACAAATCACGCCACTTCATTTAAAGTCCTGTCACCTGTCACTGCATCCAAACACCCGTGCCCCGCATTACCCGAGCGTTTGGGCCGGCAGGTGTCTAACCGAACACAGAAACTGGATCCAAATCCGCAAGTTCTACCTTACTCTTTCTGTCTACCATGTTCGCTTACTCTCGGCTCTATATATTCTTCTAATACATGCCTTGCATTTGCCCCAGCGCACCCTTATCAGTCTCTCAACCATCTTTCTGAGTTTACAAGAGTATGACGCAAAAGCTCCAGAGTGTGTTGACAGGGGCTTTGAGAGTGAAGAGGGACAGCACGAATCTCTCACTTAGTAAATCTGTTTTTCCAGCAAGGAGTCATGTGACGTCTATAAAGTCTCTGATATCTCCTTTCTCTATCGCTACGAAATACCATCGGAATACCACTTCCGTCAAGAGCACAAAACCGCCCCCCAAGGCCTCACCAGCCTTCTCCAAAGCCATCACCACCAGCATCATCATAGCAACCTCCTCCCTCACCCTCACCCTCATCTACACCCACACACACCCCCTCTACGCAGAAGCACCCCCAAACAAACACATCAACCCGGATGATGATCCCCCAAACAAACAACCCAACCCGTCTAACAATCCCCCAACCCCTCCCCCTCCCAGAACCATCCGCCTTTCCGAACTCTCCTTCCACGGCCCCTCCTCCCCCACCCCCTGGATCCTCCACCACAACCGCATCTACGACATAACGCCCTTCCTCCCCCTCCACCCCGGCGGCCGCGAGCTCATCCTCCTCGCCGCCGGCGCCTCCATCGATCCGTACTGGGATATCTTCACTATTCATAAAACGAATGGGGCGGAGGACGTGCTGGAGAGGTATTATATTGGGGATGTGGATGGGAGGGATTTAGATGCTGAGGGGAATGTGAAGGTGAGGGGTGTTGATGATCCGTTTAAAAATGATCCGGAGAGGGATGAAGGATTGGTGGTATTGAATGCGCGGCCGTTTAATGCGGAGAGTGGGGTGGGGGCGTTGGGGGAGTGGAGGACGGGGAAGGGGGGGTTTTATGTGAGGAATCATTTCTGGGTTCCGGAGATTGCGGAGGCGGAGGAGCATAGATTGGTGGTTGAGATGCCTGATGGGGCGGGGAAGGCGTATTCGCTTGCGGATCTGAAGAAGAAGTTTAGGGAGGTTACTATCACGGCTACGTTGCAGTGTTCAGGTAACAGACGGAGGCATATGAGTGAGAATGCGCGCCCGGCTGCAGGGCTGCAGTGGGGTGTTGGTGCGATTTCGAATGCGGTGTGGACGGGCGTACGGTTAAGGGATGTGCTCGCTGATGCGGGGTTGGATGTTGATGCGGTGCCTACGGAGGAGGCTAGGCATGCGCAGTTTGTGGGGGCGGAGGCGTATGGGGCGAGTATACCGATTGAGACTGCTGTGGATAAGCGCGGGGATGTGTTGTTGGCGTGGGAGATGAATGGGGAGCCGCTTGCGAGGGATCATGGGTTTCCGCTTAGGGTGCTGGTGCCGGGGACGGTGGCGGCGAGGAGTGTGAAGTGGGTGAGGAAGGTGGTGGTGAGTGAGGAGGAGAGTGGGAGTCAGTGGCAGAGGAGGGATTATAAGTGTTTTGGACCGAATGTGAGGGGGGATCCGGAGTGGGATGAGGCGCCTGCTATTCAGGAGATGCCGGTTCAGAGCGCTATTACGGGATTGAGGGAAATTTCTCGTGAATCTGAAAACGAGAGGATCCTGCTGCAAGGTCGAGAAACGGAAGGGGAATGGTTGATTGTTGAGGGATATGCGTGGTCTGGTGGTGGGAGGAAGATCGCTAGGGTGGATGTGAGTGCTGACGACGGTAAGAGCTGGCACCAGGCGGAGTTGTTGCCGGACGAGAGTCTGGGGAGTAAGGCGTGGTCGTGGAAGAGGTGGCGATGGGTCTTTCCAAGGACGCAGGCTGGGAGCTGCTTTGTTGTAAAGGCGGCTGATGAGGCTGGCAATTCGCAGCCGAAGGACTACGAGCCTTATTGGAATTTTAGGGGGAATCTTACCAACTCGTGGCATAGAGTGGAGAATCGGCAGTCCGAGAACTAGATTGGCGACATGGTTGAAAGCACAGGGCGTTCCGCTGTCTCAAAAGAGGTAACAGAACTTGGCTAGGTGAATGGCGTGCGAATTGTCATTGTTGGCGTCATTAAAACACAGCATTGCGTGTTCCGCCAACTAAGTTTTAGCATTGTTGGCGTAGCGAGATAGCCTGTCAGGTAGGGTCCAAAATGCAGGTAACAATTATATAGGTAAGGTAGATACCGTCTCTAGTACTGGTCTTTGACCCACGGCAAATGGCGCCATCTTGTCGAGATGCATGCGATAAGGGGCGAACATCTTTTCTTTCAAAATATGACGGCGTCGGATAAGACATGTTCGCCAAACACCTCCGTACCTCTTCGCTGAAATGTAGAAATATTTGTTATATACTCAATGATTCAGAATAAACGAATTGTATAAATCTCTTCAATCGGCATGCTGAAACTCGAAGAGGTGTCGGCGGGCCCGTCGCCTAAACTTCCCAGCATGATCACAGAATATCGCACCGAGCAAAGGAATACTCTCAAGTAATGAGAAAATAAAAGCTATGTATTCGAAAACGATGTACTTGAGCCCTTGCCGAACAATTGGAATCTGCAACATCGTTAAGGTAATCATGACGGTCGTAATAGTCACGACAAGCCAAGTCGATAAAGCCTCCCTACTAGCATCTTGCCAATGTTTGACATCCTCCGGTCTTATGAGGTGGAATGCATAGTAGTACATCCAAGTTAGTGAAGCGACACCGGCGAGCATCGCAATAAAACCGGCCGTATGCTTGTCCAGTGCTCCGGTAGTATGATCAGCGGTCAATTTCTGTAAGATGTTGCCGGGCAGTATCATTGAAATTAAGTATACCGCAATATCAAAATGCAATGCTTGGGTCACGAAAACCCAAGGGCTGCGACGTAGCCAGGCCGCATCCCGCCATTCCCATATTAGGTAACCTACCACATGGCCAGCTACGAAGCTCCAAAGATCCAGTGATGAGCGCCAAACTCTGAATACCAGAACGAATAATCTCCGCCTCTGGGGCATCCACAGACTCTGATTTGTATTCAAAACGGCGTTAAATATGGGCTTCAATACAGCATGTAACCCAAGAAGTATTACAAGGCTAACCGTGTTCACCGTAACCCGCCCAATGACGTCTAACCCGAAGGCGAATATCCAAAGCAAGGACGGGAGGACATAAATTATTTCAAGAGCAGATAGTTCTTCCCAGAACAAAGACAGCGGGCTCGGTACACCATGTTGCTGGATCTGAAGGGATCTTTTAGATAAGGAATCAAAGCCGGTTGCAAGGAGCTTCTTGCAAGTCTCGGTAGTCCCTATGGTATCCTACCTCCAGTCAACAATACTTCGAAAACTCTGGTAATGCTTCTCCTACCGGAAGGTCAATGCAGTCCCTCCAAAGAGTAACTTTCAAATTTTCATTGCCCTGCTTCTCAGCGATTTTACCGTAGATTCCAGCAAGGACGAGGCCTATGGCAATTAAAGCAACATTCGTCACAGTGTTCGCTAATCGACTATAAAACGATGCATGAATATGAGGTTGCTGAGCACCAGGCACAGTGGCCGCTCCGACAACTTGTTGCGTGCTTGAAGGCTGTGTAGGCCTTCCTAGCGCGTTTGGTCCATGCTGCACATTTTGAACCGATCCCTGTCCACGACCGGCGCCTGGAGCAGCAGGGGCCATGTTCCTGAGAGGAATTGGCGGTTGCTGTGATGTTGTAGGCATGGACAATTAAGAGCCAGTTATTGTTTATCAAGAACTCGATATGATAGCAGAGCAAACAATAGCATTGTCTCCCAAGGTACCGAATCCTTTCTAGAAGATGGGGGCTCACGGGAGAATTGATGCCTCGCTAAATGTTGCCAGGGCAGGATTTTAGAGAAACAGGTTTTGCGAACTGACTTGTCAAATTGAATTGCATTGCGTATCGTATTGAAACAGTATTTCTCCTCCGGAGAGCGTCTAATCAATTCTACACAAGGTTACACCTTATCACCTATAATTGAAGATCTATTGATAGATAGCTTTGGATCAGATAGTCCTAGAGGCACGCCAAATCTCTGACAGCCTCGAAAATATTAGACGAAACTGCGAGAGAGTGATTGGGAAACAAGGCAACAACGGATGCCTGCCATAAGCGGGACCCGGAACAAATTGTCTCGACGACGATTCCGACTCCAAGGCAGCAAAGGCAGCCTTTGTGAGCCAATGGTGGCGACGTGAAAGAGGATAGGTGCGTTGACCGTGGCAGAGCATCGAGCCAGTGGATCGCAGTCGTCGCCGCCAAGCCTTTCCGGCCCAAAACGCGAACCACTTTCGGCGCGTACTCCAAACCCTACCATATTCCTCCCTTTTATCCCTTCATTGCTTTCCAAACAGCCAAAACGATTCATGAAGCCATAGCGACAAAATCTAAGGCTCTGGCTGCCTCTATCCTGAGGCATCGATCCCTGAACAATTCTTTGCACAAAGGAATTCACGTCGCCAAGGAACAGTGCAAGCATACAAGGGTTAGGACTTTAACACGCTTCATCGCGCTGTACGGGCTGAGCGTGCCTTAGCTTTACCACTCTTGTACGTGTCTAGGCGAATTGCCCCTCCACACGTCTGCTCATCACCTCCATTAGGCACGCGGTTGTATCACCGTACCCCCGTCTCTAAAGTCGAAGCCTCCGCCGCCTTTCTTCTCTCCTTCCTACCTTCCACCTTTCTCACAGCCTCGACCATCACCTTTCCTACCTTCATCACCTCTACACAGCTTGTTCATCATATCTGAAAGCTTAAGGTCATCATCACTTGTCAAACACTTCTCAATCGATACAAGCTATCTTCAGAGCGCTTCTCAGCTTTCGATCTCAAGCTTTCTTTCTCAATATCTCCCGAAGAATCGAACTCTCATCACTATGTCTACCATCACCATGACAACACCTGCTCGTCGGCCAATGGCTTCCTTGAAGGGAACTCGGCTTAAGGGTTTGACCAGTTTCAAAAATGCCCAGAATTGTGAGTCTACCATCCTTCCCCAGGATCATTACGAAGAAAGAGGTACAACTTCTAGCACAACTCTATCTATCAAGACGATTCCCCATATTCTGTCGTGAGGCTCCAATCACTTACACAATGAATAGCTCTTCCTTCTACCACGCCCTCTGCGCTGAAGCGTCACGTTCCACAGGAGTTCGATGTTGCCGACATTGAGAACATCGATCCTCTAGCATTCTCGACGCCTTCCAAGAAAGCTAGAGGCTTCGACTTCGAGATGAAGTCCGAGAAAACCCCCCTCTTCACCCTTCCTCTTAAGAAGCCTGCTCAATATGTCGAGCATCCTCAAGCTGCAGGCCGCAAGCGAAAGGCGGAGGACGTGGTCGACACTGAATCTGGTAATGGGTCACTGAAGCACCAACGCGTCGTCCCATCATCGGCACCTCCCGCTGCTGGTCGTTCTCCCAAGAATAAGAAGCTCGGCATTCTGTCTCGTCGTCGCATGACGTCCAGCCCATTCACTAGGATCAACCCACCTACATTCACCGTAGGGGAATCCCAGACCAGCCAACCCTTCTCAATTGATGCTGCTCTCGCTGGGACCGTCCCTGGCCAGGCCCTCAAGTCTAAGTCTGGGCCTCGCACTAGAGGATGGCACTTCGATATCCATGAGGACACTCCCGACGAAGAAATGGCAAACCTCATGGAGCATTCTACCTGTACACTTGATATCTCCGATGATGAGGCAGGCTCTCTTGTGAAAGGTGATAAAGATAACAAGGAGAACATCCCCCCTGTCGATGGACCTGCCGCCGTGCATCATTCAGCCACACAGGTCACTGCCACTCGTAGGGATATGATGACTGATGAGCCTCGGACGCCGCTCGGCGATCTTGTGGCGCAAGACTTCTACGCAGCAGGTTGCGATGCAACATCCGTTATCCTCATTCCCGCCGAGGATGCTGACGATAACACGAATGAGAAGTCTCCTATCGTTGGTAATGTCACGGAGTCCTCGCCATCACAGTCAAGAGCCAATACTGTCACTGAAGCCGCAGAATGCTGGAAAGCGATCATTGCAGGAATGAACACGGACGCGATCGCTGCTGACTGCGAGGCTTACCATGCCTCGGAGCAAGGCACCTCCAATGAAGCGACCACCAATATCCAGATCTGGGAGAGCGAGAGCGCCAAAGGCGATGACGACGTCCCAAATGAAGAGCCTCATTTCGAGAAGGCTACCACCGAGTCGGTGCTCGCCTGAGCATCATCATTCCTCATTACTTTGTTGTGTACAAATCTGCTATACCCCATGCGCAGCTTTTGCATGTCCGACTTTGGACAATCATGCCGATGCTACTCATATTGATGCTCCTTTGGGTCGTGCCTTCGCACGACAGCTTTCCTGGAAAAGAAAAAAAGATTTTGACGATACGGATACCTTGTTGAAGGCACACGAATGTCGCGATGCATCCACCAATAATCCATCACTTGGCCATTTTGAACCAATTATCTTCGCACCTTTCTCGACATAGCCATATGCTCTCTACATTGACTGACTTCGGTGTATGTCTGTAGATTGAGCTTTGGATTATGTTGAAGTAGGTGCAAAGGGCATGCTCTCGAACTCGATGATACGTGCAGGGACTCTAGTATTGACTGACTTCGGTGTATGTCTACTAGTCGAACCTGTTCGCGTCATCTTGTGCGAGAGGCAAAGAAGCTGATATGGTGGGATTTTGGATTACAGTACGCGACTCAAGTGTTGGGATGGGGTTCTGGCGGGACCATTGCTTGCCCCATTGCTTGCCTGTTGCTTGCTCTTTCTTGGTTGCATTGGAAGGTGTAGGTGGGAATTGGTCTTGGGCTTGGGAATGGTGTTACAACGGCGGGTTTGGGAGGTGGAGTCATTGGATGGAGCTACTTATCATGCTTGCGATCAATCATGCATGTATTTCAAGTGGCTTGCGAATTAGAGAAATGAATAAATAAAATCGGCATTTTGCCCACAATTCTTGCGCTTTGATCTACCGTTTCGTAACTCAAGTCGCCTTTTCACCCTACGGTATACTCATATCCCCTCCCACCCTCCAATATAGAACTCCCCCTCAGCACCTTCCCACCCCCACCCTGCCCCAATACCAATCACTCACCCCTCGTATCAAAATCTTACCCTCCTACCCAATCGCTTGAACCCTGGCTCCTCCTAATTCAACACACGTGGTGTATCCCTGACAGCAAGCTCAACCCTGGACGCAGAAACTATCTATGGATTTCGCGTTTTGGGATTAGATTAGGGTAGGATAGTGGGGGGTAGATCTTGCCTTTTTGGTTTTTTCTTGGGAGAGGAGGAAGAGTGTATGTAAGTTGTTGAATGAGGTTTTGAGATAGGTTAAGAAACGGGAGACAGGGTAGGGGATGTGGGTGGTTTTATATTGGGATGGGGCTGTTATATCTTGAGCTCTTTGGTATTATATCTCAAGCTGTTCGGTGGTTATATCTTGTGCTGTTGATGATCATCTTTAGCTCTTACTGCGGGTGTGGTTATCTGCAGAATTGTTGCTTAGGTGGAGTAAAAGACCGCATCTTTTCCTGTATTCTCACGTATTTGACCTTACTCTCGCATCTTCCTTGTTGCTTGTCTTGAAATCTAGGGTTGGATTAAAGACAACCTTTGTATCACGTAGTGATCGTCCATCCAAAGTACGAAGTAGATGGTTCAATTTGTGGCTGAAGCACGTGATCGCGCGTCGGCAAATCGACGCGCCGGAAGTTACACCTTCATCTCCGGCTTTGTTCACTGTCATCCTCCATTGCACACTGTATCACTTTCCTTCACATTGTTGTACATAGATACTGCGGCCGTGGGGTGAAGGATTAGCGTTGCTTTTGAAATATTTTCTTCTGTTTGGCGCAATGCGTTTGTTTCTCCTTCCGCTGTCGTGTCATCATAGACATGCCGCTTTTGTTTGCTCAGCTATGTGACTTGTTTTCTGCTTTGGAAGACCTGTCGAGGAGGGATCCGCCTCTTCTTCCAGCTAGACTTCGCCAAAGGTACAATGAGACCCTCAAGTCTTGGTTCGTAAAGCACCCAGTCTCAATCAATTCCTTGGACGTGGATGCCGTGGCATTCCTCTCTACCTTCTTCCCGGCCAAACGGACTGACCGAGTCTATCACATTCAACTCAAAAGGCTCACTAAACTACTGAAACGATGTCTTTGCCTGGGAAAAGATCGAATGGCCATTCTGGATCAATGGCAGATTCCAGGGCGAGGCAACCTTGGCGACTGCGTCGAACGAGCTTTGCAACAAGCCGAGTTCCCTAAAACTTTGGTGAAGGATAGCGTGACCGTCAACCAGGTAGACGCGGTACTGGCATCAATTGCCAAGCAATGCCGCTTTTCTGGGCCCAAAGTCAGACAATGTGAAGTGTCAGATGACCAGGAGGCGTTGAGTTTGTTGAGCAACACTTATCAGCGAATGCAGTCGAGAGAAGCCAAATGGTTTACGAGATTAATACTGAAGGACTTCTCTTGCCTAGAACTTGCGGATACAATGGTCTACTACTGCATCGATCCTCGCTTACGCGTTGCAATGCAGATGTACGATGAGTTCGAGGCCGCAGTTACAGAATTAAGAGGTCTACCAGCTTCACAAATGATCGATTTGGGACAAGGGGGCTGGACCCAGCAATGCACGAATGACGCTCATCTACTTCCTCCCAAAATTGGCGTCAAGCTCGGCCCGCCAAAGTGGGTCAAAGCGAAAGGAGGAGTCAAGCATGCTGTGAGCATCATCGAGGGACGGACCATGAGCGTCGAACGAAAGCATGATGGCGAGTATTGCCAGGTACATGTGGACTTGTCTCGAGGGAGAGACTGCATCCAGATCTTCTCGAAGAGTGGCAAAGATTCGACAACGGACAGGATTGGTGTTCATCAAGCCATCAAGGATGGCCTTCGTATTGGACGTGATGGCTGCGGTTTTTCTGAAAAATGCATTCTGGAAGGCGAGCTTTTGGTCTGGAGCGATAAGACGAAGGAGGTCCTGGAATTCCATAAGATTAGGAAGCATGTTTCTCGGTCTGGTAGTTTCTTGGGTACTGATCTGGACTCTCAGTATGCTTTGTATACTCCACTTTGAGAAACTCCACTGATCTGAAGGCAGACCACATCCTTGGGAGAAATTAATGATAATGTTGTACGATGTAATGCTGGTCGATGACGATCCTGTCCTTCACCGAACACATCGAGGGAGAAGACGGCTACTGGAGAAACTAGTAAAACCTATCAAGGGTAGAGTCGGCTTGCTATGGCAAAAGCACGTGAACTTTTCTAAACCTGATGGAGCCCGGCGGCTCAAGCAGGCGTTAGCTCAGGCATTCGTGAAGAGATGGGAAGGTCTAGTTCTCAAACCCTCCGATGAACCGTATTTCAATCTTGGAAGAAAATTGAGTGGCAGGTATCCAAGTCGATGGATTAAGCTGAAAAAAGATTGTATCAAGGGTTTGGGAGATTCTGCCGACTTCGCTGTTCTTGGCGCTGGTTACGACGTCAAGGAGGCCGGTAAGTATCCGGATTTGGACCTTTCGTGGACGCACTTCTACATTGGATGCCTTAGGAACAAGGATGCCGTTATCCAATCAGCAGCAAAGCCCCATGTCCTGATTTTCGACAAGATCAGTGATTGTATCAAAAGGGAAGATGTGCTCTACCTTAACCAGCATGGGCAATATCCACTGCGAGCAATGGATCCTCGATCCAAGGATATTACCGAAGTTTACAATCTAGAATTAGCTTCTGGTCTTCCTATACCGAACGTAATCTTCAGAAAACCCTTCGTATTCGATGTTGCTGGTAGTGGATTCGATAAGGCACCTAACCGTGACATCTTTACCCTTCGCTTCCCTCGCGTCCTGAGGCTTCATCGAGATAGAGATTGGAAGCAAGCTGTAAGCCTCGACGAGTTGCAGGCGATGGCCATCGAAGCTAGGACAGCTCCAACAGGCGATGTCTCTAAAGAAATCGCGGAATGGAACGAAAAACTTGATCAGCTGGATCGTGGAGCCCACGGGCAGCCGCCCCCTTGGGACTCTACTGACAACGACGATGAAGAGCCGGAGGTCTTCCTGGGAGGGTCTTCGACAATATCGATCAACAAGTCATCTCGTCGTGCACGGACACCCACTGCTCCGCCGTTGGTGCGCATGGATACAGGAGAGATGAAAGACCAAGAACACAGACTGGACAGCGGTGAAGTGGTCGAGCGGTCCATTTCAAGATACTCAATGGCTAGCATCACCAGTGACGGCTTTCTTCGCACACCATCGAGCTCATCGCCTTTAACGCAGGATAGTTGTATTAGACCGAGGCATATGAGCCCTCCATGCTTTGCAAGGAAACGGAGTTTGCCTATAATTGAGGTGGAAGAATATTCTAGAGGACCAAAGAAAGCTCGACCCTCTTTGATGCAATCAAAGAGCGAATCAAACAGTACAGTTTGTCCAAACACTGCTGCTCACAATCACCCCCTCCAAGAGATTACAAATTCAGCTCGCCCTCTGCTACAACATGGAAATACAGATCCTCTTCGGGAGACGAATCAGCCGCCTGATACAGATTCCATCTTCGTACGCAAGTTACCCGTTAATTTTGATAATCAATCCCATCGTCGCCCCAAACGAAGAAGAATCATGGAGCCCTCATCACCTGACCGAGCAACAACGGCATCAGAGACCACGACTGCCAGTACTACTCAAACAGCCGAAACACTTCATGCTGTCTCCGCTCCTTCCAGTATTGTAGAGGGACAGCAACCAATTAATGCTAGCCTCCCAACTCCTCCCAGCACGGCTACAAATTTTATGGAGGAAGAGATCCAGATCCTCCGCGAACGTCAAATCATTCTAAGCCCAAGTCTAGCCGACGAGCGCCACCCAATACAAGAACTGTTAACCCAACATTCCATCGATTCATCCCCATTTGCCAATTCCACGACAACACCCGCAACTGCGTCTCCCGAACGTAGCATCATATTCTTGGTCAGAGCCGCCGAGGAGTGGCTCAATGAGCAGTATATTGGGTCTCTGCTGCGCAACGTACCCCTCTGGCATCCTCGCAAAGTAAGGGTGTGGGACTGGAGAATGGTGGATGCTGTGTTGAAGGGCCAAATCAAGGACGAAGACGAGGTGACAGAGTGGAAGAATCACGCCTTTGTTGCCAAGATGTCGTGGATCCCTGAAAGGCAGGTTGTGGTGGTGAAATGGAAGGGTGACGAGGTTAGCGAAGTGGGGAAGGATGAGATTGACCAGATGGCCAATTTTGTTATTTTGCCAGAGATTCCGGAAGATCCAGAGGGACAGGAGTGAGAAGACTCCAATGTGGCATTGGATTCTCTTGTGGGTCCTATGCTTGGAATGATTATCCAATTATGTATTTGCAAAGAGAGTAATTGCATTATCTCATGCTATCTAAGACGTAACAAATAGCAAAACCAGCCGAAAGTGAAACGTGATTAAGGTTTCTTTCCACTCAATTGCTGGAGAAAACACCGTACTCGCTTCGATTAGGCCCGCTTACCCTTCAGATAGAGTTGTACATATATGTTTTCCAGAAGCTTGCTGCCCGTGACGTACGTGCTACATATCAGAGATGAATAATCCTGTAGCTAAATATAATCTAACTAAGGTACAAACTATTCTTAATCGCCCACACTAAACATCACAAACACTCAACTTACCCAATCAATATCGCCCAGCCCTTCACAAACTCCCGAACCTGTCCAATGGCAGACAAACCATGCAACATCAACACTAAATTGCCTAAAATCTCTCATCTGCAGCCCACCAGCATATAAAATGAATCTCGTTCAGTTCCGCTAACCTCTTTGAGGTTCTCACGACTTACATCCTCGAACGTCTATCGCCCAAACGACAATCTGCAGGTCGCCCTAAGGAATAGAAAGGGTGGAGCCGTTGACAGCATGTTGGGTCTTGGAGAGCCTGTTAAGTAGCTGTTCACGAGGCACAGGAAATGTCACGACGTTCATGGGTGAAAGGCGTGGAAGGTGTGATTGGGTTGCGTATTTGGAGGGGACGGAGTAGTCAGGGGATTTGGAGGAAAGGAGTCGAGAAAGCTGCTGCAAGATATGTGCACTGCGGTGGCGGGGCCGCTAGGCTAAACATGGTCTAGGGTCAGAGCTAGGTACGTGACAGACACTAAATGCACCAACTACCACCACCTGTCCTTAACGACTACTTTACCCAAGTACTAACTCAGCATCTGCGTGTGCATGATACCATTTACCATCCCTGATTTGACTCGACCGCGCTTGCTTTATCACTAGGTAGCCACCATTCCAGTGGGCAAAGGCCCCCGTAGAGACATTGGTCATGCCATCGGACTACCAGAACGAGAAGACCCATCTGTTCGCCTTGCCGCGAGAGTTGCTCATCTTAATCTTCAAAGCGCAGCCTAGCATAACTGGTAAGTCCTTTCGCATTCCTTATCGTCGTGCAAGTACATGCTCCAAAGAAAAGAGCCATGCAAGGATCACGAGGACTCGCGACTGATGCAGAACATCCTTGTTAGATGCCGTGCACCTAGCTGGGACCTGCCACTTTCTCCGTAACATATACAAATTGGAACACACAATTGCATCTACTGTGCTGCAGCGAGAGATACCGTGCTACGAGGTACGTATGACTTAGAGGTCATCCTTCCCTGTCCCTAATTATTTACCCCAACAACGACCAGACTGGGGAGTCTTGGAGGCCATCTCACTCTCCTAAAATTCCAACCTCCATCTCATCTGAAAACAGCTAGCTGTTGCACTACAATTATCCTTGCTGAACCTCATTCCAACAAACAGGAAGCGCTGAGACTAGCCGAAGCACAAGTTCCAATCGACCAGCTGCGGCGCTCTGATGCCTTGATAAGTAAACTCTATCTCAATGCCAAAGATGCCGCTCGGGTCTACAGGCTCGCAAGCTTGGATTTCGCTGCCAAATCGGAAGTCAATACAACAACAACTTGTCGCATTCACGGCGGCGGCGGCTCTCCTAGCCAGCGTGAAATCCTGCTACACGAACGCCTTCGCATCCTTCACAGCTGGTACTTCCTCAAGCTATATGCGGAGTCCTTAACGCCCTTGAAGCTGGAACATGATCAACTTCTACTCCAGCAACTTTGGGCCGGAATGCCCTTGGAGCAGCAACATCATCAATCTCTAACCCAGGAACTTTGGGCCACTAGCGCCTTACAGTCCTATGTACTCTGGTCAATGGTGATTTGGGTGTGCGAAAGAATGGATAACACCGCCCAGGTGGTACGTATATCACTCCCAATGCCTTGCGCTCATCGTTGTTGTCCTATCATTCATCCGCCTTCCTCTTTCCTTCGAAACATATTGCTTGGTTGGATCTGTCCAGCCTCGCGGTTTTGGACAACATTCCGCAGTACATCGCCAATGAACATCGTGGGATCTGGGGTGGGAGGGGGAAGTAAATAAAAGCAAAGCTAATGATGGGGTCCGTCTACATCAGGAGCTTGGGATTGAAGACCGAGACCTGCCGGAGTACTCGCCCGGTATATACTGTTATCTCCCAACCGCGGAATGGGAAGCGACGTGGAGCATTGTAGCGCATGTCTACGACGCGAAGAGCAATCTCGGCTATGCTGAATGGGAGAACAAGTTGAATGGGCCTTGCGATTTGTGTCCGCTTCTCGATGGGGCGCTGTGTGAACCGAGGGAGCGGGGGAAACCGTTATGGGAGTTGTAAAGACTAAAGCGAGGACGGCCGGCCTGAATCAATATTTCACTCATCGATCTGTATAGAAAAGTAAAGCTAATGACGGGGTCCGTCCACATTAGAAGCTTGGGATCGAAGACCCAGACCCGCCAGACTACATGGTCGGTGTGTCCGCTTATATTCCGGTCCCAGAATGGGAATCGACGTGGCGCATTGTAGCGCATGTCTACAACGCGAAGAGCAATCTCGGCTATGATGAATGGGAGAACAAGTTGAATCGACCTTGCGATTTATGTCCGCTTTCCGATGGGGCGGTGTGTGAACTGAGGGGCCGGGGCAAATCGTTATGGGAGCTGTAAAGACTTATAGAAGTTGTAAAGACTAAAGCGACGACGGCCGGCCTGAAAACAATATATCACACATCGATCTGTATTCCTCGAAATGGCGAGTTTTCGATTCAGAATAATTAAATAACCCAACTCAGCAACGTCGGAAAAATTCGCAACTATGCGCCTCACGCTCAATGAATATGAGAGAGAAGAAAAAACATGGATTACTACATTGTCAATACACCTTACGGCTACGAAAAGATAACGCCACCCTGTATGCATCTGGCTCCCAAAAAAGGGAACAGCTCCCCTCGAACCCTATCCATTCCCCGAACATCCTGCACTAAACCCACCACTACTGGCCACCGCTCTGCTCACACAGCGTCGTGTCCCAATCGGCAGCCGGCCAGATGCATGCCATTCCGTCCCATCGCTGGCGGGGGTATCGTAGTACTGGAATTCCCATTTAGTCACCTTGCCGCAGCCTTTTATCTGGGCTAAGACGCCGCCTGGGTCACTTCCGAAGTCGCTATCGGCCCAACCACCGCCATAGACATCGAAGCTCGCGAAAAGGACTTTCCAGTAGGATTTGCAGTTGCCGAGGGGTTTGTTGGGCGGCGAAGCGCGGTTGGCGTTGGGCGTGATGGTGTAGGAGACGCCGTTGTGATCGTTCATGGTGCCGCCGTGTTTCCAGTTCATAGGGTTGCTGCCGACGCTGTTAGGCACGTCGCAGCCATCCATGATGGTGCCCATGTAGTAGTTGCATTCGTCGGAGAAGATTTGGAAGTTAAGCGGACCGGGGGGCCAGGTTGTAACTAGCGTCACGTGGTCGGGGGTGTTGGCGTTGTAGTCCTGAGTGAAGTTGGAGCCGGCGGCGCCGACGCCGTTAGCATGACCGACGGACGCGGTGCAAAAGTCTTGAATGTTGGCCGCGAGTGTCGACCGCGTTACGTAGTTGTTGTTGTTAATGCCGTTACATTGATGTGCGGTCGCTTGGCCACCGTCCCATTCCCGGCGAATGACCAAGGGGTCAACGCTGAGGGTTGCGTTTGCCGCAAAGCCAATGGATCCGCCGTGTTTCGTGCTACCGGTTGTATCACAGCCGTCAATCACGGTGTCGAACCAGAGGTTGCACTCGTTCTCGCCAATGGAGATATCGTCGTTCCAATTGACAGAGATACTCAAGTAGTCGAGACTGTTTTGATTGAAAGTCCCCGAGGTTGTTTTGCCCGTGGAGCCTGCTAAGTTTGAATACCCGGAGCAGAAAGACGACGCTGCAGAAATAGCAGCGTCCCTAGCAGCCCAAGTATCGGACGAACTGCCGTTACATGCAGGATTTGGAGGTAAAGGGCAGCTGGCACCTATATCAGTCAGGTTCTGAGGGGCATAAGTTTGTCCCATAGATTTCGCATTTCGGGCAGCCATTGTATACATGATCAAATTGGCGATCATGGCGTGTCCACCCTGCTGAGGATGGAACACTCGAGACGTGGAGGTTGGTATAAACCACGACAATAAGGCAAAGTCCTCCTTGGGTTTGAATTCCAAAGATTCCAGCTTAGAGCCCTTATGGAGAAAGAGATCACCAGTTGCATTGGCGGTTCCTGTTGGAAAGGTCCCGGCGGAGGCTACTGCAGAGTAGAACCCTGAAGGGGAGCCACCCGTTGGGGGTAGCCCTGAAGAACAAGCACCAGACGAAAATGCGCTCATGTCAGAAAGCTCAGAGAACCCCATTGAAGCCGCCGAGGAATGATAAGGATACAAGGGAGATTGTGTCTTCAAAGCGCTCCCTGATGATGGTATTATCGATTTACTGCTAGCCTTGGCAACGCTGGTGGATCTCCCTATGCCCGACCCATAAGCAGACGCACCAGACGCTGAGCCAGTGGCAATCAAGCTAGAGCTGTACCCAATCCACGAGCTTTGTTGAGCGCGGGGGTAGAAGTATGGCTTCAGCCTGGCGTGCTCATGAGCACGGAGTCTGTTTAAAGGCAAAGGGGATCGCTTCCTGGCTTTCAAAATCTTCTCTTCGTTAGCGACTGCGGTATCAAGATCGGAGTTGGCTACATCATCGTTGAGCGCTGGGTACGAATTCTGCTCCATCGTCTGTTGCATCCAAGAACCGAGCTGGCCATCGGTGGTGTTTATCAGTGCTACCGTGGATGGACTTGTATCGCGGCGGCGCAGCTCATCACGGTAAGGGTCGTCGTTCGGTGGCATGAATGGTGTATCAACGGTTTTCGACTCGTAGAAGAATAAGAAATCCCGATTGGCACCCTGGCCTTTATCTTCATTAACCCCGGGAAGACAGTACCTGCCTCCGAGGAAGCCAACATAGTCGTCATAGTCAATGAAGACTACTTGGTCTCCCGCGCGCTGTACAGCTGCAGAAATCTTGCTATTGACACTAATGACGAGGTCGTTCATCCTCTGACGGTTCGCTTGGGTGAGATATTGCCTCGTAAACAAGCTGAGCCAGATGTGCCACGAGACAGTATCACAATCATTGGTCGTTGCATCAAAGAACTGGGCATATCCAGTGTAGTATCTATGGGGTATCATGCATCAGCCACATTATGTTCGATCATGGAGCGACAACCAGTGCTTACATCGTTCCACCTGGTGCGAGTTTGGATTTCGCTGCGCTTATTAGACCGTCAATACTCGAAGAAAAGCTGGCGCTATCGATGATAGTCTGAACGTTGTCCAATGTCGCACCGCAGCTGCCGCTGAAAAGCCCTTTGAAAGTGTAAACACAGTCATTTAAGGCTACAATGAGCTGGGCGTCGTTCCCACCCGCAGAGATGGTAATCATCTGTTGCCCACCATCTAGAGAATTCGCTTGTGCGGTGATATCCGGGATCTTGGCTCCAGAGCAGGCGACGTATGTGAAATCAATATTGGTCGTGTCTTCGCCAAGCTGCACGTTCACGAGATTGGCATAGGAGCTATCATAGCGTGAACAACTCTTGTCGACGACATTCCCAGCGCCAATACCGGCAGCGTAAGAGTCACCGATGGCAGCCCACTTCTTGATAAAGCTCAAGTCGTCTGGGTCACTGGACTGACCAAAGCTACGCAAAGGGCATACCAGGACTAGTAGCGTGCAAAAAAGGGTGTGTATGGAAAAGCCCGGAGGCGCCATATAAGTCATGTGCGAGCGTAAAGCAGGCTAGAGATTGTGTATTCCTGGGTACCGGTTATAGAATGGCTTCAAGACAAGCCGAAGCATTGATCAACGAGGCAATAGAGAGCAAAAATGAACGAATATGACAGTGGTACAATGGCGAGAGAGAGCAAAGAACAAGCAAGAAAGCGATACTCAAAGCCAGAGATCCGAGATAAGGGCTAGGCCTATGCCATAGCACCTAGCACTTGTGAAACACGAGCAGAGGATAATTTGAACGCTAGAACTATCAAGGGACCCTTGGGGCAGCGCCTGGCACAGCACTTACTTAATTAGCAGTACTCGGCGAGTCTACAGTGTGAAGGGATTTTTATCGCTCCCGCATAAAGCCCGCAGCGACTGCGGAGTGGAGAATGCTGAAAAAAAGGATGTCGTCTTGGGTGAACTTGCCACCTGGACAATTATGGAACCATAGGAGGAAGATAGAAAACATGCTCAGCCTGAAACGAATGACCTGATTGGATTTCTCTACAGAAGGAATCTTGCAATCTCAGGTTCAGCCCCACGATATCCAAGGCCTACAATAACCGCCCCCAATTTGCGGAGGGCGGCTACCTGATACAACGGGCCAACATGGCTGGTGGGGCCAAGTGCATCCCACGACAACATTCCTAGTTCAATAGCTGTAAAACACTCTCGTTTTAGACACATGGTATTGAGGTAACCATTTCATTGCCACTAAAGCAGGATTTGAGGAGGTTCCAAGCTTTATCATGGTGGGGTGCAGGATCGCAATGTTGGTGTTTTGGCATTTTGTTTTTCCCATACTATTCCAGGCCTGGAATAGGCAGGATTTAAACGCGGAACAGCTGGGCGCTTGCATCGACAAAAAGGGCTAATCACCTCAGTCTGCTTCCATCCTACTAGGATCCTGTCAACGGCGACTACAATGGTAATTGAGCATGCTCTTCTATGAGTGGTCTAGCAATGGTGAACGAACCTACCGATAGATGTTTCAAGATCTCTCTGCGGCCCAGTGAATTCCGGACATGCAGGGCAAAGCTGACACGCGAGATAAGACTGGCGCAGCCCTTCGTTCCGTTTCTTACTCTTGCTATATACAATCGCGCCATGTTGATCCTTCATTTGGCATGTGTGGAAAGTGGGCTGAGAGGGTTTCTTATTTTGTCGAACTGGGGGACCAAAGTGTCCGGGAGCTGAGGAGTCGATACCGCACCTCACCCTGGTTCCGTCTTAGGTAGCGATATCTCTGTTGGGTGTCCCTCTATCTGTATGACTTAGAGTCATCTATTTCTCCATTCTAAGGAGCGTACACATTCCTTATCATCCTCCATTTCGAGCTTTACACCCGTATACTGCTGGGCTTTCCTGGACAGTGGCCACCTCCAACAGGTCGTATTCTTGTGGAGAATGTCCTTCTTCTAAGCTCGGGAGACCCACACGACCATATGTACCTTATGCGAGACTTTATGTGCGAGACTTTCTATCGGCCATCTTTCTCAGAGCCACTTGTGTTTTCATTCGCTAGACATACTACCCACAAGTCAGCCCAGCATGTTACTCCAGCACTTATTGGTTGCCTCCACTGATCGAGGCGCCCCTCGGCCATCTCCCTCCGGGTTATTTACTCAGTTGTTCCTCCTTCTAAGTTTTATGGCCCATGCACTTGCCATCAATGCCGGACAACTAGGCTTCCGGATCTACGATCCCCTGGCTCAAAACGGAAAATTCGTTTACAATTCGATTGCACAGTTCGAAGATGATATATTCGCAACCTGGTAAAGTTGCCCCCTTCAAGTTAAAGTCTCGATTACCATTTCGTAACCCTCAACATTTTCAGGCGGAGGAGCAAGCGTTTGTTTGATCTTTGGCAGCATTAGAGGGCATGACAGCTTCTACAAACGCTATGGGCCATCGTCTTGAATTCGCACTACATCTCCCACATCCTGAGCATGACAAAGATGACGCAGATTTCTGCTTTCTAAGTAGAGAAATTTTACTGACAGGTCGCAGGAAAGACGAACAGATCGTGCGCATTGCTGAACGAGCCTATTTGGATATGGTCGCCGCCAACAACGCCGACCAAAAAAAATTCAAACCTCTAAAGCTGCCTAATGTCGTGAGCGTCATTGTAAAGGGGCACAGCGCGTACATTTCGTCTTCCATGAAAGGTAAATCGCTTTCCTAAATCAACTACCCTCCAATACGCCAATACTAAGATCGCGTCTCCCCCCTCCCTCACTCGAACAAATCATCTGACTTCATCTACAAGGCGCAGGCCCATATCTCTACATCCCCAATGTCGACCCCACCAACGGCCGGTTCAACTACGTCCCAGGCAAAATAAACCAGGGGGCCAATGCAGGGGTTCTTGAACAGGCTCTCATTGCTTGCCAAGCGCGGTCCATGAACGACGCTGGGCATCGCACCGGCGCCAATTGCGGTGAACCCATGGCGGGAATGGCATTTGTGCAGACTAATCCCGGAGCGCCGCTAGATGGCGCGAAGGTAGTCACGTGGGGAAAATATACGCCACCAGGCCAAAAGGGCACGGTGACGGGGGTGATGGATCCTTGTGGGCGTGGGCAGGGGGGGCTGGAGAATATCGATATATGGGGGTGCCATCAACTGGCTGGTAAAGCCTTTCCCCCAGTCCTTTCGTAACATAGCTACGGCTAATTTTACTGTGTTTTCAAGTGCAATTAAACTGGTATGTGATAAAGCCCGGTACGGCATCGGTGGATACGGTGCTGAGTCACAACCCAACTATCAGCTATCCGTGTTTTACTTGACGGTGAGGTTAAGGATCTGGGGCTTATGTGGGCATGGCGTTTGGAGTTGCTATCTATGAGCATATATGTGAGGGTTTGATGCCCCGTCTACGAATATTACGCCAAAAAGATCGATTAGAATTGGGTTAGATCTGAGTAATAATTATGTAAGGGCCAGGTGGGCCGCCCGGGAGGAATAAGGAATCAATCTCCAAATGACCTAAACCTTCGCAAGATAGTAATCGTGAAGGAATACTTACCGTTCGGACATGACGAGCTTGTGGGAAAGGACAGAATCCTTCCAGGCAACAACTACAGCACAACACCCTCTTCCTCCATCTCAAACTATAGAAGAGCATCATCTCCTGTCCAATAGAATCAACAATGGCAGTATCATACCGCGACCATCCATTTCGTTTCTTTGACTTACCTCGGGAGATCCGAGACGATATCTACACTCGTATGACATTCTTTTACGATGACTTTCCAATGATTACTCTAGCCCCTAAAGGAAGGCTCCCGAACTGGATCGGCAAACCTAGTGATCATCGAGCCGGGCTATATAAACGCTATCAGGAGTTCGTCTCTCTCTTTACAATCTCGCGTCAATTCCGTGATGAGGCTCTGCCTATCTTCTGGCAAGGAAATGATTTCGATGTTCCTTTGCCAGTCATCAACGTCGCATCTAAGCCTGGGCTACCTGAGCCGCTTGACCAAGTAAATACTATGCTAGGCTGTATCCCAGACTCCGGTAAGATGTATATAACGAGAATCCGTGTTTGTGTTCGCTGTACCGTTTTTGTCAAGGACAACTCCGAATACGATACCGATCTTGGCGTTACGATTGAAGCACTGCTGGAGATGATGCCAAAATTACAAAGGCTCGATATAAGTTTCCACTGCAAGATCGAAGAGAAGAATTATCCTGGCTGGGAGACAACAACCACTGTGTTGGAGGGAGCCGCGGGAAGTCTCGTGGAGTTCTTGTCAACGATAAAGATACATGATTACACCGATCCGCCTAAGCCTAAGATGCATATATGGGGAAACGTCGTAGGTCGACCGGTTCGCGCAGCCAAAGAGCAGAGCACCCGTGTCTAATAATGGCTTCTATTCTCCATGGTGGGCCCGCTGCTGCGATCCCGTGACTTGAAACGATCAAGTTAAATACGTTCCAGTCTTGATCCAACACGATAGAAGCAATAGTCGAAAGGCGTATCTTCGCCAGGAATTTAGCCTTCTTTGACGTGTGTGGGGAGAAACGTATCTCGATCCACTACTACAACCTACAATTCGGGGAACAAGTCATCACATTGAGATTTTGGAGGCAAATATGTGACATTATGATGCCCCGTCCTAATATAGTTACGTCGAAGAGATGCAGTAGGATTGGGTTAGATTTGTGTAATATTTAGATAATGGCCAGGTGGGCCGCCCAATCACTGCGACGAACGGGCAAAAGCTCTAGACCGGATTTTTGGAGCTTCAGTCCGGAGATCCTCTATCAGTGAATTGGAACGTGGAAGAGTACAGCGTTTACATCACTTAATTGGAAATCACATAACGGTCTCTCATCCGCCCTTATAGAATAATATAGTAACATTGTGTTTGGATTTCAAAGGGCAATTTCTAACTGGTGAAATAGAAATCCAAATATCATACGTATACAGCGTTAAGGTTTCAAGCGCGAATGGAAAGTTTGATGAAAAACATTGCAATCACTAATTGACACTGTCAAGTATGACTTGGTCTCCAACTGGGAACGAATGATTTGATAGACTATTCTCAAGCAGCCGAAGTTCACCTTGCTCTCGTTATATAATTCAAATAGAACTACCAATCGATATATCGAGCCGCAATCGTCCGCATATACATAAAGTCATGACCTCGAAGCCTACATCGCATGACCACACCTCAGACCTTTGACGGATCAGTCGGCACAGTCTTCTCCACCAACTTCGCATCCGTCCTCTTCCTCGCCTCCATCAACTTCCCCACAAACCCATCATCCTCAGTCTTATTCTCCTGATGATCCCACTCCTCATCATGCCTCGTAATCAGCCCATCCTGATCAAAATGTAGCGTCACCTTTGAATTAACCGTCTTCTCTGTCCCTTTGCTCTTGAATGGAATCGGGCTCTTGAAGACATAATGCTGTGTGAGATTCAAGGCCAGGGCATTTGGTGGTGCGTCGGCTAGTACATCGCACTTCTTGGTTATGGATTCGGCGAAGAGTTTGGGCATGCCGTTGAATTGGGAACGGATGCTGTCGAGACCTTCGGCGATGCTGACGGGGTCGTGGAAGACGGCGCTGGGGGTGTAGTGGGCGTAGGACTTTTCCTCAGGTTTGGCTTGGTAGAGGAGAAGGATGTCATCGATTATGCGCTTCTCGGCCATACTGGGTTCGCGAGTGGCGTGGGTGCCGACTGAGGATGTGGTGGCCATGGTGTATGTATTCTATGGGTAGCTTGAAGTACTTCTCAAGTTATTCTTCGTTCAGGAAACGAAAGGGCTTTTGATGAGAAGTAAGGCAAGGACCGTAATTTTATACGCAGCCAAGATGCCATCGTCACAGTGCTTTTCTATGGCGATGATCTGACATCACCACCTTGTAGCACATATTAGCGCCGTGAGATGCGCATCTGTTGGCTCATGGCTCATCGTACTCGTGTAGACCATATGGCCGGGAATGTCTGTCAACGATTAATGACATACTCTTTGGAGCTGGGATATCTGGTGGCTCAAGCGCAGTTTGTGTGTTCTGACTGCTTGAGGTAGTAGCAGACGGTCTAACCGTATTCGACATTAGCGTGTCATTCTGCTTAGTAACGTCTCATGGTGGCGTATGATGTTGTCGTCGAGAAATGCCATATTGATGGCCGGCTCCAATGCCTTTGACATGGCACCTATTTATTCAAGTGAGTATGTCGGACTCCATGATTGTACCGGAGTGTGTGACGGACCGGAATTGAGATACATGCTCTGTCTCCTGCACATCTTCTATGGACCACATGGAAGCGTAAGCCTTTTCTGCAGACCTCAAGTTGGAATAGAGATGGCCTCCAAAAAAAGTTCTCCAATCTGCCCCTACGAAGATATCTGAGTTAACAGCATTACCCTATCGGGTAGTCATGCCCCGTGCTCGCTACACTGATTAATGACCCCTTGTTCAGCTCATAAAGGCATTCTGAACCTTTCCTTTCATTAGGATGAAAGGCGCCTATATCCTATTATCCTGCTCAAGGCTTGAACAGCTACCTTGTTCGCAAGCCTAAGAATGAAATTCTATATTAAGAGCTTGAAGGTTGTACGTAGGGTCCTGCAGTATTCAAACCCATTGCAGCACAACAAAGAAACTTCGAATCAAAGCCCAAAAACGTCATTCCCTTACTGCAACCTCTATCCAAAGCTTTTTTTGCATCGCAATGGCAGGCCTTCTCGGATCATTTCAGAAATTGTTGTCAAAAAAGTGTATTCTTCTACGGAGACTATCCGCAAAGCGCGCCCAGGCAAGGTACAATTCAGAGATTAGGAGCGTTTTAATTTCTCGAATTGATCCCCCGCGACTAGAATACCCTGAAATCTCGGGAATACTGGTACAGGCTCCTAGGAATTGGCACGAGGAGGTTAGTCGTTATCTTGGAAGACACTGTGACTGCTGCAACGGAGAACCGATGGCAACGCAGGAGCGAGATGCGCTTGAGAACTTCATCTGGGATGAAGAATTCCAAGACGCTTCGCTCCAAGTGGAGATCCTACATCCAGGCATTGATCTGCAAAGCCCCTGGAGCCCATTGTCCGAAGACTACTGGTGAGTAAAATTCTCCATTGAGCATGTATCAGGTCTTCATAGTATGTATCCTATCAAAGCAAGACTCTGCATTTTGAAGTCACATATATTGAAAGATCTACTTTTCATGTGTATCTAAGTTGCCTGTAAGCTAATTGAAAGCAGCAATTAGGTGCCCACACGGCACACATGGCAAGGCAACTGCGGACGAAATCGCACAGAATTAATCACCGTTGCACCGCTAGTCTCTGTGCGAGGGCGGCGTCCCCTTCCAAATCACAGGTTGGATCCGTTCTAATCGTCTTCCATGAACGGTAGACAATCGTATCCAGACTGAATCCGTGCCAGACCTGCCACGGCACTAAACTCTCAGCCGAGTCACTGCTTCCTGTCGAATTCGTCCGATGGTCAACTTCTCTCCTCCAGCTGGGAAAGAGACTGTTCTCCCAATCGTGGCCGTTGGCATCCCTGCAGTAGGGGTGTCTGCGGTATCGCGAAACCAGGCTTGGTATTGAGCACTTGGAACTCAGCTGTTTCGCGTCATGTAGGCGCTGCAGGTACTGGAGTGATCGTAATCGTGGCTACTGGCCGGGACTGGAGCGGTCAAATTCCTTGGAGGAAGGTACCCTGGTGTATGAAGAAGATTTGTCCTTTGTTGATTCTATTGGCTCATGGTTCCTAATTTCCGTCCACTAGACTAGAGAAAGCACCCAAACTCGCCACGCGGCCAAAGATCAGATCCTGAATTTCACTCAAATGGGACGCGGTGCGGCCCCTAGCTGGTCATTCAGAGCAGAACGAAGGACAAATAGCCTACTCGAAGCATGGTATCGACAGGGGTATATCAAAATTTAGTTCGACCCAGGATAGTACAAGAAATGGCCTGAAGACATGTTAACGGAGGAAAGCTGACGTGAAACCTGTCGCACAGTTCCAGTCAGCCAGGAAAGTATTAATAAGACTCCTTATCAGAGGTTTCTACCTTCGAGTATCTATCGCTGTTTCGCTATGCTTATGAGCTTCTATTGGTGGGTTATGTACCCTGATTCTGACTGATGACCCCTTCTTCCTCCAATCTACAATATCTGTCACGGTGCTTGGCCCCCTTCTCTGAGTCCCCCATCACTGCCTACTCCCTTGTCCTCCCCACCACCAGCAGATTTGCTCGTTCGGTTGGCTGTACTTGCAAAGTCTTTGGTACTTGCCTCTGCCTCGTTATGTTGGCCGCTGGTGGATTGAATCCCTGGCTTGGCTCCGCTTTCCTGCCTTTTGTTGAATTCGTCGTACCAATCATATGGGCTGGAAACTTGTATGAAGCCGCTCCTGGATGGAACCGTACTCAGGTCATTCAGGATCCAATAGGTTAATCCTTTGACACTGACGCAGAGCAAGGCTGATAGTCCAGCGTGTGGGCTGTCCGTCTGGGTACGCATTAGCCGAATGGCATTCCCAAGGGCCTGGGAGCGCTCACTTTGCAACAAGAGATCCACGTACTCCCGTATATATCCACCTCGGCTTCGGTCAAAAGCAGCCCACCGTGTTTGGTCCAGAGGCACATCTAACAGAGCTGTTAATATTTGTGGGGATAATCGCCCTGATTAGACGGACTACTCACTAACGCCTGCAGCAGACTTTGATGGTCTCCGTACTCAATGTAGTACACGTCTTCAAGCCCCACACGGCAAACGAACCTACTATCGGCTACTGTCTGCTTGGTACTAGCCAGTCTGTTGAAGAATTCAGCTGTCGTGCGCTCCATCCATGTGTCGAAAGGGGCGGGGCCGGCCATCCCTATTTGGATAGTCTTTGGACAGCACAACACCTTTGTTCAATACAGATCCAATAAAGCAACACCTAGCTAAGACTATGGCTAGTAACTGGTAAAAAGAAATAATTATATAATATAGAAGTCGAGAAAATATTGGAGCACAGCCCCAGCAGATAACCGTGACACATTCTGGATACGAGATTGTGGGGACAGCCGCTGCACGACACGTACAAGGCATGGAGTGAAGATGTAGCATCGGCCACGTAAGTAGTAACACTTTCCTGACGCTCTTGTAGCAAGCAATCGGATTCTTTGAACTAACATGCTTATCTTGACTTAGGCAAGAATGCCATACGACCCGAAATCTGGGCCAATAACACCAACGTCTGGCTCCGAGGTACCTCTGAATCCGTGTTCAACAAATGTGTTTCCGTGCTGGCAATATTCAGATTCCGCTATCTGAGATGACACTGGGCTGTGCATCCATCAACCCCTCAGCTGCTCTGGCTACGGCCGTTACTCTTTCCCAAAAATAGGGGGAAACAAGAAGGGAGACTGATAATGCTGGATATGTTGTACCTTAAAACAACACTTTATGATACGTACACTTCTTCGACCTGCATCGTCAGCTAGCAAACTTTTCAATAACATTGTCTGACAACGAGTAGCAAGACACTTGTTAAGGACTCAGGGTGCATGAGATCTATACTGATGTGGACTGTGCATCCCATCACCTGCTCTGGGTACGGCCGTTGCTCTTTCCCAACAAGTAAAATAAAAAAGAAGAAAGACTGATAAGGCTGGATGTATTGTACCTTAAAATAGCACTTTATGATACGTACGATTATTCGATCTGCATCGTGACTTTTCGACTAACGTTGTTTGATAACAAGAAACAAGACACGAACTAAGGACGCAGCGTGTATGAAATCTATACCGATCAGATCCTTTTCCCATACATATACGAACAATTATACTCATCCATACCCCACTTTGACATAAAAATCCAAATCAAACCAAACCGTGCTCCAGCGCTAGCCCCGCAAATCATTCTTCATTAACAGTCACCAATCACACTCATGACTAACAATTTGTATAACCCCAAGACTCAATAATGCCATCCCCGCCCCTGCCTCTTCAAAGTTTTCTTCGTTCCCTTCCTTCTTAGCCATGAGAAACCGTTGTTCTTGATAGATGGTGCTGCGGGTGTTGGGAAGGGCTGGTAGCGCTCGGATTGGAGGAGGAAGGCTTTGTTGGTTTGGGCGAAGTGGACTTGGGGGTGGGGGTGGGGGCGGGGCTGGTGGTGGGACGGGGGTTAGTCTTTTGGGTAGAGGTAGAGGGTGGGGTATGATGATGAGAAGTGTCTTTGGGGGTTGGAAGGAGAAGAGGCATACATACTTTAACGGGGAGGATCCAGAGAATATATTTAATACTGAACCCAGTGCAACCTGCCTCGTAGAACATGATTCTGATTGTGCCATCGACGCAATGACGGCGTGAGGCTACGAGTCGGCGGTTCGTGGCAGCTTTTCTGTAGAGTACTAGCTGGATGCGGGGTCAGAGCTGTACCTATCTGCAACAGGAGCTTTGAGACGTACCATAGCCTCACGCATAGCCAGCATGTCACTGCATAAGATTGCTGCTTGGTCGAGAGTGCTGTCCTCCATGAGTGCCAGATCATCTTCCGAGTCTGTGGGAGGATAGCCGTCTCGTTCTTGGATTGAGCGGATGAGTTCTGGGCGGGCTTTTTGCTCCCACGCTATGAATGTTGGGTCGGTGGCTAGCATTGTGGGGTTTTGTCTTGTGGGATGGGATTCGGAGGATTTGAGTGGGATGGGGATAAGGATATTGGCGACTGAGACAGGTGATGATGCGAGATTATCATATAACGTTAATTGCTTAACGTTGACTCTTTCTGTCACTGTTTTTCTACGAGTAGGTCAATGCAAATGATCAAACTGTCAAATTACATTGCGGTCATCTGAACACGGACTCGGTCTCGAGGCATGAGTGGTGGCTCTTGGTGGCACGGCAAGAACGCACTGCGAGCACCTTGGGTCCCCATTGCTTAACATGGCAGAAGCAGTGCCAAGATGCGGCCTGCAAGGAAGGATTGGTTGAGATATTGCCGCAAAGCTCTGACCAAGTGACATCGTCGCCTTACTTGTTATTATTCTTCCGACGCAGGGGTTCGAATTTCTGGAATTCTCCGAGATGGGCTGATGCTCTGACTAGGCGTCTGGAGGCATGCGTTCCAGCTCTGGAATTTTCTTTCATCTTGACCAGTGCTAATACACGGCACAGTTGAGCTGATGGCGTTCGGATGTATCCGTACGAGCTCTATGGTTTTTTCCATCTTGACCGGTCTTGTGCAGGGCACAATTGATCTGAGGGGCGGCTTATCTTCAAATCCTTCACCTTACTCGCAGCTGTCATATCAGGTACGCTTCTGGGGGTATTGGATCGGAGGCTCCTAAATAACGGAATGATTATTTCGACACCAGGAATTCCAACCGGGCACTTCAGGGTATGCATTGTATTCATGGCTGATGTGCTATAGCTGAATAACACACCCTCATAGTGAAGCACTGAGATTACCAAGATGCTTGCGGAACGGGGTTAGGTCCATCATTTTGGCATCTACTTACAGAGGAAGCATGAATGTAACTACGCCTATGATTCTTGTCAGATGGCCGTAGCTCGGTCACTTTGGCCTTCAAGTCCAGCCATCGATTCCATCAGTACCACAGATGGCAACATTTTGAAGAGTCAAAGCGCGTGTGTCAAGTCCCAATGGCAACCAATGTTGTTGGTGGCTAACCTCACGGGCCAGCTTGATGACGGTAAACCCAGTGACATCGCTGGAACGCTTTGTTGTAGCTGAAGGATAGTGGCGAATGGCCATCCTGGTGTTGTTGACTGTCGACGCAGATTTCCCTGCTAAGGGAACCTGGCTGTCACAAACTACAAAGTAGGTGGCTAGCTAGGTTAATCAAGATTGCGGCAGCTAATGTTGCTAGCTAGTGTTTTTGCTGGCTTTGATACGCCATTGGACTTTGGGAAGCCGCTACCAATCTAACGTGCTATCCGCACAAATCATAGGAGACATTAAATCTAGGGATCACACTCTCCAACGTTGATCAGGTTAGATGCGCGTATCACTTCGCCAACTAGCTATCCATAACGCTGGAATCCTGGGGTAAGCTAGAATGCTATTAGTTACAAACTTCCGATTGCAGGGTTCCCCACCTTTCTAGGGGGCTTCTAGCTGATGCCTAGGACTTTGGACCTCGTCTTCGAGCCATACTGGTCGCAAGCTGCTCCAAAATCGAGAAACCGCTCCTGAATTCTCCCATCACCCGTCCTGCTTAGGATGGCGATCCATACTAACAAGCCGTGTTGCCCCTTGCTTATCACATCTGACCGCCAGTCATACTGTTAGATAGGGGTACATCGCGGCAAGCAATTACAGATGGGGCCCCTAAAATGGCCATGCGCATGTCGAACATCGTTGCAACGGCTGGGTGTCTGTTATCAAACCACGTCTGGAACACCTCCCGCACACAACCAAACAACCTCCACAAGGCTCAATCGTCCTTTTGATGCAGTGGCGGTTCATTACCGATAAGAGAGTCTGGGTCCAATAGATAGTATGCGCATTAACGCTGGCCTGTGCGTGTATACGTCCGAGACCCTCCGCTAAACCATTGGCTATACGCACAAGCCATCTCGTCGCCCTGGCAGCTCTTTCCAGAGGGCTTGTTTAGTCCATCTCCTAATCTCACCTGGCTGCTCATCTTGCATGAGTCTTATTGCGCCACTTTCAATTAGAACCTGTCCCTCCTCTGTCATTCCCTATATAGTAATGAGCTAGGTCTTCCAATGACATTCTCTCTCGTTCCTGGATATTTTATATCGCGCACTCTCCCTTCCTTTACAAGACCTCGAGAAATGTACCATCACTATTGTGCTATATCTAATTGCAACACACAATCATCTCTCCAGACATGTTGGGAACCTTAATTGAACGCGCCACGGCGGGCGTCACTGGGGCACTGCCATATGATCCTTTTGAGTATTGCCTTATTGCTGCAGGAACAGCCATTGCATGGGCATATACCATTGAGCTCGATCTAGTCATCTTCTACACATTTCGAAGACGGAAAGGCTTGTATTTTTGGGCGCTTTTGGTCAGTTCGTGGGGTTGTACGTTGCACGCTCTTGGGTTTATACTGAAGTTCCTCGTTGGTACGTCATGGCTGGTCGAACTGCCGTTCATAGAAGTTGGTAGGTCATATCATATATCCTACCAAGGGTATGGGAATGGTTCAATTGATGGATTACAGGCTGGGTTGCAATGGTCACTGGACAAGCCTTCGTTCTCTACTCACGACTACATCTCGTCGTCCGTAATCAACGTACCTTACGCTACGTCCTAATCATGATAATATTGGACGCCATAAGCCTCCATATCCCCACCATCGTCTTCACATACGGCAGTAATTCTGCCAACGCCAATTTCTGGACCCCCAAGTTCAACGTCATGGAACGCATCCAACTCGTCGGCTTCTGCCTCCAAGAATTCGTCATCTCAACCGTCTACATCCTCGCCACCGTCCGCCTCCTCGGCTCAATCTACCACTCCATGACCCGAAAAGTAATGCTCCAACTCATAACCATCAACTCCCTCTGCATAGGCATGGACATCATCCTCATCGGTCTCGAATTCTCCAACAACTACGTCGGCGAAGCAGCTATCAAACCCATGATCTACTCCATCAAACTCAAACTCGAATTCGCCGTCCTCAATCAACTAATGGGCCTCACGAAAGCCGGCTTCACGGAAGAAAACCGCTGGCGCGGACACGGAAATAACGCCCACGAGCTCCACGAGCGCGGTTACGCCCAAGGCTCAAAAGCCGAACACGGCGAATCTGCAATCCCAGATAGAAAAGTAGGCACCTGGACCACAGCGAAAGTCGGTTCCTTCTCCGGCAACAGAATGAGCGTTGCTCACCCGGACCAAATCTACGCAACGCACCAGGTCGATGTCATTACTGAGCCCAAAACTAAAGACGCGTCTCTCACTTCTTCTACTACTACTGCTGTAACGGTGGGAGATCATCATAACACGTCTATCCCGCCGAAAGCGAAAAGCTTAATGGGCACGACTATGATGGCGGGGCGGAATACCAGGATCTCGAGACCGGATCCGGAGGGGAGGAATCACAGTCCGAGTGAGAGTGAGAAGGAGATTTGTAGACGGAGTATAGATAGTGAGAAAGAGGGTACGAGGTGGATTGATGGTGGGGGGGTTTCGGAATAAAGCTGAAGAGAGAGATATATAGCTATACATACCATGTACATTTACATACATACATCTCACATGTAAATACGCAATGCACGATATTTGCAATTTTTCCAAATGCCGAACTTCTTCATGCACGATCCCGTCATCCATGCACGCTCCTTTGGTTCCTGAGCGCGTCTTCCCTTAGAGCGGGATCGTCCCAGCGAGTTGGTACGAAGTAACCACAGCCCTTCGCTTAGTTAAACAGCGATAGGCACGGCTAAGCATAAGCGCAAACCCCCCTATACCAAAAACGTTTTAGGCATAAGGTCATGGCGCGGATGATCATTCGATAGAGGGGGTGCAGGGTGATGGAATGGAGGAGCTTGAAATGAGTGGATTTGTAAGTCATGCAGGATTTGGGATTAGATGGGGATGAGTGTTTGGGAAGGGTCTTTGGTGGTTGAGATTGTTTTGTGAGGTGGTGGGGGCTGTCAGTCGTTGTTTTGGGGGGGCCGGGGGGCATTACTGGGCGCTTTAGGGCTGGAAGTTCTAGGGCTGAAGGGTCTAGTTTCAGGGACCGGACCCAGGCTGGGCGGCGCAGATAAGAACTTTTGAGGGCCAACCTTTGATACGGAAGCCTGTAGACGCTTCACTTTTTTGCGCTTTGGTGTTTCTTGGTTGCTGTGATGAGGGGCTGTTTTTGTAATCTTGTTGCTGTGCTTTGTGGGCTTTTGCAAGAGAGATAGAGGGTGGCACTGGCTGGTGCTTTCGTTGTTAGCAGGAGCATCAATTCGAGCATGTATTTCGCGGTAATCTTCAAGCCTGGCAAGCGGACAATAGTATCTGGTAGTAAGCTTTTGTTACCACTTCACGGACCTATCTTCAGTTATCAATCCGCCGGGTTTGGTAAGACATGACGTCCCTATTCACCACATTGGCGATGAGACAGTCTAGTCCAAGACGAGTCGAGTAGGTGTCTGAGATCACGTTCCAATCCAATCTCGACCGTCACAGCCCTCGGTGACTCATACCTGCCCACAGGCGGAAATGCATCATCCTTACGGGCAGATACTGCTCMGTTATGGCGAACACGAAACGGATAGTCTTCATTGGCCGGAATATCACACATTGTTCAAGTGCGTACGAGGACGTAGTTCTCAGATAGTCGTTGCTCAAATATGCTGACCTGGATAGGCTAGTTCGAGCTGGTACACTATCGATGGCTTGACTCTGGCCACGTCGTGTTGGTAGCTGCCTTCAACTTTGGTTCAAGTCAAGACTGATTGGATAATCAGTAAAGTGGGCACATAATGAAGCCACATTGTCCATGTATATTGAGGAGTGGGCGTAAGTGAAGATTCATAACATTCATCAGTCTCATTATTCAGTATTCAAACAACACCATAACCTTTTTTATGTTAATATGTCTTCCACGAACCGAAAGAAAAAGCAGAACTATCTTCAGCATGATAGATCCCATTACAAAGTCTTCAATCTCAAGATCACTTCTTTCACCAATCTTCTGTCCTCTGCACCCACACGCCCGCCTTAGACCACGCCGAATTGCTGAGGAGCTTCCGCTGGAAAGGCCATCGTGCGCGCTGGCTATTGATTCTTGAGTGCCGGCGGGCAATTTGGCTGACTGCGAAAACGTTCAAGAAGTATCACTATGTCGTCCTTGAAAGAGGAGGCATTGGGACCAAGTCCCCAAGTGTGAATAGCATTGTTCCATTCAATGTATCGCTTAAGACCACCCAAGTCCGTCAAACTCCCATGTATGAGTTCATGTACACGGTAGTGCCCATATCTAAAGCGAGCTTCCGAAATGGTGTAATTCGAGTCAAAGATAGTGATTGAGAAATGCTTTAGGTCATCGAGTTTACAGCCCAGCGCCTCGCGAATCTGTTTTCGTTGTTGTAGCCAAAGGACGGAGGCCGCAGCATTTTGGTGCCTCGCATGGCTGCGTCTGCCGTTTGTCGCTCTGCTTTTGAACTCGATCGTTAGATATGGACAAGCTATATTTTCAGGCTCCGCGAGCCAAGGGTGGCAATCTGCGAATTGTAGCTCCCAACGGCGCTCGACATCGAACATTCGAATCGAGACTCCATAGGTAGTACCGGGCTCAATGTCCCAATCGTAGGTGTATCTGCCTAGCGAGATACTTGGGCCTTCCTTTTCGGGCCTCCACTTGTCTCTGCGCACGGACATCGTAATGTTTTGGTCGTTGCCAGCAATGGGCGTGTCAATGAATCGATCACGTCGAACAACGGAATCATAGCAAATTCGAGATAGTGTGTACTCGTCATATTCCCGTCTCTCGTATACCGCGAAATCTTGTCTAATCTCCTCCAGCTGCTTGTCATTCATGCGAAGAATGGCACGGGAGTCTGGAGTCGACGGTTGCAGGCCAAATATATCGATTGGCTTAGCGTATTTTGGTGGCGAGTCAGAGATGACTACCCCTAGAGGGCGCAAAATGAGCCTTTCAAAATCCGGATCCTTTGGCCCAACGTATATCAGGCCATCTTTAAGGTACCGCTTCCGTTTCTTGCTTGTAGATGTAGAAGATGTATTCTGAGTGGTGTCTGATTCCGTGGAATCTGAGTCTTGGCTAGGGGTCGGGCACGCCGAGGGTAACTTCAGCATATCGATATTCACATCGTCGTCCAGACTCGCAACTTCAGAAGGGGGCGCTGGAGGGGGAAAATAACCCCACCAAGGCTCTGGTAGCAGGGGCTCCACAGTTTCAGGTCTAGGTACAGGCTTTGGCAGGAGTGATGGTCGCTTTCGAACTGGCTCTGGCCATGATAAGGCCCGGCGTCGTTTGTTCCCTGGCGCAGGTAGAGAGCTTTGCAGAGGACTGCGTGGTAGGTTGGCAGCCTCCATCCGAATCTGAGATGCAGTCGTGCTATCCGTTTCTTGGCCCTTGTAGAGAGCTACCTCTAGGTGGCTCAGTTGTGCTGCAGGGAGCTTGAAATGATTGAGAGAAGAAAGACCAATGTAGCAGCACTAAACATTGTTCGTGTTGAAGATGGCTGCTTTGTGACACCGTCTCTTTGCTCTTGGATCGACTGGATGGGTGAAAGTCAGGGTTCGAAACCTAAGAGGTCGGAGAGGGGTTGTTGAAATTCGATTTCAATACTTGTCAACGTACTTGAGCGCAGGATGTAACTGTTTTCAAACGCCGATTAAGTGGCGGATGACAATGGAAGGTTAGGAATCTATGAAGCTGTTATTTCTATGAGTGTTATTAGTAATAACTAGTTAGGCGTCAGCTTTTTATGCATGACTTGTACTCCGTTCTCTTACGTCTTGGCGTGTATCACCCAAATTAAGCCGCCGTGTTGCCCTAAAACAAAGGCCAATCAACTTGTATGAATACACACGGGATAAAGTAGATCCAAGCAATCAACATGCAAAGTCCTTCGGATAATTTCAATTCAGTATTCGATTATTCCCATTCTGCACGAGAGGGGAAAGATCGCAATCATGAGGTCCGAGAGCAACGTCAGCTCAGTCTCCGTATCTATCATCAATCGCAGCGAATACCCAGCTATTCCAGCTGAGCAGAACATTATATGGAGCTCAAAAAGGCCTGAAAAGTATGCCCAAGCAAATGCTGGTATTCTGTGTTGCAAGGCCAGATTTTGCGACAGAAGCCCTTCAGATAGGCGATATCATCTGCGTTCAAGATCTTTTAGTCCCCACAACCACTAGATTACGTGGGCTTTGTTTGTAGTCGAATACAGCCTCTACCCAGCAATTCTCGACCTCTTCCTGTTCCTTAAGCCACATCCACCTATCTACAACAATTGTAGACTCCACAACGCTCGCACTGAATGCCATCAAGCTCCAAATGATGCTGAGCTCTTTTTTTTTATGCTTGTACTTCTCCTCATATACTTTGATCTCGTCGTTCGTCAGGCCTTTCATATGCTTTGTAATCTTAGCTCCGTGGTCTTGATCTTCTGCCAATTTGGCAATTGCTCCGCGCACGTAGGCCGTGAATGATGCATAACAGGCCTTACGCAGAGATCCAATGGTGAGACCTGGACCAGCCCAAGTCCAACCTCGAGGGCTCCCTCCAGCGGTATCTGTTGCATCCGTTGGCTTTTCCACAACGCCCCGGTCCAAAAATATACGCTGAAGTAGGGCCCGATAGAAATGTCTTGTGAAGAAAGACTCGCAATCAATAGCAGTCCAATTATCTGGTGCTTGACAGGCCATCATCCGCGCGGTAATGTTGAAGCGAATACCTTCGCCATGTGGGTGTTTGTATGTTGCAAATCGTTCTGACATGGGAAAGCCATGCGGGTCACAAGCGGAGGAAGTCTGATCAAGTCGTAAGTTGGAAGATCTTAAGGATGGCAATTTAAAAGTAGGCGGCCCTAATCTTTCAGTGACCAGGTTATAGCAACATCCTATCATGGCTACTGCTTTGACACTTGGGTTCAATATGAGAGATCGAAGTCCATGGTGGATCAAATTGCCGCAGGAATGGAGGGAGATGACCATCAACCCTGGCTCAGATGGTAATGTTGAACTTTTTAGAGAGTGAACAGGTTGTATCTGTCCGATAACTTTCGACAAATCACCGTTCTCGATACGAGTCTCAACATATTGAATGTTGCCATTGTCGCCGTCTGCTTTGGGTACAACGCTTATGGACTGATGTTTGGGACGGAGATAGAGTTTGGATCCTGCAATTACTGGTGTGCCGTACAACGGCTGTGAACTATCACCACTTCGGAATCCCATCCGAAATTGCTTTTTGTTGCGTATGATCTTCTCTTTCTCAACCAATCTGGCAGTAATGTCCATATTCTTGGCACCCTGGATGTTGTGCTCCTTACTCTCCACAGCGATGACCCTTTTGTTCCGAGGTGGACTGGCCAAGGCTCGTCCGAGATAATTTTGTCCCGAGCCAAAATCAACAACATATGAGATTGGTTGAGTTATAGACTTGTCTAGATCTGCCATCAGATTATCAATATACTGAACAAAGTTTTCGACTTCGTGGATCTTTTTGGGTTTCATTCCTACTGCGACATGTCGTGGAAGCGTGCCCTGGCTCGTAGAAACATTCGAATTCCTTCTCTGAGTACACCGCTTGGGGATTCTAAGCAGAGTATGTCTGCGGATGGCAAGCACGTAGTTCAGTAAGCTTGAAGGAGGGCAAGGGAGACGACGCCATGTAGGTAAGGTGTCCTTTTGTTCTCTGGACGTGTCATTATTCAGAGCTATAAGGGTCTCAATAACAGTGATATCCTCTTTTAAGAAAAGATCAAGAATATCAAACACTTCAAGTAGTTGAAACCATTTGATCCATGCCTGCGGTAATACTGTACTGTATAGATCAGGTTCCTGCGTCAAGAAGTCTAAGATGTGGATCCCTCCGCACACTCTTTGAAAGAAATCTGAGGACGTTACGAATGAAAGCAATGAGTCCACGTAATCTGTTTCAGAGGTATCCTCTAGCAATGGGAGCGAGCGTTCTCGTAACATTCTGCGCAGTAACTCAAGGTCATGTGTCCATCCGAGATCATAGCGGGCAGCCAGATCATAATAACAGGTAAGATACCTACTACGAAGATACGGAGTAGAAAAATCTTGTACAAGTGTCAGCCCTACGTAAGGAATGGGTTGAGATGCGGGCGCTAGTAGAGCTCGCTTAATTTCCACCAAGCCTTTCTAGACGTAGCGCCGGCCACACAGCATTGCCAACTCTCTTCCACATTCAATAGACGAAGTCAACTACTAACCACAGCAGGCGAGATGGCGAGTCGTCCTACAGTAACCATCGCGTCGCACGATGGCACACCCAGTGGGTCAACCCATCCGCTGCCGGCAGTGTTCAAAGCACCAATTCGCCCAGACATTGTGCAGTAAGGCCTCTTGACATCAGACCCAATCCATCATGGCCTATGCTGACGGTATTCCAGGACAGTACATGCCGGAATGGCCAAAAATAAGAGACAGCCATATGCAGTGAGCGAAAAGGCTGGCCATCAGACCTCAGCTGAGTCGTGGGGAACTGGTGAGTAAACCGAACCTGAAGCTCCTTCAAACACGGGCAGGGAGGTGCAATCAGCTGATATTGGGCAAAACAGGTCGTGCTGTAGCTCGTATCCCTCGTGTCTCTGGCGGTGGTACGCACCGTGCTGGTCAGGCCGCCTTCGGAAACATGTGTCGTTCAGGGCGTATGTTCGCGCCTACCAAAGTATGGAGAAAGTGGCATCAAAAGATCAATCTTGGTCAGAAGTACGTCTTTCGGCTGCGGAGCTAGAGGGGTTCTCTTACTGACGGCACTAAAGGCGCTTTGCGACGACCTCTGCACTAGCAGCTTCTTCTGTTCCTTCCCTCCTCCTCGCCCGCGGCCACCAGATCTCGACTGTCCCAGAAGTTCCCCTTGTCATCCACTCTAAAGCCTTCGAGGCCGCCGCTATCGCCAAGACCTCGGCAGCGCTAAAACTTCTCAAGGCAGTTGGTGCGGGTCCTGATGTCGAAAAGGTATATGCATCTCGCAAGCTGCGTGCGGGTAAAGGAAAGCTGCGTGGCCGTCGTCACCGCCAGCGACGCGGTCCGTTGGTCGTCTACAACCCGCATGAAGATGGTAAAGAGCTTGTTCGTGCATTCCGCAATATTCCTGGCGTCGAGACATCCTCGGTCTTCGCCCTTAACCTTCTTCAGCTCGCACCTGGTGGTCACTTGGGCCGCTTCATTGTATGGACTTCTACCGCTTTCGCCGCCCTCGACGAGATCTACGGCTCTACAACTACTCCATCTGCGCTGAAGAAAGACTTCCTACTCCCCTCCAACATCGTTCACAACGCCGATATCACCCGTCTCATTAATTCCTCCGAAGTGCAAGCCGTTGTACGTCCCGTCAAGGGCGAGGCAAGGACAAAGAGGGCGGGCGTGCAGAAAAAGAATCCACTCAAGAACAGGCAGGTAATGCTGCGGATGAATCCATATGCCAAGGCGTTCAGTGAGCAGAAGCTGGGTCAAGAGAAGTTGGAGGATGGCAAGCCTGAGAGAGCTGCGGAGTCGTTTGCGATGGTCTTGCATGAAAATTGAGCGGTTTATGACAGGTCCAAGGTTCTCATACATTCAATTGGCGTGCTTGCAGATAGCTCTTGAGGTCACTAGATTCAATGATAAGAGAATTGAAGCATATTCATGAATAGTATCATTAGTAGGAGGAGATGCTCTTTAGTTGTGTCCTTGACTTCATTGTCCATACATCACAGCAGGATCTTCTCAGATTAATGGGCGGCAGATGCTCGACTTCTAGGTCGAAAGATAGTAATAAATTGATTACAAAGAAAGCCGCCTCTTTGGGCGGACCCTTCGTCCCTGTGGTTTACTTATGACGAGATGGCCAACCCTGACTCACTTAACCTTGACACCGTACAGCAAGACTCACAGCCAAATCTAAGGTAATTCTTTTAACATGACTTCTACAGCTATAGTAACAGGAGCCAACTCTGGTATCGGCCACGCATTTGCGAAAATCCTTGTCAAAGAGGTAATATATGGGGTACTATGTGTAGTATATATTTAATTGTCTCATAGGGCTATGAAGTCCATGCTATTGACATGACCGTTGGCGAACAAATGCAGAAGCTTGGATGCAAGACCTATCAGTGTGATCTCCGCTCCGAGAGCTCAATACAATCCTTCGCGGAGCGCTTCAAAGAGAAGCGGCTGGACCTTCTCCTCAATATTGCTGGTAACTCTCTCTTGATGACCCTGGTTTGCTGTTGATCTTCAGGCCCACGGCAACTGATGTATATTCTTAGGTGTGATGGCACCCCCCGAAGAGGATGCACTCACAACTACCACCTATTCCACCCTCCTGAAGACCTTCTCAACCAACACCTTTGGGCCGCTCCTCCTCACTCAAGCACTCCTACCCTCTCTGCTCCTATCCCCCCACCCGCGCATCGGCCTCATGTCCTCTCGTGTTGGCTCCATTTCTGATAACAGCTCCGGCGGCTCATATGCGTACCGGGCCTCCAAAGCCGCCCTGAACAGTGTGGGGAAAAGCATGGCTGTAGATCTGAAGGAGAAGGGTGTCGTAGTTGTGCTTATGCATCCTGGCTTTGTCAAGACTGGCATACTCCCTAGTGAGAGAATGGAACAGGTAAAGGAGGCTGTGGAGCCGGAAGAGGCAGCAGAGAAGCTGTGGAAGGTATTGATGGAGAAGGGCATGGAGGACTCGGGGAGGTTCTGGCATAGGGAGGGTATGGAGTTGCCTTGGTAGGACATCAGAGCTGCCTGGAGGGATCGCAATCCATTGTGAATTCATGAGGGCTTGTTAGCAGGGACGAGGAACTTCGTGCTCATCTATGAGTCCGCGGATTGCAATTCAGTGTACTGGGACGCATAAAGGCTCCAGTAGTACCAACTTGTAAACACTGCCCTACCTGGACAGCATAAAGTCACTTACTTCAGAGAGTGGCGCGTTAACGCGTTCGCGCTAGGAGATAAGAAGTCGGATATAAGGCCCAAATTTCTCTCAATGTGGGCCTTCTCAAAAAGTAAGATATGGGCACTTTGTGAAAAAGGGCAAGAGATTTTCCCCAATCTATCATGAGTCTACTACTACCTAATAGACCCAGCAAAGCTACCCGCCAAGCCCGCATGGCAGTGGTTGCCCTGGACTTTCCATGATTGGATATGGCATTGCTCTTGTCGTTGATGCTCAAGGACCCCAAGGATAGATCCCAATCTAAGTCTGAAGGGCGAGTTGCTGAATCTCCTCATCTTCATATATCTGGCTTCTTTCTGGAGCTCTAGTATTCTTCCACTTACTGTATTTGTGTTGTGGGAGACGTAACAATTTGATCGGTCTTTGGATATATTCAGTGTTTTGGTTGCCATCTCTCATCGATACGCATCTAGGTGCAGCCATGGACCAATACTTGACATGCCTAGGATCGAGTGCTCTTTCAGACTTCCGCAGACGGCTTCTCGCGGACAGGCTGGGCGTCAATGAAGTTCGAGCCAGGTACGTGCATTATGTGGCTTTGCATGGGAAGGAAGGTAATGGAGAGGCTCCAAATTACAACCGGCAAGCGCTGGAACAGCTTCTCTCATACGGTGAGCAATCATTTGAGGAGGAAAATAATGCTGCAGAAGACGAATTCGTTACCACACTTTTTGTTACGCCGAGAGTGAACACGATCAGTCCGTGGAGCTCAAAAGCGACAAGCATAGCACAGGTCTGCGGCTTTGGGAACGCCGTTAGACGTGTAGAAAGAGGTACAATGTTTACTCTTGTGTCGAAAAAGGAGTACAACACTGATGAAGCCGCTCGACTATTACATGATCAAATGACGGAGACAATAAGTACACATGTACCTGACCTGGAGGCCATGTTTGCGGAAGGCGTACCTGCTCCAGCCAAGGTCATTGTTCTCTTTGAGAATGATAGTGATCCTTACAAGACACTTCAAGAAGTCAATAGGTCTTTAGGTTTAGCCTTGGACGACTCAGAAATAGAGTATCTGATCAATTCCTATCGTTCGCTGAATAGATCACCTTACGATACCGAACTCTTCATGTTTGCGCAAGTAAACTCAGAGCATTGTCGACATAAGGTGCGTGGCTCTAGCGAGTCGGTCCTTCCTGATCCACATCAATCCAGCATTGGAGGCACTCTGCCAAAGCCTTCGCTTTTAATCAGACTTCGAACCAGCCTCCGCAATCCACACTTTCATAAACAAGGAATTGTTACTGACCTTGAGACACATTAGCAATTCAACGCTTCGTGGACCATTGATGGCATTAAGAAGCCATATTCGCTCTTCCAAATGATTCGGAACACACATGACAAGCACCCAGACCATGTCATCAGCGCTTATAGCGATAATGCTGCCGTCCTTGAAGGTACTGGTGGAAGCTTTTGGGGACCTTCAAATTTCACAGGTGACTGGAGACACACCACAGAAATTGTATATTATCTTGCTAAAGTAGAGACACACAATCACCCAACGGCTGTTAGCCCGTTTCCTGGCGCCGCTACTGGGTCAGGCGGAGAGATCCGCGATGAGGGTGCTGTTGGACGTGGTTCAAAACCAAAAGCCGGTCTTTGCGGCTTCAGCGTCTCCAACCTTCTGATTCCCGGCTTCGAGCAGCCCTGGGAGCGCGATGAAGGCAAGCCAAAGCACATAGCAAGTGCTTTAGATATCATGCTTGAAGCACCCATCGGTAGTGCAGCATTCAACAATGAATTTGGGAGGCCGTGTATTACGGGCTATTTCAGGACCCTTCTAACGAAGGTGCCAGTTGGCAGTGACAAAACAGAACTCAGAGGATACCACAAACCAATCATGATCGCTGGTGGTGTGGGGACCGTACGCCCTCAGCATGCTCTAAAAGACCGGAGCATCGTAGAACCCGATTCTTATATCATCGTATTGGGTGGACCCGCTATGCTTATTGGACTTGGGGGAAGCGCAGCTTCAAGTCAATCATCTGGTCAGGGTTCTGAAGCTTTGGATTTCGCGTCAGTTCAAAGGGGCAACGCAGAAGTTCAGAGAAGAGCACAGGAAGTCATTGATGCTTGCAGGGCTATGGGATCCGACAATCCTATCAAGTTCATACACGACGTTGGAGCAGGTGGTCTATCGAATGCCCTGCCCGAACTCATACATGATGCCGGCCTTGCCGGGGCTACTTTCGAGCTTCGAGAGATAGACAATGCCGATAGAGGCATGAGTCCAATGCAGATATGGTGCTGCGAGGCACAGGAAAGATACGTGATCAATGTCTCTAAAGACGGCATGAACACGTTCAAATTGGTGGCCAACAGAGAGCGATGCGGATTCTCTATTGTAGGAAAAGGCCACGACGAGCAAAGGCTTATTCTCTTGGACCGAGAGTCAAAAGAGTTCCCAAAGCCAATCGATCTTCCCATGTCAGTCTTGTTTGGAAAACCACCAAGAATGTCGAGGACTGTCGAATCGAGAAGATTGCTGCTCCCCGCATTTGATAGTAGCCTTGCAACATACATGTCGAAGGCTTCTAGGGGCATTCTGGACGAGGCAGTGAACCGGGTCCTAGCACTGCCTGCCGTTGGTTCGAAATCATTCTTAATCACAATTGGTGATCGGACAGTAAGAATCCGTCTGTGCCTTCTCTTAAAAATGTTGACTGACCTCTCCTATCTTAGGTTGGTGGGCTAACCGCGAGAGATCAAATGGTCGGCCCATGGCAAACTCCAGTAGCTGATTGTGGCGTGACAGCAACCTCGCTCACTCTAGGCATCAAGACAGGAGAAGCCATGGCTATGGGTGAAAGGCCTACTATAGCACTGATGTCTCCCGCCGCTTCTGCACGAATGTCTGTTGCAGAGGCCCTAATGAATATCGCAGCTGCCCACTTGCACAATGGTTTAGAGCGGATATGCCTTTCAGCCAACTGGATGGCCGCTAGCAAACATCCTGGAGAGGGTGCTGCCTGTAGGCTCTTCCTTCCAATCTACTGTAACGCACTTTCGACTAATTAGCTACAGTATATGAAGCTGTGGAAGCCATCGGCATGAAACTCTGCCCCGAGCTTGGCATCAGCATTCCAGTAGGCAAAGATAGCATGTCGATGAAAACAAGCTGGACCGACACAGAGTCTAATGAAGCGAAAGAAGTCACTGCTCCTTTGTCATTGATAATCTCAGCTTTTGCCCTAGTCTCGGACATCAGACGCACCTGGACACCTACCCTGCGCCGCCCAGAAGAGGTTGGAGAGACCGTCTTGCTCTTTGTAGACCTTGCCGATGGGCGTAAAAATCTCGGTGGCTCGGCTCTTACCCAGGTTTTTGAAGATCATATTGGGGATTCTGTTCCTGATGTGCATAACGTGCAACTTCTGAAGGATTACTTCGACGCTATAGACCAGCTTCACGAGTTCGGCATTGTGCTTGCGTAAGGATCTATTCACATTACGTGGGTTGACAAAACTAAGAGTATATTCAGGTATCACGATCGTTCTGATGGCGGTTTGTTTACGACCCTTGTTGAAATGATGTTTGCTGGCAGGTGTGGAATGTGTATTATGCTGGATGACTTATGTCGAAGCGCGGATACAGCCAATGTTGTTGAAACTCTGTTCAACGAAGAGCTCGGAGCGGTAAATATATCTGATCACCTCACGATGACGAGATACTAATCGCTATTGCAGGTGTTCCAAGTCCGCAAAAAAGACGAGATCAATTTTCACAGAGCATTTGCTACCTGCGGTCCCCCGAGTGGCCTTATCACGAAGATTGGTAGCGTACCAAAAGCCTCTGACCAGGATCTTACCATCTATCGCGGCGCAACGCTAGTGTACCAGGCCAATCGTAGCGACCTCCAGCAGCGGTGGTCAGCAACGTCTCATCAAATGCAGCGACTGCGAGACAATCCCAAATGCGCCGATGCCGAGTACGCTTCAATTATCGACTCCTCCGACCCAGGCCTTTCCTATAACCTGACTTTCAAACCTTCTGCCAATATCATCCCATTCATGACATCCCTTTCGAACCGCTGGTCTCGTCCTCGAGTTGCCATACTACGCGAGCAAGGCGTCAATGGCCATGCAGAGATGGCATTTGCCTTCGATGCTGCAGGCTTCTCGGCGGTAGATGTCCACATGACAGACATTCTCTCCGGGCGTGTTTCACTGGCTGCTTTCAGAGGTAATATCAACAATGCCGAACAAGAAGCGAGCTAATAATTACTAGGTCTTGCGGCCTGCGGAGGATTTAGTTTCGGTGACACCCTCGGGGCTGGTCAAGGTTGGGCTAAATCAGTTCTACTTCATCCTGAGACTCGTGCACAATTTTCAGAGTTCTTCACACGGAAGGACACCTTTGCGATAGGTATGCCATTTCTACCTCTTTTGACTTTGAGAAGGTATTGAGATGATTTTAGGTGTCTGTAATGGTTGCCAGTTTCTTAGTCGCCTTAAGGAGTTGATACCCGGAGCTCACAACTGGCCAACCTTCGCTCGCAATATTAGCGAGCAGTATGAGGCTCGGGTATGTATGGTCGAGGTTCTCGATAATGCTCGAGCACCTTCGGTGTTCTTGCACGGCATGGCTGGCAGTAAGTAGATCTCGTAATATCTCTTATTCTGTGACTACTAACACGCTTTTAGCCACGATGCCAATCGTCACAGCTCATGGAGAAGGCCGGGCTTCATTCGCTACAGAATCACAGACTGACGCAGCGGAGCAGCTCCTAGCCCACAACCAAGTGTCAATACGCTATGTAGACAACTACTTGAAGCCAACGGAGCAATACCCTGCCAACCCAAACGGCAGCCCTCTTGGGATTGCTGGTGTCAGGAGTCCGGATGGGAGGGTACTAGCATTGATGCCACATGTTGAGAGGACTATACTTTCTGGAGTAAGCAGTTGGGTACCTGACGAAAAGACTGAAGAGTGGGGTCAAATGGGGCCTTGGATACGGATATTTCAGAGCGCAAGGCGTTGGGTTGGATAATTACTGGTTAACCTAATAAATCTTCGGTTACAGGTGCATTTTACGAAATATAGAAAGTGGTACGGACGGAGACCATCGGGGCTTACATTCGTAATCGTCAGATGCGTTGATAAGCATGCTGGATCATGTCATTGGATAAACGCCACACTCATGGCTAGACTTCTACTACTCAAATAATTCTCAAAAGAATGCCTAGGGGGATGATACCACTTCAGCGCGAAATCTGTGGTGCTTGAATAAATGCTCAAAAGACAGATGTGTCACTTAAAGATATTCACAGTCCTTAGATTCTTTGGCTATTCTCCCTCTAACATTACGGTCTAATCATTTACACGCGTTGATCTCGCTCTTTCACAGATCCAGGATCCGTTTCTAACTTTTACAGCTCACACCATCACCCCCAAAGCTTACATCCAACATGTTTCTCACACGATCTAGGTTGTTCCAAACACTCTCCCTCTCCAGCGCTCGCCCACAGCCATGTCTACCTGCAACAAGGAATACCGTTGCTTGAGCCGAAGTTCGCATACCGCTATCTCAAGAATCCCAGAGAATTGAAAGTAGCACCAGCTCCCCTCTCACAAACATCCCTCATCACCCACTACCAACCCCCCCAACCAACCCCCCCTCCCCCTCCTCCTCACTCACAACAAAAATCCCCACCGCCTCCGTCTCCCCCGGCACCCCACTCCACCCCACCCTACAACTACAAACCCGCGCATACAACCACGCCGGAAACCTCGCCGTCCGATCCAACAACACCAATCTTAGCGCTTTCCACAAATGCAACAAATCATTATACGGGCACCGATAATCACTAATAACAGGAGAAGAGGAATGCCATTCTATGCGTATAGGGGCGACGGAGGCGCTGAAGTGTGAGGGAGAGAGGGCGCCGCGGCCTTGGTCGATGAGGGTGTCGAGAGAGGTGATGCCCTGCAGGAAGGTGGCTTTGAGGGCGGGGGCGGCGAGGGCGGTGGTGCAGTCGGAGACGTAGAGGGTGTATTTTGTGCCGGGGATGGGGTAGCGGTAGGTGTGGTCGTTGGTGGTGTTGCTGGGTTTGATGGGGTTAGTAGGTGTGTAATATAGGTGGGAAGTATTGCATATATACGTGGAATTTTGGTCTTGTATGGCGTTCAGGCTAGTGGTGTTTGAAGAATAAGTGTTGTTGTTAGACTGTTGCAGTGCAACTGGGATGATAAAGCCATCAGACGTTGCAGGTACAGTCGCAGCTGTTGTACTTAGTTTCAGGGAGCAGAGAGCGGTGGTGATAGTGATGAAGGCTGGCAAAAACATTACGGCGCAAGACAACTTTTGCAAGCCACTCGAGGATCATTGATCGACAGACGGCGTTACACTGATAATGGCTAACGGTTAGTGTGGAATGTGGGAATGTCGAATAACCACGCATTTTGTGCCCTGTATGGCACGAGCGCGGACCCTGCAACTTCCATTTGTCGCGATAAAAGAAAGATTCTTACAGGCGAAAGATTATAGCTGAGACATTATCGCATGGCATACCTCATTGCCGTACCTTGACTTTATGCAGCATATCTTAGGCGCAAGACATATTTGGCGCAACGAAAGTTGATAGAAAGGTCGGTTGTTGATCCAAGAGCCTGGGATGTTGCATAGCCCTGAAAGAACGAAACAAACGCGTGGGCGGGACTAGACCGTAATTTCAGAGTGCAGGAATTTCGAGACTGCCAATAGCCTTAAGAGACGCATATGCCTTTCATGCATTGAATGAGGTAGTGAGCTCTTTCTGGTGAAATGGTGCTAAACCCCTGGGCATTCTTTCGAGTAGTCGATGGCAGGCATTCGTTGTATGAGCACGATCGGTGTTCCATTTCCCAAGAATGTAGAGCAGGATTAGATCAGAAGACTTGGGCTCTGGGTAGATCGGGTTTGAAACTAATCAACTGGGGCAATCTGTGCTGAGGACGGACGCTATATGACACAACACACGACGTGACACTTCGAGGCACGCTACAAGCTTGATTTGGAGTCATGTTTCCTGTGACAGTGATATTATCAGTGCTCATTTGACAAGTCCGAGATAGTCTAAATCAAAAATTCTCATCTATGTTGTTCACACCGTCCCATTACTGAACCGAAAGCCCGTCCATACCCAAACTTCCCTTCTGCACCGAAGTCCTCAACTGTCACCGGTCTATAGAAGAAGATATTCTGTTGATAGAATGCGTTAGTAACATCTGAATCATTGATCTCTCCCACACTACTCACTTCCAGTACCATCTTTTTTGTGCGCTTTGCGAATGTGCTTCTTTGCTTCCTCACGTGTGGCGAACGGATTTTGAAAGTGCCGATGACAGGATGTACGATTGCAAGCCCATCCTTCCTTTTCCTTGTCAACCTTGCCATCAGAGGATTCCACCTCACGACTCGTTGACGTGTTAGACTGTTTGCTGCTATTCATCTTTGAAGAGCCGTGATGGGAGCCCCTAGTATCTGAGCTATGTGCTGGCATATAGTATGATTGTCTGGGAAGAGGAGGCCTGCCTGTAGCTCGACTAGTTGTACGTGGGGACTCTGTGGGATCCCTAGCAACCGTGGTCTTCGGAGAGGATGGAGGCATATCTGAACACCCGTTTTGGGAGCCGCTAGTATCTGAGCTGTATACAGGCGTATAGTTTGATTGTCTGGGAAGAAGAGGCTTCATAATATCGTCAATTGTGCAGGAGATTACTGTAGGATCCCTAGCAACCGTGATCCCGGGAGAGGATGGGGGCGTATCTGAACGTGATGGTTCACTTCCGGTAGGCACATCAAGCGTTGTTGGAGATGCGAGCGGTTGTGAAAACTTGACGTGCTTATTAGGAGCCTTCTCCGGCTCGTCGTATGTCTTGATTTTGTAAATCTTCCGAATTCCGGCAGGCTGAGATGCACTTGTGGTACGTAGATATTCGGGCCTGATCCTCTCGTACGAGCGTGGTTTGCCCAAGGGAGGCACAGGATATGAGGTGCTGATGGGACTTTTCTCTGGACCTGTAGCACCATACTTCACATCTTCATAATATTCCTGTCGGTCTATAGGCTGGTGTGGCTCCCCGACAGTATGGTTTGTAGGTCTCGGCTTTTCGTACGACCGAAGTCTGCCCACAGCCTGGTGTGGAAGATAGCGGGCTTCATTAGCTGGTCCCTTTGCGGATTTCTTGGAAGGCGAGTCTGTATACTTAGTTTTTCCGGTGTCCTGTGGCTTCAGAAGGCTTCTTGCCTTTGCCTCTGCATCGAATGGAGAAGCCAGGATGTCTTGTCTGGCAGGCGTTGGTGATGCTGCCAAAGACTCGTCACGCATGGAATGCCGGGGCCCAGTTTCTGGGTGCTCGCTTTGGTAGCCTTTTCTCGCATCTTGACGCTCTGTGTCTTTCTCATTGGACCGCTTTGAACTATAGTCTTCAGTCACTGATGACTCAGCATCGTTTTCCTCAAGACCGTTCTCGATGGGTTCCATCTCCACAGGTGGAGGGATGACTATCATTTGTAAGACTCAAAATCGACAATTTACTTCAGGGACATACCTGGAACCATATTGTCCATCCACGAAGGCTTCCGCTCCAAGATATCTGGGCTACTGCCTCTTGGCACTTTTGGGTGAAGCGGAGAATCACCATCGTCCGTTAAAGTTGCTGTTGACATTGTACAATTCTCACTAGTAGCGAGACTGGACATGATTCCACTTTCTGGCCCATGATTGGCTATGCTGGGTCGGCGAATCTCCTCCGTACTCCATTTGGGAATGTCCAAAGTCTCTTTTCGGCCATCCTCGTAATGGTCAGATAAGGAAATAACTGTTTGGGTACTACTTGACATGACAGTATGAGGCCGAACTGGTTCGGTGGCTTGTGTAGGTGAGTGCTGTTTTGCCAACGGCTGCTGCTTTTGTGCGTTTTCATCCAAGATTTTCTCGATAGTTGGTTCTGTGGAAATCGATAGGCCCAACAATGCGTGGGCCAAAGGACGCGAGAGAACTGGTGGACTGTTTTGATTCTTAGCATGATCCACAGCTGTAAAGCAGTCATTGTTACTTGTTGCACTCGTAGATGTCAAGGGTGACGAAGAGCTCGTTGTATCGAATGAAGTTACGGAGGATGATCTCGCAGAGCGGGTCCGAGTGTCAACGCTCCGCTGGTGGACTTGTTGAGGCGTCAATGACTGCTCACTCCCATACGCATTTGATTCGATATTGTGGTATGATAGAGGGAGGTATCTGCGCGGTGTGCTGCTGGTAGGTATATACGGAGCGTTCCAGGACAAGATTTTCTCTGCGGCAGGGCTAAGACTTTCCATGGCGTTGGCCGAATTAGGATTGCAGCTTCGAGAAAAATCCTCAAGAACAGGGTAAGGATTGTGGATCACTGAACCCTGGAGGATAATGGATACAGAAATTGTCTCCTCCCTTCGTTTCTTTACTTCTTTTTCCTTGGATTCATGACCCCGAAGAGATATCTTTTCATACTCTGGCTCTTCGTCACTAACATAGGCTTTATTGATCTTGATAGCAGCTAGGGTATACGTGAATCCCGATTCGATAGTGGTTCTTTCCTTGATCAAGTTTGTGATCATTCCGCGTTTAGCGTCATCTACTACCCGGGGGTCACAGAACTCTTCAAGCGCGGTTCTTCCACTTCTTTGCTGCTTGATCACTTCATTGAATAAGTCGCCCTGACTGAAGGGTAATTCTTTCCGTTGTGCAGACTTCCATCTTTCTTCACGAGAAGGAGGCCCTGACGGCACAAAAAGGTAGCCTTCGTAGCTGGAAGACAAAATCGGATCGGTGGGTGGCCCACAACCGTGATGATGAGTATGACGGGTAGACAAACCAGGACGGCCATTTGCTGTGTTGCTGGGAGTTGTCATGTTTGTGCCGAGACAGATGCTGCTCGATGAATTTGATCTCGTTACACTCGAAGCGTTAGAGACTGTTGTGGCTAGCGTAGGTTTGCTGGATGTAAGGGCAGGGGGTTGAGGAGGTTCCAGTGCAGTGATGAAAGCTATCCGATAACCAATATGGGTTTCACTGTTGAGAAGGAAGTACAAAGGGACCTCTGCCTAACGTTATTCCTCCAGGCAGCATCATTCGCTCATGTTGTGGATGATTGGGACCCTATGCATGGTTAGAGGCTCATTATTTTCGTGGTAAGGCAACCAAGTGATTTTCACGCCAGGGGAGACTTACTGCTAGAAAATTACGATATCAGATTCTGAAAAGCTGATAGAAAGTTGGAGACTTGAAAAGATATCTTGAGAGTTGATGTTTTGAAGTTGACAAAAGGCTGAGCAGGTCCCAAGCAATCCCAGCTGTTTTAGGCTGCCACACCACCTTCGCCTAAAATTTCTATGAGCACCCGAGGTTCCACTACTTGCGACAAAGAAAGAATAACACGACAGCCTTGAAAATGCTTGATACTGTGAAACAAGAGCCGATACGAAACCTGCTGTACTCATCCGATACGCCCGTAGAGATGGAAATGTGACTTTGTAAGATGGCAATATGCAAGTCGGCGTAAAGGGAGCAGCCAGTACATGATCAGCAGTCAAATATTATACCCTTATCGCGCCAAGCATGGCTGTTCTAGAGGAAATGATCATGAATGCGCTGTTCGTTGAGAGGCTTTCTTGCCTTGGAGGCAGCCATGCCGGGTGTCTGCCAGTTCTTGTACCCCCAGATGCACCTTAGCGACTATGTTCATACGACGGTTGAGGCTGTATGACCGCACGGCCATCGGGAACGCGCATACCCATCATAATAACAGGGCGGAAGTGTCACAATCATGTAATGTGGGTGCAGGATGTGCTGGGAAGTAGTTATGCAAGCTCGGAAGGAAGACGGGAGAGGGAGCCAGCGTTGCCACCGGCCCGAATCTCCCTAAGCGAGCCCCTAAGAAATACGCCTGGGGGCCTTAGGGCTTACTTTAAGGGTGACCTCCCGGCTAGGTACAGGGATTCCCCACACATTTTCTTGTCAATAAAGAGCTATCCCAGTGGGTCAGAGCCTCATCTCCTTCAAGTCGTACCTCGAAGACAATTAGCGAGAGCCACACTTCCCATTATCTTACTCTGAGCCTACTCCTCATCCATCTAGCGTCCGTTTCTCCCATCGAAGTGCCCTCTTTCTCGGCTCATTCATCTGCACCGTAACAGCAAATATGGACGAATTGTCAACCATGTTTTGGAGCTCCTTCTGTCCATCTGCTTCCGACTCCCCTGCCTGTAGCGCAGGTCGTACTCGATACTGACTGAACAAAGCAGACAAAACCGCCACGAACTCAACTTGAGAGAATTTTCGCCCAACACAGGAGCGAGGTCCATCTGCCCAAGGAATGAATGTGCCAGGGTCTGGCTCAATGAATGATTCTTGGATCGTCCTTGGGCTCGTGGTTTTCTCGGCCTGCGAGGGGTAAAGCCAGCGAGAGGGTCGCCAGACCAGTGCATCAGGACCCCAGGTTTTGGGATTGGTATGGAGACCTTCTACATTGATGCTGACACTGGTGTTTGGAGGGAGCACATGCGTTGTGTTTTGCATTGTCAAAGTTTGACTATGCAAATTTGTCGTCTTAGGTATGAAGACAATTGAGCCATATAGACGTAGCGTTTCGTACTTCCGTGTGTTAGCAAGGAACAACCTGATCAGGATTGAAGACAACGGCTATGACTTACCATGACGGCAAGACATCTTTGTAATTTCGGAAACACCACTTCGTATTTCCAGCTCTCTGTTCCTTTCGAACTTTCTAGAACTTGATGGATTTCTTCCGCAAGCCACTCTTGACACTCAGGATGAGCTGCTAGAAGCATGAGTGAGGCTGCCAGGGTATTCGCAGTGGTCTCATGCCCTGCAAGATTAAACGCAAATATATTGCCGAATATCTCGTCATCAGTCAGGCCAAGACGACGCGACCCTGACTTATCCTCAGTCCTACGGGCTTCGTCAGAAGCTCGTACAAGAGCGCTCATCAAATTTGTGCTCTCATGCTCGTGCTCTTCGTCTACCGCTTGCTGATGTGAGAGCATTTCCTCCATATATGTCTGGAATTCCTTCATGGCGAGACCGAGAGCACGCAACTTCTTCGGGAGGAATGAGCGGGTTAAGGTCTTCCGAGAAAAGATACTAAAAGCGAAAGTGTTTCTCAGACACAGAGCAAGCGCATCTCGGTAAGTCATAGTGTGACCGGCTGGAAGATCATGGACCCCCCCGTGAAATGGATAGGAAAGCCCAAAACCCACGGATGTCAACACATGTAGAGCGACTGTCGCAGTGTCTGGGACAGTTTCCATCGTGCCTTTGCTTCCTTGATCGGCCCAGGACTGGGCCATTTCTGTAGTTTGCCGTAGAGCCTCGGCCCAGACTAAGGAACTGGTTCTCTCATTAAAACTTGGTGCTGTAAGCCGCCGTTGACGTTGCCAGTCTTCACCTTCGACCTATGATCCGATCAGCCTTTGCCATAGGCCTAGGTACTGGGGATAAAGGTTGTCTTACCGTATTCAGATTAGGCCCGAAAACTTCAAGTGCTTCTGCATGTTGTTATGAGCTGGTCAACAGTTTCTGACTGCTTGGATCTTACGTACTGTACATCATGGCTGGCTTGATAAACTCCTTGCGCTGCGAAAGTATTGTATGTGCAACTTGAGCATCCGCCACGGAAACTTCATTCCCGCCTGGCGTGACGATAAGGAACACAGGCCCAAGCTCATCATGCAGGGCATGCTTTTCATGAAACTGCCAGCCAATATATGTACATCTAGCCCATGTACCAAGACCAAACGGCAGATACTTTAGCAGAAGTATGGCTGGGAATACCTTGTAAGTTATTATCCAGAACGGATTCAGCAGATGTACAGGACTGAGTACTATGGGTAAGCCGATCTTGCGGGCAGCGTTGTAATTCGAGATGAAAGAAACAGTCATCCAACCGAAGAAGGCGACAAGGATGCTTGCAAATGCCACAGTCCAATTCATCTTGATGCAATGCTGTTGTTGAAATGATAAATCTATACTGCTAATAGAAAGGCCCGTCCAGGAGGTTAAAGTAATTGAGACTAAGCTCAATCAGTCCCTCAACGTCCTTGGAGGTTGGAGTTCTAAGGTCCACCCCGATAGTCTCGATGTTGTACGTGAATGGTGAAATGTTGACGACTTTAGTACGTAGCAATCAAATTGCCACGTGCTATCAATCGGACAAGCGGATGTACAGATACGGAGATTGGGGATATGTCTTGATCTGCGCTAACAATTTCCGTCTAAACGCTAACCCTAAGTAGTTTCAGAGCTGACCCTTAGAGCATGCTTGTATCTTCGGGGGGACATAGCGCCTGAACGATGGCCTGTTAGCGGGTGCCCTTGGGGGTCTACAAAGTAAAATCCTAATGGCCCCCTATAAGCGGGCCCCGAAGCGGGCGTTGTCCAGGCACCCTCCTAAGGGTAAGCGGATAGGGCTGAGCTCTGGGCACGCTAATATTGTCAGTGCAAATCAAGACCAATATTGCCAATCTTCGTACATAAGGTCCTAGAGTAGCCCCTGGTGGTTGCGAAGTACGTCAGTATAGCTAATAGTACAAGAGGCCGATGAAGACTAGGCAAGGCTGTGGCACGTAACTGTTTCACCACCTTGAAGGCACGGGAGATGACGTTGATATCATGCAGGTGACGAGATCTGCCACGTTGTCTCGACGGGTTTGAGGATGGTACACGCCTAAGAAGATATGTGGCATAGAATTTGGGCTAGTCAGCAGAGAGATCGGCATTTAGCATCCCTCGCTGAGGCAGCATCCTCAATTGCGCTCCCGTGGGGACGCCTTATTTCAGCTCTTAAGGTGCTTATGTCCAGCGAAGGATGTAAGCACTAGATACCCAGGATAGCGTTATTCGCGCAATGTTGAATTAAGCATTCCCAGTCTCTGCTCTCCTGCAGTCAGCATCCTTTACGAGTACAGTCAGCACCGATAGGGAGCGGAAGAGATCGTGGCACTACATCGACTTTCCTTACATTTGAACGTGTGCGTTCTTATTCAGGTTCGATCTGAAATCGAGGAAAGATGGAATTGCCTATTCTTGACTGTGCCTCGCGCCATCTTTACCTGCAATGTAGATCGTTTTCAGCTTGCGTCGTGGTTCCTTACTGTAGCCATTAGGGCATTGTTCCTGCAACTTGACGTGGGGGACCCTCTTCGCTTAAAGATCTTATCCATTGGGTGTCTCGCATAGGGCCACGGAAGATGTAAGCTGACTTAATGGAGCATGAGGCGACTCGGACCAGCTCATGTAGCTACTTCGAAGGCCATAATGACTAATAATTAAAAGCCGGGCCCAGAGGCGTAAGTCACTAAGAACCTTTTTTCAACATAAGGATCAGCAGTCCTCAGCCTATTTTCTTCGTTCACGATCAGAAGATATCTCCAGCAGTCATCGAAGTGTGAGTGTCGATAGCAAACATGTCTAGTAGTTCCCAGTCGCTCAGTAAGCCGCCGAAAATAAGTCAACCGGCCTTTCAAGTATGCAGAATCCCGTTTTTGCACTGACTATGGTGAGGCTGACATATCTATAGGCTTCCATTGGAGTTCTCTTAGGTCTCGCAGTGATTGTGGCCGCGGGTCGCATTACAGCGCGCCTTTACAAGTCGTACCGTATCACTGTCGATGACGGCTTCTTTCTTCTGGCCCTCACAGCTCTCATATCTGGTACCACTGTCCTCTATTTCGACGTACCATACATCTATCTGCAAGAGGATGTGGAGGCCGGCTTGCGTGCTCCTCCTGCAAACCTCATTCCTCAGCTTCTTCGAGACGAGAAACTCCAAGACGCTTCATCAACAATGATGGGGCTTACTATCACTAGTGTGAAGTTTTCCTTTCTGTTCTTCTTCAAAAGTCTGTTGAAACAGCAACGAAAGATGACGATCTGGTGGTGGTGCATCTGTGTTCTCCTCATTCCCACTGCTGCAATCTTAATGTTCTCCAATCTTATCTCTTGCCCCTATTTTGATGAACGAATTCTTGGTCTGTCACCTACGCTCCTGATTAGCGTTCTGGCAAATTCTTACTGATTGCTCCTAGTCAAATGCGTGACTCCTGAGGCACTAGCTCGAGAAAATGGAATCCTGAAAGCGAGCGTGATCTTGGATGTATGCACGGATGCTTTTCGTAAGATCCATTTCCAGGGAAACACTTTTGATCTGTAATTGACTGTGTAATAGTCATATCCATTCCAGTAGCCCTACTCTGGAATGTCCAGGTCGGCCTGCGGCGAAAGCTTGCACTCTGGGGGATCCTGTGTCTCAGCATCTTTACCATGATCACCGCAGTAGTTAGGGTAGCTGGTGGCAACATCAACCATGGTCAAGTTGACACTTCCTGGGCTGTGTTCTGGCTCCAAACCGAAGCTGCCGTTGCAGTGATTGTGGTTTCTATGACCGCCTTTAGAGCGCTTTTTGTTTCTCACAGGGCCTCGAAGCAACAGTCGCCAAATCAACAGGACGGTCTATCGTCACGATCCGCTTGGAGCAAGCGGTTCAGGTCGCATGATGACTCGCTGGCGATACCATCTCCATTGTTCACGGGCGTGCGGACATATATAGGCAAATCATCGCACAATGGGAGCGTTTCCCAAGAACCTATAAACATGGAACTGTCACCGCAAGGACAAGGGATCCTTGTGACAAAGAACATTTCGTCGAAAGAGGTAGGCAATATGATCACACTATCCAGGTTGACTTATAATGACATCTTCATAGTCGGATCAAGGCAAAGTGGATAGACTTTCCGCTGAAAGTTTTGTTTGAGAAGATGCCCAGAATTCCGGGAAGCTTCCTTCATGACGAAGTCGTCCTCTGCGAAGCTCGCTGTTGTCTTAGTGGGGCAGCGTTCTAAGTGTTCGGCGCTTTGATATGGAGTAATAGCTATCAATAATACCATTTCATATCACCAACCCCAACACTTTGGCATACGCTGCGTTCGTGGTTGAAGCCCCCAGTCATAAGAGGTTGACACATGATAAATAGCCGTTGCTACCATTTGTCACAGGCAAGGCGTTCGCGGATGAGGCATAATGGCTAGAAAGGTCGATAGATGCTAGGAATAAGCTCTTCTATGGTGGTGGTGGTATGTATGATGGATGGATGCAATAGGGAGAATGTGAGCTCGGCCCGACATCGGCTGGGGCGCTGGCCTGGCAACGGCCATGTTGATCCGTGACAATATGGTAGCAACGGAAGTCTCACGAAACTTGAGAGTGGCGGCACACTATGGGTGAAATCGTTCCGAGACTGCTCGGACTTACTGATAGTTGACCACCCCCCCTCAACATGTCAAAAACTCTTCATGTGCCTAGCTAAAGCGATCTAAACGATGGATAATGTCTCCAATCCCGCCCCGCTTCCAAGTCTCTGTACTCCTTGTTGCGTGTGCCGTCTGGACAACAATCCGGCGTCGAAGTGTCCCGTGACAAAATTTAGAATGGCTGCTGGCGTACCGCCTCATGATAAAAGGCCCCCCTTGATAGGCTATTGAGTGCTTGTGGCTTTTGCATAGTGTGCAAAAAGAAAAATCTCCAAGATAAAATGGAGCTTTGGGGCTTGACGGCGCGACGAAAGAAGCCGCTTTATCATGCATTAGCAGAGAAAATGAGTCAGCTTTCGGTTGCTGCCCTACGGCAGCCACAAAGGGATTATTAAGAAGCTTAATCTGTTAGACTAAGGTAAGGCACAGTCTACGGCCACCTCCCAGATCTCATCACGCTTCCAGCGTAGCATCTAGATAGGTTGCCCTCGATTGGTAAAAGCACAGAAGGGATCTATTTCGGGAATTTGGTGCTGAAAGTGCGCCGTATCCAAGGTTGTACTGTCCCTCTAAACATATACACTGAATAAGAATTGACAATCAGCCATGTATGCCACCGCAGGAAAGCGCCCTACCGCCTCCTTCTATTAAAAAACCCTCATACTGTTGAAGCAGCGTGATGTCAGTTCTCATGTCAACTGCGGTTTCCCAATGTACCACCTGCTCGCCTAGCGCCACTAACACACCTGTACATTTTCTTCATCCTGAGGTTATACCTGTTCTTCCCTTATAGGATCCCAATTCCGCTGTGCCAACTCGGACCTGTCATTAGGTCCAGTCATTCCTTCCTCTTTCGACCCAGGAGGGCGCCTATCGCCGGAGTCCTTATTTTCGCTGACTCCGAGCCAGTCGCGTCTCCACAGACTCCACGTAGAAGAATTGGATCCAGATATAACGCGGCTTTCGGCTATGTATCTGGCCAGACGAGGCATCATAGGCAAGCAGGCGCAAAGGATAATACACGTAAGTTCCGCAGTTCTGTTATAGTTGACGTGATTAGTATGGGTCCGTGTTAGAAGTTGAAAGGAATGGGGTCTCACGCCCAGAGTCCCACCTGGGCAGTAATGTAGCTAACGTCCACGTCGAATGTCGTTCGTACACTGTAGACCAGTCTACAGACACTTGAAGCAAAGGCACTATTCGAGATGGTATTAGTCTCAAAGCTTGGTAGATAATGGGGTAGGGATGAGGAATGGATGCAACGGGGCAAAGTACAGGAGACCGGTAGCAAATACAGCGGTAATGCCAATCTTCCGCTCTGGGGCCATTTGTAAATGCCATATAGCCCAGACAGGAAGAAGAATATTCAGTAGATCTGAGAAGACATTGACGGCAGCGGAGATGACGAGTATGTCGTTCCTGTCAATGCAATCACTAGCGAGGTAAGGATTCCAGGTAGCATCGATGGGATGACATTCGAAAAGAACTGTCAAGGTGACAGCAATATAGACGGCTAGATTGGCCCAAATCAGACCATGACAAGCCCAGTACACAGCTCCAGACTTCATCGGCGTGAAGATGCGAATTAATTGGAAGATCAAAGAGGCCTTTGCTACCCAGAGGCAGGGACTGTAGAGCATTTCAAGAGCCCAGCTGAACTGCAAAGGATCAATTGGCTGCAAATATCATTGTTGGTTGATATAATTTGAGCATACCTTTGTAATATCCGCATATTGGGACACTTGGACGTCCCACACATGAAGACCAATTCCCCTCAGTACAGCTGCAAGGAAAAGGAAATCAAAAATGAGGTTCATTGACTGCTTGACATCAACCAAATTGTTTGTCAGAAGGAGAAAGCTACCACAGAGGTTCCTACCCAGGCAAACAACAACAGGTCTAGAGAGGTTCACTTGTCAGCCCATCTATTTCCACACTGGGGACTGGTGAAGAAGACGTACAGTCCTCAATGCCAAACCTTGCGGTCAAGTGTTTGGTAACGAGCCGCGCAGCGGTGAATATTGTTGTTAAAGAACTGCAGAGTATGACTGTTGCAAGAGTGGTTCGGTATAACGGATTATCAGTGCTAGAGACTGGCACCAGTGATAATGAAGGTGAACCACTTTCGGCGACATTTGTTGCCATGATCTGGGAATCGAGAGATTGCTTTCGTAGTGACGGTGGTGCAAGTCAGAGGTCAAGCTGGGGGTTTATAGGCTATCTGAGACTCAACGGGAACCCTTACAAATGATTAATTGGTATCATAAGCGAGGTTGGAACAGCGATATTGCATGAATATGAGGGGCATAATCGGATTGTAGCTGTGGGTGTAAGTAGAAGAAACACCGCGATAAATTGGCACTGTCAGCGGAGCCAGTCTTTGACGTAGCCAGGGGTTCAAGTTGGCCGATTGGTCAAATGGCTTCTTCGCATCGCTTCTTAAGACCTGATGTGGATCGCTACGGCCCCGCAGGAGACAGCAAGTCGCTATACTGGCGGTGTAGAGCGCAAACATCCATTGATACCCGAATATTTCTCTCATTGCCCAGACTTCTATCGCATCTAGCGCATGACCGTAGCATTTGGTGCCCACAAGCTGCGTAATCATGTACGCCTCAGCTTCTTGGAAGAGTTACTTGGACGTTCGACTTGCTTTGTAAACGTAAGATTGACCTTTGCAGGGCTGCGCAGTCTACCGCTCGACCATCCTGCAAGTCGATTACACAGGCCGTCTCTGTAGGTCTGTAAAAGCAAACAAATAGCAGTAGCTAAGTTGAATCAAAAGTGCCTAATGATCAATTTAGGCCACCGATTACTGGAGCGCGAAAGACCCTGATTGGCTTTGTGTACGCCAGATTTTGCCCAAGAGAATGCATGCATAACGCCGTTCGTTATCATCATGCAGAGCTGTATGCACAGAACCGGGACGTAGGGCTGCGATGCATACCACATTGAGAAAACACTGCTGGGGTACATCGAGTTTGGCCCAATAATTGAATGGCGAGTGCCACAGATGCTCGTGCAGGCGCGTGATGACGCAGGCTCGACTCATTGGCCACGAACATGTTCCCTATTGAAGAGATATGCATTCTAAATGTGACAATTCGATGGCTCTTACCTAGCCACCGCGTGGCTGTCATGAAGATCAACGCCTTCCTTCTTTAGGAGTCTCGTTCAAACACCAGTTATTGTCTAACATAGCACTGAAGTACTAACTGGTCACAAGGCTCATTGTTCCGTGTTTCTCATGTCCAAACATGGATTTTGTTGCTTACATTGCATGAACGCGTCTCGATACCGGCTCTAGTCTCCTACCAATGGAGAAGATCCGTGGCGTTCAGGGTCTGGGGGCCCCACGAATGGAGAGCTTCTCACAGCCCTATCCAGTTCTAGGCCTTCACGGCGTATAACGCCGGCCGGCAGTCCTTAGCGAATCCACATCGATCACTCATGCCTAAATCTGGTCTCGGTTTAGTGCCGATTCTATAAGCAAGCCGCTGCCAGGGCGCCCCCATCTGAATATCGGCTGACAGTGGTCTTGGAGGTAAAGTAAAGTCGGATTGATCAAACATTTGTCGTACTCAGTGCCAGAGACGTTCGAGAATCTATGGGCGTCTATTCTTTATTAGGGCCCCGCAGGCCAGAGAGTGAAAGCAGTGGGTTGCTGGATGACTGTTACTTGCTGCACATCGCTTTGGATAATTGAGCATCGAGGCTTTTGCTGATGATCTATGCCTTATCATTGAGCCGGAATTGGTGCTGTTTTAAGCTCCCTCAATTCCTGGTCCTTGCAAACAAGCTGCTCAATGATCTCAACCCATCACATATTCGACAGCGTGCTCAATGCGTTGCGTAGAATATATCTAGACTTAAGGCGCGTCTAGCCCCAGCAGCCTCTTCGTCGATTCCATACTTCAGTTCAAGTATGTTGCCTATACCAGCCACGAGCATAATGTGACTCTCGTCGCAAATGAAGACACGAGGCCGAATCTTCGCGTATGCAGTATGATCGGCCGGCCGATGACTTTTTGCGGCTTTGTTGCCATCTTTCCAGCACATTGTTTTGATTGATAAGCGCGGCATGGGAGGCTGATGGTGGCATAGTAGAGTAGACTGTTGGGAGAAAATTAGCGAAGTCTAAGATCCGCATCTAGAAGCTTGCTCTGATAGGAGTACGCATTGTGGCGGACATAAGAGAGCTCGCCACTCTTCTCGCAGGTTGAAGTGTAGAGAAAGTCCATGAGCGCATACATCGAATGGCTCATTGGAGCATTCGACCATGTCAGCCGGATGCAAGACCTCAGGGGCTCCCTAATCCCTCAGGGCATCGTAGAGGTCAAGCTCAACCTGTCAGTCAATGGCTTTCACAGGACCATCACTCCATCCAACGTTCTGTATCTCCCAAAACCCTCCTATAGTATTTTGATAGGTTATGAGCCCGGGGCCGCCATGACTCGTTCTCTGCTCCTCTGCCCCCCAGTGACATCTCCGCTGTAAGCGTTGGAATAGTCCTAAGGCCATCCATCGCCAGCGTTCGTCCTAAGCATAAGCTCATGATTTCTTCTCAAAGTATAGCAGCTTCGAAGACCTATTGTCGAAGAGCTAGTTCGGCTGGCGAGAAGTATCCTCCCAGGTAGCTAAGTTTTGAGCGATGTATAAGGACCCCAATGTCTCTCATCGTACGGAAGGCCATTCCGGGGTATAGCCATCCTTGGGAAGTTCTCTCACAAAGCGCATTCGCGTGCTTGGAATATCACAACCTCCTATATCGTTGGGATGGAGCTTCCTTTGTCGACTGCAGTCAAGTTCAGGGGTGACAATAAGGGTGCCGTGGGGAAGTTAGGCGCCGGGACGCTTCAACATTGCGGCGACTAGGGCCGGGCTTAGCGCGAACCGCCCTCTCCGGCGGCCCCTAGAGACGACCATCTCGGCCCCAGAGATGGTGTATGCCGTTTACTTCTCCTCCTGTTTCATGAGCTATTTCCCTAACTCATAAACCACTCGTCTATTACGCTGGACTAGGAGCTTTTGAGCGGGAACTCCATGCGAATCAGCCGAAGGTCTTAGAGATGCAGAGTCTTTTATTAATTGAGCTTTTCAGGCATGGAATGGGTTCTCATCAATGACTTTGAACGACACGGTTGGGGGAATAGATTGAAAATCACGTATCTTGTGATTCTTCATGTGGAATTACGTCAGAGGGTTCATTGAAGAGACCTTTAGGCATGCACAGGAGATTTAAAATACTATATATTGGACTTTTATGCTTACTATGTAGTTCTATCTTGAACATCTCGGTGACACCTCTGTCTGCTCAACGGAGGGTAAGGCTTTGGAAGGCCAGGCAGAGCTTGTGTCTCAAGGACAACTTCTGGTGGTTTCGATTACACCACACAATTGATTGGTGTCTTGCGCGTCAGATAAAGCTGGCTCCGTCCCATTTTGGCGTTCGGATCAGAGTCCATAATTGCAACGGCATATCATTGACGATCGTCCTCGATAGACTCGTAAGAGGCAGGCTGTCAAGTTAAGATAGATCCGGAGGTTCGCTTCACTCGATGTCGGCATGAGTACATCAAGCTGATGCAGTTGCTATGTCCAACTGCTTGGGGGAAACCAGATACCTTGGATAACTCCAAAGAAAGGCACTACCAGGGTTACTGGGGGTTGGTGGTGAGAAAACATTAATCGTCCCTAAGTTCCACAAAGCCGGTTGAACACACTGCTGCACCAGGTGTCCAAAAATTTGCTCCTCACACTCCTGCAAGGTAGGGACATTTGCGCGCAACACTTGCATCGGTACATAAAATGCCAAAGAACATCCTGGTAGGTTTGTCCAGATCCACCTATCTCTGACCAGAAGTCCGGGGCGGTAGTTAGTGAGTTTCGAGCATGCGATCGGTATAGCAGTAGTACATGCATCCTCGTAGAAATTAGGAAGATCCGTCCGATCATGGATGATTGAGCACTCGCCAGAATAGGCGTTTGTCTGGTTGGATGGTGGGGACTGGTTGAGCAGAGTAATGTTAAGGCTATTCAAGCTGATTGAAGAGAGATCGATAGCGAGCGATACTATTGTGAGTGGGAACAAGAAAGAAGCGAATAGTGCGGGACATATCTGCATAGTGGCTATAGCACAGACCAGCCAAGGTCTGAGTTGAAGGTTGATCTTGGTACTGTGCAGCAGGAATTTAGGGATGTTGGAAGGGTCGATTTTGTTTTTAAATTGACGCTCAGGTACGGAAGTGTGCGTATTTCATATACGGCGGATGTTTACGAGCGGTCTAAGTTGACGCAAAACCGCTTATAAGCAATGAAACGGAGACTTCTTGGCCAGCGCACAGAATGAACTCTAACGACCCAATGACAGAATCCTTGGATCATCATGTCCTGCAATTGACAGAGAAGAGCCCAGCGTAATCGTCCCCAAGCAGCTATAAAAAGCTCAACTTTCCCTCTGAGACATGCTAGAAATGTTCCAGGTTGATACTGGCCATTTATCGATATTTGAACAGTGGACCTTCTGGTCTAGTGTAGGCTTGGGCAAGCTAATGGTCTATCTTCAAAGTGTTACCTCACTTTCTGATCAGGACTCTGGGTCTGCAGGCGAAGCGTAGTAGTACTGAATTGGACGTGGCGTTGCAGTGGCCAGCGTGTCGCCGAAGGAAAATGGCACGAGGTGAACAGGCCCATATGACTATGGACTGAGCCGATGGCAAGCTCAATTACAGTCGAGCTGTCTCGGCTGTATCAACAGCACATCTTGATGGAAACTTCTGAAGTTGTCGACGGAGATGAGAGTCCTTTGAGCGGGCAGAAAAATGTCTGGCTAGCTCAAACGCGTCGAGGTTGTAAGCGACGATCAAAGCGCGTTCAGTTGTCTCCGCTATGACTATTCGTTGCTAGGATGCATTTTAGTTCAGCCTCTTCATGCGACTCTGTCTATATTCAGATGCCTTCTATATGTTCCATGTATAATCCACCAACAGTGATATCCGAGTCGTGACGCTTATAATGCCATCCTGAATTTCAGAAGATCTCTCTTAACAATGTCGTCTTTCATCGTAAGCAACTCTGGCATATCCCAAGTACAGCTGAGATACCTTCCCGCCAGCCAATCTTGCTTCCCCTGCGTCAGGTAAACGATTGCATCCCCAGCGAGCTCCGGGGTATCGGTAAGCACTATGATTGCATCATTAGCCCAAACAACTTGACTCAAAGGTACGAATACTCACAATGATGCATTTGCTTAGGCATATTCACCGCCAATTCTGTCATGACCCCACCCGGATGCACCGAGAAAGCTACGACACCTTGGTCGCCGTACTCTGCGTTTATGAACTCAGAGAAACGCACTATTGCCATTTTAGTGGTTTGATAACCGCTCATTCCTGGTCGGACATTGTGTGCGCCTATTGAGGAGAGGTTGACGATTTGTTTGTCTCCTCTCCTTAACATTAGTGGGAGGAAGGAACGGGTCATTAAGTAGGGGCCTCGGATATTCTGTGGAGCATTAGGGTGCTCATCATGTTTATTTGAGCGGCGGTCATCGTAACTCACCACTCCCCAGACTTTCCACCATTCATCGGGATCACTGTCTATGATCGGTATGGCTTTCTCGAGGTATCCTGCGTTATTGACCAATATATCCAACCTCCCCAAGCCAGTCTCTATATCCTTTGCGGCAGTCTCCACCGAGGCACGATCTTCGACATCCAGCTTCACGGACACCACCTTGGGCGCGCTCTTTCCGACCTTCTTTGCTGCATCTTGGATCTCATCCTTTAGACTTGAGAGGTCAGAGCGTGCTCCTACACCAATTCCAGCCGCACCGGCTTTGGCATATGCTAACGCAGTAGCACGTCCAATGCCCTTCGAGGCGCCACTTATGAAGACATATTTACCACTGAGATCGGACTTTGAGGCAGGGTCGATGGCAGGGTAGGTATCATTATGGATAGTCTTTGTGAATTGGAAAACTATGGAAAGCGATTAATGGTGTGCAATGTGCACCGGGAGGTTTGGAGGGCCGTACCGTTAGGCGTGTGCTGGTTCTGTGCCATGGTGCCTTGCTAGAGGTTGAATTAGGGGTGAAACAATTGTAGGATTTGTTCTAAAAGAACCAACATGCTGAACACCCCACCAAAAGTTTGGCCTTTTCAATCATCCCAAGTGACGTAGAGAATCTCCCACGATACCGGCCCTATCGGACATAAACGATCTCGCAGATCACACCATTTCCAGCAGCGCTGGTTGACTGGAAGACTGCTGCAGCATTCTGTTGTCCCGCTTCGATGGTCTAAGAGGAACCCATGACCCTGAACATCCAAGAGGAAGCTGGGATTGATGTTGTCTAGCGATTGGCTGATCTGAATTTTCTGGACCTCTTTGGAGCAGCATTATCTCAGGATACCTTCCAGGGCTTTACAGAGCCTAATTGAACTCAGACCCCTTGTATTCCTAGCCGTCCTTCGTGGCCGCAAAGATTGTATTCGTACTTCTATGATAAGTGATTGCCTCGCCTGTCTCCGAATCATCAGCCATCACGCCCATCTCGTATTAGAGTGCATGTCTACGAACCAGGTTTCTGCCGTGGTTTCCGGCTCATGCAGGACAAGATAGATCTGCGACTGGCAGAGTCAAAGCAACAAGATACATGACAGTCTTGAGAAGCCAATAATGAAGACCTTGGCGAATGGAGAAGGCCATTGTACCTCAAGCGGTTTCAGAGAGGGTGGGTGCAAGGCCGAGCGAGCACATCATGATCCTCTAGAATAGCCAGGAATCAGAGTCATCGGACGACAATGATGCCCCCAAAGGTCCAAGACAGCCTTCATGGCCCCGAGAGTCGAGGTCAATAGTGCAAGTCGTTACCTTCCTGGCACATGCTACTTGTGCGGCTCATTCACATTGTTTTGGATTCTCAGCTTCCACTCTAAACAGAAGCTGGAACGAGTCACTCTGTGATATGGGCTGCGACTGGGGATGTTATGAAATAAATTGTTGGACTCCGCACAGATGCCCTTGTGTCGGGCGTTAGGGCTAGGGCTACTATCACGCTAAGTATCCAGCGAGCTGCTCATTGCACTGTATGGAAGATCCCTTCAATTTTGCTCATACCAGCACGACAATCGTGATCCGGACTTGATCGAGCGCATAAGCTCCACGAGAATTCTTGAAGCACTCGTGCCTGTGGGCTTGTATTGCCTCACATATTTCTACACTTCCAATTGCCCTCGCGATTGCCTTATACCTGTCTCAAAACTTGCCCCTCCGACAAGCTACTTGCTTGATACTCTAAAGCGCGCCGCGTGATGTGATAGAGCTACCATAATGCCGGGACAGCTGGATCTAGAACGAGTGGGCATAGCTCATCTCTTCGTCGGTTGACTACAAGGGGCTCAGCTCGACAATGTTGGCGAACATCTACAGACACCAATTGCGTCGAGTCGATAGTAACAGCTTACGCTATGGTTGGCAGGGTTGTCGTGTAGCTTGTCTTTGCCAATTACAGAGTCTTTTGGGGCAAATCTCTGCCCTCCCATGGGTAATCTACATGGACAAGGTCAAGGCGTGACGAATACAGCGATGCTGATGGCGAATATTGTGTCAGTAATTCGCACCTTGATGACGGGCCTATGACGATGGGTCTGCGGCAGCGTCGATTCTATGAGTGTGGGATTACATCTCAGAATGCGTCCCGACATTTCTAGCGACCAGTCCACCAACAATCTATATTAACAACGGAACAATGTGCCCATAAGAGTCGTAATAATTGGCGCAGACAACATTGTATACCATGGCAAGTCAATGGGAAAGGGATTTCCCAAGGGCAGCTGACGAGTACTACCATGCAGAGCATTTCCAAGCTGTGTAAACATACGCGCCCTCTCCCTCAAAGCCGTATACTTCAGATCACAAGGATCAGCCGAGCAGTCACCACAAGTTACAACTAAGGCTGTCGGTACTCACTCTGATACGCCTGCTCCAGCCACCTCGCCCACAGAGACATCAATGTCGCCATAACTGAGTTGTCAATCCCAGTACAATCAGAAGCAATCGAAAAGGCAATAAGAGCAGGGGAACACATGCTGGGCAAGAATCCTACAGCGAGTGACGTCGAGACTGCTACTAGGCTAGTTCGGTGTCATGAACACATCAAAGAAAAGTCAATATGGCTTGTCTGCGCGAAGTTGGGGTTCCTTGACTCCATCGCTCTAGTTGCTCATCAGATCCAAATCCTTGGGAAGGTCGTAATCTTCAGTGTGACAGTCCGCGGCTTCGTGGTTGGGCATGTTAAGTTCTATCGAACGGCCTGGTAACCAAGAGAGCTGATGTAAAGGGGACACCCGAGCAAGCGCTGTTGGATCTACAGGTGCTCCAGGCTATGCTGGACTCCGCTGGGGAAGCTAATGCGTTAAAGAGCGTGGTTTCTCTGCGGCCGTACTCACTGCTGACATGACAAGTTTCCTTCCGTGAAGGGACTGATGTTCTTTATCCTGCGGGTAGGTCGCCGCTTTTCTTTTTTTGGTGATTCAGAAAATCTCTAACCTTCCCAATTTCAACGAAGATTTTGGTCCTTTGAGTTTTTCAAGTACCTCTGAAATTCCAAGTCCAGTTACCAATCGCATTTCCGACGCTACAGCCTCCCTCGATATTTGTCAATTTACTTTGCGGATAGATATTACTACTCAAAACACCTACTTAAAGTTCGGTCTCCTGCTCGATATACTTCTCACCGCGTGTACCAGACAGCACCACCCAGGTTACCCCCGGGCCCCACCGCATCCCTATAATAATCCTATGGTACATCTCCTACCTCTCATCATACGGTAGGCGACCTCAACATGTACAGCTATACTTTATTCCGCCTCATCTAACCGAAGGCTTACAGCTAGAATTGTCGACCCTCGTAGAAACCTGGGCATAATTGAAGTTGGCAGTGACATACCGTCCAGCCGCCAATCCATTGCTTCCTGGTCCGACGCAACTGAGAAAGCGCTTGAGGGGACTAGATCCAAGGATTTGTTAACATAGCTTAGCAGATGTTGGATCGAGTGCAACAGTGCTTTCTGTTTACCATCCAAATATGCCAGTCCTATCAATAGTATAAGCAAGAGCTCGGAAGCCTTTTATACAACCCCACCCGCTTTAACAATAACTACTGGCCCACCTCTGCGCCAACTGCTGTGCCATACTCCGCAACGCCTGCGCCTGCGTACTTGCACTTGGCTCCCCCGTCCTCTCCTCGGGCGTATACACATGAGAGTCCGTATTGGGCTTGGTTTGGTAATCCAGCGAGTTACTCTGGTCGTTGATTACCTGCTGGAGCAGCATGTTATTCGCATTTCCTGGGGGGTTCACGATCGGCTGCGTGCTGGGTGTGAATGCAATTTTCGTCGTCGCTGTGCCGAAGAATTCGGCATTGACGTGCACACCTTTGTCGGGATCGTAGTCCCAGCGGATGCGGAACAGATCTCCTTTGGCCATTTTAATGGTCTGTCCGTTGTAGTTCTCGTTTATTGTTTGGCTGACTTTGCCTTGGAGACCAGTTATGAAGCGATTTTCCATGCTGTGTGTCTTGTCAGCAAGGACGATGCAAGTAAAGTTTGATGACTTCGGGGCTCCCTTACTCAGGTTTGGGAAATTTGGTCGTTACGAGAGTGAGACCGTTGGCAGAAGTTATACCGCCAGGGCCTCCGATGGCTTGAATCGCAGATATGAGCGGTCTTTGAACACTCATTGTTACTTCACCTGATGTGTCAATACCTTGTCGCTTGTCTACGTCACGTTTGATCGATCGTTCGCGCTGTGGATGTGATCAGATTTGGCCCTTGATCGTGGATCTTGAATACGGCTTACTTGAATAGTCTTGACAACCGCTCTGGGTTTAATATGGCGCTTATCGTTGCTGGTTTGCCAATATTCTGCGGCCACGGTTTCAGTGAATGGAATTAAATGGAGACTCACACTTACGGCAACTTCCCGTAATTTCAGGTGTGGTAATAGAACTTTCGCTGGCCGTTCCTGTGGGGCCATTACTAGTACTCGGCGTGGCTGTTTCTGGTACGCTTCCTGTGGGATCTTGAGACCGCGGATCACCAGAGGGCTGGGTCCCTGATGTCGGTCCCGTGGGCGTTGGAGCTCCATCAAGCCCGATTGCCAGAGCTGGGAAACCAGGAGGTGGAGGAATGAGCCCGCCGGCAATCGGAGCAGCAGCTGGTACGATCAGGATACCCGCGGCTGCTGCTATGCATTCTGGACAAAACCTGGGTTTCATCAGCTAAACATAAATCGAAGTACCTTCACAGTTGAAATTTACCAGATAGGTAAAATTGTTGGACCTGATTGATCAGAAAGAGTGGTGGTAGTGGCCGTGTCTGCCGTGATACCTGCGATATACGACGTGCTGAACTCCCCAGACTCAGTGGTGGTTTGCGGAGGAATAGTTATTGGGCCATTCGTGCCTGAAGTTATCACAAAGCCGCCACCAGGAGTGCTGCTGGGACTTCCAGCTGGAGTGCTCTGCGTAGTACTGGGAGAGGGTTGAGTCGTTTGAGCAGTACCTGACGAAGCTTGGGAACTTGCGCCAGGGATAATGATTGCATTCCCCGGATATATCGAGTTTGTGATTGAGTATAACTCGCCGGGCACGGACCAACTACCTCCCCACACGTTTTGGCCTTGGACACACTGACTAATTATGTCTGTGAAGGCGGCGTTGCAATTGTTCAATGTGCCCGTCGAGGTCGAGCGGGTGACGTTAAAATCCATTTCATCAGCGTTGAAGACATTTGTTAAAGCATTAGTTGGAGGAAAGCCTCCTGCGCAGATTCCACTGCCTTGCTGATTCAATGCATTTGTGAGGAATGATGCAATCGCGCTCGAGGAAGGACTTCCTGATATGGTTTGTGTATTGCAGTTTGCCGCTTGCGAGTAGGGAAATAATGACAAAAGGGTGGTGAGGATAAGCACACTGGTTCTGTTAGACGCATGGTTGCCCTTCATCATTGCTATAAGGAGCATCAGAAGAGGGGGGACCACAAGTGTTTATACGAGCAAAGCAATGTGATGGACGCACCATGAAGTACGAGGATGTATCATTAATCCTTCTACACACTGCATGAAGATGAGAAAGCACATCAAATCTAAATTCGGCGCTCATCCCCGGAAGGGAGACTAACAAGACTGTGCCTTGAACGATTTGAAACATGATAAAGAAGCACCGAGGCTTTACGAGAGTGGAAATACATTGGGGGCCGAGAGCCAGTCTATAATACCACCGCAGGGATTTGGGGGCTACGCTATTCGGCCTCTGGTCACCAGCAATCAAAACAATCATTTAATAGGCTTATGGATTGAGAAACGCCCGACAAGCGTGGAGGTTGAATCATCGTGCGGCAGAAGTGGAGAATAAGTTGGTAGATCGTGGGGGCTGGATTGGGAACATACGCCGCAACTCAAAACCTGAAACGCGCCATTATGTGCGGCTCGTTCTGCACGACAAGACAACCTTAATAGTAAGTGCATAGCATGATTGAATGAATACAAGGGTCGGGGTCTGGATTATGGACATCAGCATACATCTGTTGTTGTTACTCCCACCTTGATATTCGATATCAATCCTCTAAATTCTTCAAGCCGTTCATCGACATCAGCATCTCCGCGCAACTCACGAAGCCATCAATATGTACTTACACACGCTCATCCTCCTTACAACATCCGTCTCTCTAAATCTCGCCTCCACAATCCCACATTCACATCCACCTTCCAACTCTCTCTCCCACCTTTTCCTTCCCCGTCAAGACACCTGCCCCCAAAGCACGCCCGACGAATGCGACTGCTCAACAGAATACATAGCCTGCGATGTCACCGGCGGCAACTGGGCACAAGGCATCGACAACGGCACTTCTGATGCCTCTTCTTCAACGATAAGTTCATCCAGCATCACTACTTCCAGCTCGACGACGTCAACTGCTGTATCGACGACCACCACTTCGTCAACTCTACCACCAGCTGCAACAACAACACCTCCTGCAGGCCCTTCCCCGCAGCAACAATGCCATGATCGGTGTGGAGGGGGTAATGGGCAGAGTAGTGCGAATATGGATTGGTGTATTGCTAATTGTGGATGTTATTTTGATGCTGCGGGATGTTGAGCTTGGAATTGAGATATCTGTATTGCTCGGGAGAGATAGAATGGGAAGTCCGATTACTGTTTCTCTTGAAAATGTGGTGGGATAATGTTACGGCGTTGGTATAGTAAACTTCCGGCTTTATCATAGATAATTACGGATGCGGGTTTAGGGCGGTCATAAGACACCATTTACCTTATCTTTCCATTCCGGGGGTTTATCTTGCATTGTAAAAGCAAGAGCTCCAAGCCATGACGTCTTCCGATCACAAAGAGAGGAACAGGAGCACGGAAATAAAGAAGGCGGACGACGGCTGACAGTAGGAAGAAAGCACGATATGATACTTTGACGAAAACTAGGCTTAGTGGCCTTATTATGCCCCTGGATCATACCCCACCAAAAAGGCCCCTGAAGATGTCCCTGAAGCCGCCCTCAAAGATACCCCTATGCATGCCCCATTAACGTGCCCCCAAAGAGTTCCAGGGGCATAATTGAAAAAGCCTTAGCCACGACAACCCTCCAACCCAACGTCAACCACCGTCAGCTTAGAAACACCATACCATAATAAAACCCCTGCATCCTCAGCCTCTTGAACTCGAAACATCGTGCATTGTCATACAGTAACAGAAGACTTGAATACTGCTTGGAAAATTGACCGCACAAGTATGACGAGGATGACGTAAGTGCGTGCCCCGCGCAAGCAATTMCCCCTGCCAAGACTGCGAGATTTAATAAGGCAATTAGACGAGCTACTTCTAGAATTGGAGATTGTGATACTGCTGTACTGTTTGTAAGGTGCGTATGTGGCTATCTTGGGCAGATATTACGAGGTTGAGTATGGTTGTATGTTGGTATACTAGTGATGTAGACATAATCTGCGCGAGAACGGAGTTACTTGATTGGCAATGCTTCCTGGAAATGGGTTTGTTCAGTCTCTCAAGTATGGATATTCTAGAGGTTGAGCAAAAGCGTTGCAGTGAGTAAATTGAAGACATATCTTACGTCTACCATCTACCCAGATTCTATCATATACCCGAATTCTATCTCGTGATAAGTTCTAAATCTACACAGTATACAAAAGCTCATCACCTCATCAGCCAACCTCAATAACGGGACCAGTGTAAATTTTCCTCGCGCGAAGACGGTAATAGGATACGCTGAATATCATTGTGGCACCAAACATCAAGCTGCTATAATTCATCGTCGCGGCTGTCGGATGGTTCGTAGGTGGCCATAGACTAAAGAAAAAGACGACAATGATGTAAAGTATCGTGATACCATTATTGATAATTCCACAGACGCCTGGAATCCGCCAAGGGCCCCACACGAGCTCTGCACCGGGGACGTTTGTGAGCACATCTTCAGAGCTAGCATGTAGCTTGATATCACCACGCATACGACGCCACAAAAGGAGTACCGCCACGGGGAAGTATGAGCCGAACAGGCCTACTATAGAGAGGGAGACCACGTCGTTGAAAACTGTGGATGAGCCGAGTACGATCAGGGACATGAGGAAGGCTGTAATGGTGGTCACAAAGACAGCAAGCACAGGTATTGCAGACTTAGAGTTGACTTGCTGCAGGTAACTCCAGCCCGGAATAGCTCTGTCTCGCGAGAAGGCCCAGAGCTGCCTGGAAGCGGACGCGACAATGCCGACTGTTGCACAAAGAGACAATGTAATGATAAGGGAAGTCATCAGCACGGCACCGGTGAGGTTCTGGACACCTTGGTAGAATATCTCAATGAAGGGATAACCGGTCGGTGTATGGAGGGCTGCGTCGAGGTCTCCAATGCAGAACAGGAGCGCAATTGCCATTCCGAATCCCAACACACCGTTCAGAACGACGCTGAACACAATCGCTGTGGGGACGATGCGTGCAGCACCTCGGATTTCTTCCGACATATGGATTGCCCCGTCGGCTCCAAAGAAGGCAAAGACGTTACCTAGCAGGCCGACGAAGAACGACAGTCCATTGGTGGGCCAGTCTCCGCTATTGATGAACATCTGGAATACTTGAGAAGGCTGCGCGTGAGGGCCGAGAATTACCAGTGGAAACAGAATGGCAAAGAAGCCGACGACGTGGAGGATGAGGATGAGGCTCTCGAATTTGGGAAGCCAGCTGCTGATGACGGTGTTTACTAAGACGCCAAATAGAACCACACCCCAGTAGAGCATGACAGTGTGCCAGGGATGAGGTTCATAGGTAGGGTCGGTAAGGATGATGAGGCCTTGTGTCATTGCGCCGATCAGATATCCAACGGAAGCAACGAAAGCTTGCCATCCAAGGACCGTCAACCATCCTAAATTTCGGAGGTCAGCTGTACACACCAAAATCTCCTGCAAAAACTTAGATGTGAGAGTTGCTCCGCTGGTTGTGCTTACCTGTAGTGTAGCTCAAGAACTTTTGATATTGCGCTGGTGCAAGCATTGATACCCAGTGATACTGTCCCCCAGAGGTGGGCGCCCTGGTGATCCATCAAGTCATTAAAGTATTCTTCATCATTCTCCAGACTGCAGCTACCTACATCGAGACTGCTTCCGCCAACGTCAGAAAGATCGAGAGAGTCCCAATCCAGGCAAAAATGTAGCCATATATCATGCCTGCCGGACCGCCGCTACAATTCCTGTCAGTACAAGAAGAACGATACAGAGAACCTCAGTGCTCACTTTGCGAGCCCTTGGCTGAATTGTCTTGAGAAAGTTAGCGTTGGTGCAATATCGACATGGCTATTGACATGTAACCTTACATCACAAGCCCTTCCCATGTGATGAGTACCGTACAGCTGAAGCCCAGGACTGACATGAATCCGAAGTTGCGCTGCAAAAGATGTTAGGGCAGAAGACACAGATGGATGGAATCAATGCCTTTAGCACCGGCGTTTTGCCTAGCCTGGCCATGTCATTGTCATCACTCTTCAGCTTGGTGCCTATATTATCAAGCTCTATCCCGTCGTCAAACTTCCCATCCATATTTCGCACAGGTCTTCGGTTCGTGAGAGAGGTGCGGTGGAGGAGTGACCAGAAAGGTTGAGCGAGATAGATGAGTTGCAAAACTTGCAAAGCACAAAGAGTGGGAAACATGCCTTACCTTAAGAAGCAAAGACATTTGGGGATCCGTGCGAGAACCCACAATCGGATACAGGGCTGCGTGTTCCTTCATGGCGATCCAGGGTAGCATCGTCCTGGATAGCGCTTAAAGGCGTACGAGCAGGCGACCCCGGAGGTAGTGTGGAATTGGGAATGGTGCCGCTGGTAATTTACACCTGCACAGAGCAACAATACCTCACGCACTGCCGCCGTTTTTTTCAAGTTCCGATGCTCTTCTAGTCCAGTGTGTAGAACGAGGTGGGCTCCATGTTCCTATCCAGAGAAAGGCTGAGGAGCCAGGCTTCATTCAGTCCGATCTAGTGACTGAATCGCGGAGTGTCTTCGATTTCATACCATACTTGTTTCCGCACCGACAGTTATACCTGGCCCTAACGATATCCTCCGCTCTGTGCATGGGGGTCCAGTCACTGTTCTATTTCTCGACTTTGCGCCTACTTCACCCGAATCGCCCTAGTGGTTGAATTTTGTGTGTCTCTGCAGTTGACGGAGGCTAAATCTCATGGACTCGTTTTGGATGTTCTCGCCTAAGGATGTTAAGGGGCTGCGAGGAAGAGCACAGAATGGTATTTTACGGACGCAATTACGAATTATGAATCTGGAACTTCGAGAGCCTTGGAGTAAGGCAGAGTGCATATGCACGTGTCCGTCTCGTCTTAACATCATGTCCGTTTCGTTTTAGGCTTGCAGAGGCGAGCGACTGCAGCGCATGTCTCAGGCCAGAGTCATAGGGCTAGGAGCGTAGATCCTGTTGCAAAATAAGCAGGTGATTCTCGCAATCCTGTCCAACAAATCCTTTCTGTTTGAACATAGCCTCTGAAATTATAAATCATGCAGCCTGGCGATGGGGCGTTGAGGCTTCATGGGCTGGGTCATACCACGAATGTCACAGAACTTGTAATAATGCACCCAATGGTTTTGTACGTGTACTGTATGATCCCTGTCATGCAACATGCAATGCAGCTTCAAGCGACTCACTGTGTCCAGCGCATACTCAATTTAGCAATATTCCCAGCAAACAGAATAGCTTAGTTGAGTGGAAGGGATAGATCTCACCACGCAGCGTCTCAGGCTGCAGGGTGGCGGGATGACGTCCGCTCAACACCGGTGATTGGTCGATAAGATAATGCACACTGATTGCCGCTGCTCTATGACAAAAAGTGCAGGTCGTGGCAAGGAGGCAGACTAACAATATCGGCTAAGGGTACACATACAGCAGCTGGTACTGTCATTGATTGGACGTCCACCCTTCATGACGATAAATTTCAACCATGGCTTTTCCCTCGGCGGATTCCAATGATTTGCGTTACCAGGATCGAGAACCTATGCATATTGTCAGACTGTTCACACAAAGAAAGGTGATATGAGGCCTTTATCTCACCCAGGGTTTGATCGCCTGCTGCAGTCATGCTACCTTTCTGTCCCCGAACAGCAATCCATGTAACAGCGACGTTGGATCCAAAAGTCCGAAATGCGAAGTATTTGGTGATAAAGAAAGCTATTGATTGGATTGTCTTTTGCGAAGTAAATCTCTGTAGGTTGTGAGTAGTCATAGTTCGGGCGCCTGAACCTGCTGCAAGGCGATGCCCCCTGCTATACGATAAGTGCTGACACTGCAGTCACGTACAGCTGTTATGGTAGTTGTGAAAACAACGGCTCGCTGTGCCTCTGAGAGCCTTTGTTGCGCTGGCTATGCTTCAGGCATTCTCGAAGCTGAGAATTAAGGGATTGGACTCCATCTGCTCGACACCACTCTCGCAGCCCTTTCCAGTTCAGGACACCGGGCTCACAAAATGTCCATATATCGCAAACTCCACACCGCACCTCTTAACACTGCTTGTAATGATCGATATAGTGCAAAAGCAAAGGCATTGCGAAAACTGTCGTCGTCGACCTTGAATCGCCTGGTGTATGACAAAGGCTTTGATCATCATACTTCATGGCTCGTGCTGCTATCACAAAGGACAACTTGAGTCCCCTCGTGGAGGTTGTTGTCTGGTTTTGCCTGGTCCTTGCAATATTGACTGTCCTCGTTCGTTTCATGACCAAGCATTACTTTCTTCACAGATTTGAGCTCGACGACTTCTTTTGCCTCATCAGTTTAGTATGGCTGTGGAGACCCTATGAAGAAATCCACTTCGAACAATGGCTAATGATTGAAGATCTCTGCCTCCGCTCAGTCAATTCTGATCTCGATTGCGGCTTCGTACGGCCTCGGGCAGCACCTTGATACCTTGAATCTACCGGAGTTATCGTCATTGCTCAAGGTTAGTCTAAGAATCCTGCACACGGCTTGAAATGCTGACACTTTCGAGGCACAATATGCTGCAACTTTCCTATTCATCACCAGTATTACATTCGCGAAGTTTTCGCTGATTGCATTTCTGGGAAACCTCACACCCAGGAAGTTTGATCGCAGAGTAGGCCTAATTATCGGCTTGGTGGTCTTAATATGGTGAATTACGGCAATACTCCCGACAGCATTTCAATGTCACCTACCGCGGCCCTGGAATTATATCGATGGGCAATATATCCAGCTCGTGAGTGCCGTGTTCAGCCTGGATACGAACCTGTCCTAACTCCTATGTCAGACTTCCTGGGCGAATTATGTCTCCATATTGAATGCATTGACCGATGTCAGCTTGGTGGGTTTGCCTCTAGCCATATTAGCGCGGCTCGAAGTGGCAAAAAGCAAGAAAGCTACATTGATGCTCTTGTTCACGTCCCGCTTATGGTAACGCCCCTTTGACCCCCATCAATTGCCGTGCACTAAGAAACATAGTGTTGTGGCCGCGGTCGTTTGCCAGCTGGTCTATCTCAACCAAATTGAAAACTCAGATGACTTGACATTCGACATCTGGCGCGTGACAGTGTGCATACAGGTTGTACAGTTTCTATCTATCATAACCTCATGCTTGTTTTACATGAAACCATTCGTCGATAGCCTGGAGACCGGATTCGTCCAGCTTGGCGATCTCCGGCGGAGGCAGGTTTCAGGGTTTGGATACAGTCCGGAGACTCACTCGAAGAATCCATGGGGAAAGCTCAGTCTGGGTAGTCTGAAGATATACATCTCACGATCGCGGCCGGGCAATGAAGACACTCAATTGCAAGAGAATGTGACGGACAGGCGTCGGCGTCTCGGTAATTTTGCTATTGCCGTCACTGAGCCTCGTGATTCGGGGACACAGAGCCAATCGCATATTGTTCAGACCACGACACTGACTGTGGATGAAGGCCGCCGCGGGGAACTCGCTGTCAGTGGAGAGAACACTTAGGCGAAGATCAAGTGGCATGTACTAGATATCATCAATCAATTCATAAAGTGTTGCTTCTGATGAAATAAGAAAGAGATCTAATAGGTAGCAGCTGGTGGGGGGGTGGAAGCGGATGGGATTCTTCAGCTGGGAGGCTCCTGCTACTTAAGCTATCCAATGATCCTTCCCCCTTTCCTTCTGAAAGATGAGTTTTTTTTTTTTTTTTGAATCATACTCCATTAGGGGCTTACTAGGCCTATTTAGGTAGTTTATCTAATCTAGTTAATAGGCTCCTAGCTCTATATTAAAGCTTAAAATATAAAAAATATAGTATTATCTATCAATTCAAACCTAAATAAAATATTTAAAGGAGTATATTAGGCCTAAACTCTTTCTTAATTAAAAAGTTTATTATTATTACCTCCCCTTAATATTATAGAGTTAGGTCCCTTATACTACCTCCTTATTATTTATATTTTATAGGGCTTTATATACTCTTTTTAGTTCTACTAGAATATAGTAATATAGGATATTTATTATTTAAATTTTTTTTTAGTTTTAGTAGGCTACTATCCTTAAAACTAGTAGAGTACCTTTATTATATTTTTATTAACTCTCCCTTACTATCTAAGGGTCTTATTTTATAGTAGGAAAATTATTATTTTAATAGCTTTTTATATATTTATTAATTCCTCTTATAGATTAATAGGGTTATTAGGCCCTTATATCCTCCGCTAGAATTCTTAGTATTTTATATAAGATAGGATAAGATATTTTATTATCTCTATTCTCCTCCTATAGTTATATTTCTTTATAAGAGTATAATAGATAGATTCTAAGTATCTTTTTAAGCCTATTATTTATATTTAAGCCTAAATAATTATTGTTAAGAATGCCTAGGGAATATTTTAGTAGAGTTTAAGTATATTTAAGTATAAAGCTTTTACTAACTTAAAGAGTTTTCTCCTTATTAAGTAATTCTTTTATACCTTATTTTATAATATTTTAAATTTAGTTTTTATTTTTTTCTTAATACTTATCTAGAGCTATATTAAGTCTAAGGGCTTTAGAGTACTTAAATAGGTAGTTATTTTAGTTAATTTATTTATAAGTTTATTCCCTTTAATCTCTTTATAGCTTAAAATTTATTAAATTTATACTTAGCTTTTTACTTTTCTGAGTGTTTAGAGGTATTAAAGAATGTTTAGTATATATTATTAGCTAAATTAATTATTTAGGTTCTTTAAAGTCTTAATTATATTTTTATTATTAGTAAATATAATTATTTTCTAGCTTAGAGGATTATATTATATTATGAGTTATAGGGCTGACTTAATATTATAGAGCTTAGCCTTATAAATAGTATTAATATTATTATTTTTTATATAAAAGCTGATTTATTCTCTTCCTAAGTATATTATCTTTATAGTTATGTTTATATAGCCGTCCCTCTTATTTCTATTATAGTAGGTGACTTTCTAATTATTTAAGTTATTCTTAATTTTCTTTTATTATTATTAGTAGAGCTTAATTACCTCTTTTTTAATAATTATTATTATTATCTATAATAGCTACTACTAAGGATAAATTATAAAGGGAGTGTATTATTTTATTACTAGCCTTAGGTCTAGATTATTTAAGTCTTTTAGATAATCTTAAATTAATACTTTATATTATTTTAATAGGCTTTTGTCAGGATACTCAGGTGGATGCCAAGGTGCTTAGTCAGCCACTTAGTAGATAACC
>KE598562.1:1133333-1175785 GCA_000444155.1 Cladonia macilenta KoLRI003786
TCTTTATTAATTATATAGTAGGTTTAACTACCTAAAGTTATTAGATTTTCTTATAGATTAGTAAGCTCTATATCCTATTTATTATAGAGTAGATTATTTTAGCTAGTTAATATTAAATTAGTTTAATATAAAGCTCTATATTTAATATAAGCCTTATTATAGTATAGAATATTTTTAAAAGAGTTATTAAATTAAGTTTTTAGATTTATTATAATATCTTAGTTATCTTTAATAGGGCTGTTATTAAGTTTATCTCTTAATATATTTCTACTTATATAAAGTACTTATAGAATAATTATAGTAGGATTATTACTTTATATAACTTTATTATTTTTAGGATTAGGACCTTCTAGCTAGGTTTTATAATAGATTAGAATACCTCTTTTTATTAATTAGTTTTAGTAATAATTTATTTAAAGTAAGCCTTCTTTATAAGTCCTAAATTAAGTTATACCCTAAGGTATTTAGTTAATAGTGATAGGCTAACTTTTTAGATAAGGTCTCTTACTTAAATTTATACTATAATACTTTTTTCTTCCTCTAAAGCCCTCTTTAGTCTTTAGAAGAAGTAGAGGAGCTTATATTTTTAAAAGATAAAAATTACCTTATATTTTTAGGCTTAGTTAATTATTTTTTTATAGATCTAGTTAAGCTTTATATAATTTTCTAATATTAAATTACTTATAATTAGGATATAGATATTATTAATATATCTTATTACTAATATCTTAGTTCCTATGACTTAAAAGGCCTTGTAGTTATAGAGTAGCTATAGGATAGGTAAGAGAAATAACCTTTATAAAATCTTTACCTTAATATTAAATAATTATATTAGTTCTTTATTAAAGTATATCCTTTTAGTCTTTTTTAAAAGAAAATTATTTATTTACTTTATTAAGTTCTTATTATACCCTAGCTTATAGATATTCTAGAGGAGTCTTTAATAATTAATATTATTAAAAGTATCTAAAATATTTAGAAGTAATAGGTTTAAAACTTAATTTTTTTTTTATCTAGCATAGATCTATTCTAGTAAGAGATAGATTATATATTTTATTAAGAAAGACTTATATCCCCTATAATAAGTAATTAGGAATAGGTAGTAAAATTTTATTATAATTAATATCCTCTTTATAAGGATAAACTCTATATTCTTACTTAATGTATTTAGTAGTGAGATAGGCCTATATAATTTTAGGTTATAATAGTCTTTTTTATCTAGTTTTTTTATTACTATTATTTTTACCTCCTTTTAATATATAGGCTAGTAATATAGTCTTAAGCTTATATTATAAACTTAAGTTAAAAGGGGCTTAATAATTAGAGTTATTATCTTAAGGACTTTAAATTAGATATTATTGTTCCTTAGGGCTTTATTACCCCTAGAGCTTTAAAAGGCTTTTTATACTTTATATTTAATAATATTTAGGAAAGGTAGTAGTAATAGGAATTTAAATAGCTACTTTAATATATTTAATAGGTCTATAGGGGCTGGTTTAGGAAATAATTTTTATTATAAAGTTTTTACTTTATTTTTATTTTTCTTCTAAAGAATGCTATCTTTATCTTAAATTTTAGGTATAAAGGCTATTTAGATAGCTCCTTTATTTTATATCTATTTATTTAACTTCTATAGATCTTTAATTATCTCCGTCTTTAATATTTTTTTTTTATAATTATTATTTAGAGCTTATTATAAGGTCCGTTTCTTTAAATTCTTTAAAGCCTTATATTTCTAAAGATTATAGAGGTCTTTACTATCTTAATATCTTCTTTTTACCCTCTTTATATTATAAATTATTTTTAAGTATTCCTTACTTTAGTTAGGTTATATCTTTAGGAACCTTTATAGCTTTAATACTATTTAATTTAGTATTTATTAAATAGTTATAGTAATATCTTTAGTAAGGAAATTAACTTAAGTTTATATTTAAATATAATTAATTTATAGTATCTATCTTTCTAATTTAGTTTAGAATACCTTTTAATTAGTTTCTTTATATTTCTATTCCTCCCTAAAATCAGCGAGCTCCGGCCGAAATATAAGGGAGGTATACGCCGCGCAATGGGTCGGGTCGGGTTTTTTTAGCGTGTTTTTAAAAATTTTCATTTTCTTAATAACTTTTTTATCTATTAAGATAAATTTAATATTGGGGCATGGATTAAAAGCCCTGCTTAAGGGCTTTAAAACGATGCCCCAATATCAAAATTATTTTAATAGATAAAAAAGTTATTAAAGGAAAGAGTGTGAAAAAGTCAAAGTCTTGGCGAAAACCCGTTGCGCGGCGTAGGGAGGTATAGATTAGATAATAATTAGAGCTATATTAAAGCTTTAAAATTATATTATAGTAAATAACTTATTTTATAACCTATAAGGTCCTTTATACTAGGTTTATTATAGTACCTTCTCTATTATTAGGGGCGTTAATATTTAAGGGTCTTATAATTATTCCTAGCTCTAGGATTAGGCTTAGACTTTTTTATTTTATAATTTCTTTCAGCTATCTTATTAGTCTTATAAGAATAATATTTCTCCTAAATTAGTTAGTATACTAAATATTAAAGTCCCTTAAAAGGATTTATTTATATCCTATATTTTCTTAAAGAGCTTTATTAATTAGGTTAAAAGTCTTTTTCTTTAAATAGACCTCTTCCGCAGCTATTAATAATATAATATATATATTATAGATTATAATACTTTATTATTCTTCTATCTACTTAAGGCGTACCTAGATTATTTAGAGGGTTAGGTTATAATTAGTGATTTATATTAACCTAAAATAGATTCTTTTATAGATATATATATATATTTATACTAGTTTTTAGCTTATAATATTTAGGACCTTATTTAATAGCTAGATTAAGTTATATCCCTATTTTTATAAATTATAAGTTATTATTTAATAGGGATTACTCTAGGGCTCTTATACCGCGATAATATTATATATTAAAATAGTTTTATTATATAAGATTATTACTACTGTATTATATAATTTTTATATATTATACTATAATATATAGAAGTATTAGGCGTCTAGTATTAAATTTTATCCACGTATACTTTAAAGGCTTTTATTTTTTAGATAGGCTTTAGTTTTAGGTAAAAATTTATTTTATTTTTAGAAGTTATAAAGAGGCTAATTAACTTTAATAAGCTTAAGTTATTATTTTTATTTATATTTTTTTTATCTATTACTACCTCTATTAGTATTATAGCTTAGATAGTAACTTAGATAATAACTTTCTTCCTTAATACTCTTTTCCTTAAAACTAAGTTAGTTTTATTATTTATTTTTTTAGCTAGAGCTTTTTTCTGCCCTATTATAACTATTTTCTAGGACTTTATTATATTAGCGTTATTATTAATTAGGGCTGATAAAGGTCCTAGTAATATATTTATTAAGGGTATAAGCTCCCTCTAATACTTTTTTATATATATTATATATTTATAGACCTTCATCTTTTCCTATTTTTACATATTATAATTTAGATTCTAGGCTAGATGTTTTTTTTTATAATTAATATAAGTAGCCTTTACTGGGATATTATAACTAGGGTAGTTAGCTATAGTATATTATTTAGTATAAAAGCTATATATTTTAGGATTCTTATACTATATAAATTAATAGCTATATTTGTTATATTTAAAATATTAATTAATAATAGTATTATAGATAACTCTATAAACTCTCTAGGTCTTATTATACTAGAAGAATTTATTAGTATTAATAACTATATTAGCATCTATAAGGGAGGTAAATTTTATTATTAAAGATATATATTACTTACCTTTATATAGCTTTTATAGCTAATAAAGCTGCTTAATCTTATATTTACTAAGGATGTGATAGTTTTGTTTTTAAAGCTTATTAATAATCCCTTTTAAGTAATTAAGGTTTATTATATTAATCCTTATATTATCTATTACTATCTTATATACTAGGATAGCTAAGGATATATATATCTTAAAAATAATTACTTATTCTAAGTAATATCACTTTAGTATTTCTACTTTATAAGTAGTTATTATTATAATCCTTTAATTTTTAAAAGATAACTTTTTTACTATTCCTACTTAGTATTCTTTTAGGATATAGTTCTTTAAGGTCTAAAAAGCCTTATTTAGGTATATTAGGGTCTTTTTCTCCTCCTTATATACCTTAGTATATATTAAAGGGAGAGTAGCTATTCTTAATTAGGATATATTATTATTATTTATAATTAGATCCCTATCTTTATATTATATATTAGGGGGAGCTATAGGTACTATACTTATAAGTAATAATAAGGTTTTTAGGATATTAAGTAATAATAAAAAGGCTTCTTTAATAATAATTTAAGCCTAAAACTTAATATTCTTAAACTTATTAAGATATTTTATAATATTAATAAACTATTACTTTTATAACTACGCGATACCTAAGATTAATAACTTAAGGTAATTAATAATATTAATAATATTATTAATAAGCTACTCTCTATACTTATATATTATTAGAATAATACCTTATAGGAGCTACTTAATTATAATATTAATATTATTATTTATTTAGAGTTCTTCTTAAATCTCCTATATAAGCTGTATAATATATTTAGTAGGTAATATAGGCACCGTCTCCTCTCTAGGATTAAATAAGGATATAGCGCTTATAATATATAATTTAGGTACTAAATTAATGCGCTGGATAAGCTCTTTTGATTACGACTGTATAGGAGTTTGTAGCTTAACTGTATATCAATGTAGCGATGAGGCAACGGAGGGGGTTCTGAAAGATGAGATCACGGATCGTTGTTGGCGCTAGCCGTTCTGAGAAAGCCCTAGCCCTGACTCGATGTGAAGCATCGAACTTCAATACATCTAGTAACGACGCTGTCTTGTCTCTTCGCCAATCGATCAAAGTATATGGAGTATAGCGGCTCAAAAAGGTACAAACGAAAGTAGGCGAAATGTCCAGCCACGCAAGCCTGGGAGACCGTCTCGGAGGAAGAGGAAGCGCTGCAAAATGGCAGAATGGAAGCACGCAAAGCATCAGAGTCCCACAAAGAACTCAGAATCAGGCGATCTTCTCTAATCTGTATTTTTGGTCCTGATATGCACCTTTCATTTCATGACGACCGTTCAAATCAGCCACTTTCCTCTAGATCTCACGCTCTCACCACAGAGCGCTAGATCCATATGCCTTTCAAAATCACACATCAATCCCCTCAACCGTAACGCCCTTATTCCAACTATACTGCAACACCCTCGCCACCTCCTCCGCACTCTCATGACTCACCATCGCCGCCACAAGATATAAACTCGCATCCAACCCGCTCGTCACCCCACCACTCGTAATCACCCTCAACCCCCCCAACTTCAGCTTCGCTCTCCGGGCATTGCTCTCCCGTCGCTTCACACTCTCTTTCCACGCATTACTCCCTTTTCGCGCGATAGATTGTCGGCGTCCGTCTGGCCGTTTGCTAAGAATGAAAGGATTTTCTTCGAGCTTGTCGCCCAGGTCGAAACGTGCGTTGTTGACGACGTAGTTTTCTTCCATTACATCCGTCTGCTCCAAATCGCCCCGCCGTGCGGCTTCTTGGCAGATGATCTCAAATTTGGTGTAGTAATCTGGGTGCGTGGTAGCTGCTAGGCCTTGTAGGATTCCGGCGTGGCCAAGGAGGAGGGACCCGGTGCCGATGGACATTAGGGTGCGCTCTTTGCTGGGGTCGGATTGCTGGAGTTCGGCGTATGCTTTGATTAGTTGGAGGGGCTGGGAGTCGGATTTGAGGATGGTTTCGATGGAGGGGCCGCCGGGGATTATGAGGACGTCGTAGTCTTTGAGGTCTTCGAGGGCGTCGTCGTAGTCAATGTCGGCTTTGATGGTTAGGCCGGAGGAGGAGGTCACGCCTTGGGATGTGGCTGCTATGGTGGATTCGAAGGCTTTGGTAGCTGGGTGGGAAGGGCGCTGTTAATTGCCATGTACTGACTGAGAAGCTTGAGGCTCGGATTCGGCGAAGGAAAGGGCACATTTTCTGTAGACAGCTGGAGATGGCTGACTTACTAGGGTCTTTAATCTTGTGGTATGCGTTGCTGAGGACTTCGAGGGGTCCGCAAAGCTCTTGGGCGCCGAAGGAGGGGGGGAGAGCGAAGAGGACTTGGATCACCGGGACCGGTCCATCAGCGCTGTCTTCTACTGCACTCATCTTGACTCGTACTTCAATTGCTTCTCAAAGATTCTCGATCCTAACGATATTGTGTAAGCATTGACTTCGTATCGAGAGCTTTCTCTAGCAGGGCAACCCCGCTGTGGGGACCCCACGCTCGTCGGTGCTAGTGCTGTCCTCCACATATGCTCATCATTTAATGTCCTACACGAACTACAACTAGCCAAGCAATAAACAAAACTCACCACTGCCTGCCGCCCTTCCATTGATAGCTACGATTGCATACCTTGAGATGCCCATCCAATCGTTATGTGATAATCTCCACCACCTCTGCCTCCTTTGCCGAAATCTACCTTACGCGAGGATATGACTGATATTTAGGGAAGACGATTTTCCTGTGACTTCTTGCTATAGGAGAAAAGTCCGGAATACGTGTTCAATAGTCTGCAGCAGGCTATAGAGCGGAACGCTTGTTGCTGGATCAGCTTTTCCGCAGTAAGATTCTATATCCCTTTTTCTCGTATAGACTTGGCGTATGGCTTTGAAGTCCGGTTTCCCGACATGGGACGATATCTAGCTGCAGGGTGCTCTTTTCGTCTTTTCTTCTGGCACGAGCTGAGGAATTCTCTCGGATGAAAGTCCCTACGCTTGGTAGCACACTAGTTCTAAGGAGGAAGATGAGTTGCATCTTTTTCATGCTTAAGCCAGACCTCGTGGTGTGGTTTGACAGTTCTGGGTCGATTTGTTTGGGACTCTATGATAAGGATGTTTCGTTGGATGTACCGTAGTAAATGCGGGGTCGGCATGATCGTGGTCCCGAACTCATGCAGACTGTTTTACCTTCGAAGATCCACCTGAGACACTCTGAGTCTCAATTGACCGCGTTGCCGGCACATGCTCTCTATACAGCAGATCCAGGACCAACATCCTCGTCCAGAGGCAGAAAGCCGTGCATGGAGGCAACACGACAGCTTTGGGCTGAGGCTGCGGACTTGACACGAGGCGACACCTCGGGTATGAACCACAGCTCGACCGGAAACCACGTGACGATCGAGGATGTTCAAGCCGCTATTCAGAACAAGCTGGATGAGTGCACGCGAAGCAGATGGAAATACACCAGGAGCGATGGCAAGCAAGTTGTGCTTTGGGATGTGCTGAAAAAAATCGTGGGCTGGGTCAATAAGGTCAAGGAAATTGGCGATGTGGCCATCCAATACGACCCAGGTCATGCTGCGCTGCCCTGGGCCGCCATCCGTTTCTTGCTACAGGCTTCAGTCAGTAGCGTCGAAACATTCGGTCACATGCTTGAGGGGGTCGAGCTTAGTTCAAAGATCATAGCGACCTGTGCAGAAGTGGAACGCACGTGTCTGCAAGGAGTATCCAAACTCAAGGCTCTTTTGGCAGATGCACTGGTCAAGATGTACGCTGGTGTGCTATTATTCCTCTCAAGAGCAAGGCAATATTTTGGACAGAGTTCTGGTTTACGCGCGGTCAAAGTGGCATTCCAATCATACCGAACCACCGTGGATCCTTGGATCGAGCGGATCAAAGATGCTGAGAAGGACGTACAGAATCTGACACATTCGGTTCACGCTGAAGGTTCGTACCCTCACAATCCTTGGAAACTGACCGCTTGCCAGACCCCAGGGATAAATATGTCCGGCTTTGGGTCACGATTAGCTGACATATTCTAGATCAGATGGATCTCCTGGTCACAACAAGACGCGCAGTGCTCGACATAAAAGGAAACTTGACAGACTCGAAAGTGTCCAAAGACGAACGGCGTCGTCTGGTCCACGGATGGCTGGAGGCTATTTCGACCGCTGAAACCCTCCACAAAGCTCAGATGGTTCGTCATGAGAAGACTTGCAACTGGATCTTCGATCGTCCCGAGTTTAAGGAATGGGATTCTAGGACTGCTGATAACGTTAGACCCAAGATACTATGGATTCGCTCTGGTCCTGGTTTCGGGAAGACCGTCCTGTGTGCTAAGATTATAGATCATATGTTCGAGAATGGTGTCCTGCTGGTTTACTTCTTCTGTGTCGCGGACGAAGAGACAAAAAGACAACCATTCGCCATAATTCGCTCCTGGATCGATCAACTGGCGCATGCCAATCAAGATGCGCTGGACATCGTGTATGAAATGTACGAGGCGGTCACACCACGAACCCCCACGTCAGCGGAGCTATGGAGGATGTTTAACACACTCGGTAAGGGCCCTATGATTTGCGTTCATTCCTGCCGTAAAAACATAGTCACTGCTAGATATTGCTCTTTGCTGCAATTGCAACGCGACCAAGCACACATACGCAATGCGATTAGCCTTTCATTCGACCAAGACTGATTTGAAACATTTTTATAGGTAGAGTAATTCCTTGCACATTCGTAATTGATGGATTTGACGAGTGCTCCACGACTAACAAGAATGGGCAACGTCATACAACGAACGGGCGTTCTGAGTTTCTTGAATACCTCATCAAAAACACCGCAGACACGCGAGCGCGAGTGCTGATCCTAAGTCGGGATAACGAAGACATTCGAGCACAGTTGGGAACACTGACAAGAGACACCACCCCTATGCTCCTCGAATACGGTGTCTCGGCCAATGATACAAGAAGTGACATCGATCATTGCTCATCGCACATAGTCGACACGAGATTAGCTCATAAATCTGCAGAGATCAAAGCATATCTTACCTTGGAAGCCGCTCGAAAGTCCGATGGCATGTTTCTGTGGCTTCAATATCTGGGTCATGAGCTGGATCCAGGCGAGAACGAAAAGGGACTGCGCAATATTGTATCGGAGATGCCAGCCGAGATCAATGGACTGTACGAACGAGATCTTGAGAAGGTCCAAAGACTAAATGCCACTCAGAAGGCGCGGGCTATTGCAGTCCTTAGATGGATCCTGTTTGCCTTGCGACCTCTCACCGTGCGTGAACTTGCCGAAGCAATAGCTACGACTATTGATGACTCCGCCGAGACGTACCCTCACGACGAGTTGCCGGACTCGTGGTCCAGTGGATATGTCGATGAGCAATATGTGAATACTTACATCAGGCGGTCTTGTGGGTCGCTTGTTGAGTTGCGTGGCGATGTCGAAAAAGATACCTTGGCTTTGCATACTGTGCACTTCACCCACTTTTCTGTCAAAGAGTATCTGCTTCGTTCCGATGTTTTCAACACTGGCCAGATCCGACTTGGAAGAATCTGCTTCCCTGACGGAGACAAGGAACATCATAGACTAGCCCGGTTGTGTCTGCAATATCTTTGCTATGATGTGTTTGGAGAGAGAAATGGCTTCAGTAATGGAAAAACTATTAAGGGATATCCATTCCTTGCATATGCCGCCAAATTCTGGTACGTGCATGCCTTGCGTGATAAGCGTATGTCCAAAGATATCCTACCATGGGCGGAGAAGCTCTTCGACTCGTCCACCTCCAACTGGATTCTCTGGTCAAGGGTCTTCGAGGGTGACCTGCAATTAGATGACCAGCCAATAGGCAGGACTGACTTTCGTATCTGGAGCTATAAGGACAAAGGACTTGCTGAGCTTGATAAGCAATCGGGACCAATATACTACGCTGCACTTCTCGGCTTGACTGAGATCGTCAAAGCTTTGCAGTCCCAAGGTCTTGATTGCAGCGCACGTGGTGGTCTGTATGGGTTTCCCTTACAAGCCGCAATACACAACTCGCATCAGGAGACTGTAGAGTATCTCGTCCAGCAAGATATAGATTTGAACCAGCGAGGTGGAATCTACGCGATAGGCGCTGCGGCTGCAAAAGGCTTGGATACAATATTGGATATACTCATTAAGGCTGGCGCAGAGCTCACAAGTGAAGACGATAACGGAAGAAACTGCCTTCACTTCGCTTGCAGGCAGGGGGCCCGGGCCACTGTAAAGGCTCTTCTGGAGGCCGGGGCAGACCCGTTGAAGAAGTCAAGGCGGGGCAAGACACCGTTCTACGAAGCGGTCGAGTCTGGTGACCGTGAAGTTGTTTCACTGCTATTGGATGCAGGAGCCAATTCGAACGAAATGGATGCAAGCGGGGTTCCTGCAATTTGGCGGGCAGCCTCTCTTGGTTGGTACGGGGTTGGTTGGTACGGGATTGTCGAAGAACTCCTCGATCGTCATGCTGATGTCAACTTTCCCGGTCTTAGTGGGCTCACTTGCCTTCACAAAGCCGTCAAGGATGGTAACACAAAAATCGTTGACAAGATGCTGGACCACTCAGCTGAAATCAATGCTCAGGACGAGCACGGACGACCTCCGTTATACTATGCCATCGTCCTGGCGAAGACCGCAACAGCCGAGCTGCTAATCAGTCGAGGCGCTGATGTTAATGCTTCATATAATGATTTTCTGAATGATGGTCGGACGCCCCTGCACCTTGCTGCCCGTATAGCTAGTAGTACGATATTGGCGATGTTGCTCGGCCACGGTGCAGCAGTGGATGCTGAAGATGGCTCGCGCAACACCAGCCTTTTCTTAGCAGTATTCAAACGTTCTTTAGATTGTGTCAAAATATTGCTTGCGCATGGTGCCAGTGTTGCAAAGATCAACAACAATGGAAACACAGTGCTGGATGAAGCCATTGCGTTGGGACAGATTGACGTCATCGAATACTTGCTGGACCATCATGCTCTATGTGGTATTGAAGATCATATACAAGGGACGAGTGCTTCCCCAACTGATGTGCAAAGCTCGACTGTGGCAGCTGAAATTTCCAAAGCCATACTGCGGGGGGATGAAGATTTGGCATCCCAAATGATCAGTAAGCGTGATTCAGCTCCATCACAGAGCGAACTGAATAGCGTGCTGCTATCGTGCAGTTTATTCAACGCCCCTTCTCTTGTCGCAAACCTACTGCAACAAGGAGCAAGCTTGTCAGCATCGACCTATAACGAGCGGACTCCGCTACACTTCGCTAGCCAAAACGGATCTCTTGAATTAACCAAATCATTCCTCAGGCATGGCGCCACGATTCATGCAATGGACAGCAGCGGCTACACACCTTTTGACCTCGCGGTTGGCAGGGGACTTGCCAACATTGAGACTACGAAGTATCTCGTGGAGAATGGCGCACTTGCTACTCAGGGTAACGGCCACAAAGCAACCGAGACGGGCACGAACCCCGCCTTTGAGGGCCAGTGGCAGTTCCTACATTTATATGATCAATTGAATGCGAGCTATGAGAACGCGAAAGTACTGACGATCCGATTTGCACCCACCTCTCTGAGCTCCAAGCATCCATTCTGGGAATACAGTGGGGTTGAGATTGATCATAGGCTCGATGTATTGGGCCATCTTTTCGCAGATAATGCGATTAGATTTGTGACATCTTCTACTGGCGCTGGGTGGCTATACCTAGGAGTCTTCGACGCTGAAGCGATGGTTATTCAGGGCACTTGGGGTAGCAGCATGACGCGACGCCATGGTTCCTTCGAAATGAAGAAAGTTTAGAAGCGGACCCCGGGATATTATGGTGGGTCATTCCCCAATTTCGTTCCACCTAGTGGAATTGCTTCTAGGATATGAGCTTCTCAAACCCGCTGTTATATCTCTATCATGATTTTACGCAATCTACGATCTTGTAGGGTCTGTTTTTAGGCTCTTAGTGTACGCAAAAGGCACATCTGAAATTCTGTTAGGGTTGGGTTGTGAAAGTTCGACAATCTATATATCTATCCAGCCCATTTACAAATGGACTAATTTATTCACGAACGGACTGGACCATTCGCAAATATGCAGTCCATTTACAAATCGACGGTTCAACAAATAGACGGTTCATTCATGCATGGTCTGAAATGGCAGCTTGACTGCATTGAAAGTCTCTTGCTAAATAAGGGGGTTTATCGTTGTTACCCGTCGGTATTACTTACCACCGTGGCCTGTTACCGTCACCCATCGCTGTCACCCATCGCCGTTGCCTACCATTCCGCGCTATGGCCTACTGGTAATAGCGATGGGCCATAGCAATCGATGATATCAATCGGTGGTGGTAATAGGCGGCGGCGATAGGCGACGGTGAGTATAGACGACTATTTTGTGGATAACTAACCGCACCTCTTATCCAATCATATAAGGACTTTATATATGGACTAGCTGATTCTCAAATGGATTGGTCTATGTATGAATTCAGTCCATATGCTGTTTCGACCAGTAGATATACAAATGGACTAATTCACGCCTCGACCCTGACATATCCCCCGGCGGGAAAAGTACCCAAGAGGTTTCAACCATTTACTTGACATAATCTAATCTTAGTCACTGACTAACTTTTTCAGCCACATAGCAAGGAAGATCCTCGCTCGGCTGTGCTCGTTGAATCTGGTACCCCCTTTCCCCATACACTGTTTTATGCCCCTAGTCCCCTTCGCACGGTCTAACTCTACATACGCAAGTCCAACATCAAATCTCCGGGCCGCAAGCACCATGATAACCTTCATCTCGATCATAGCAAGTTCTTGCCCTATACAATTCCTCGGCCCATGCGAGAACGGCCGCCAAGCCCCCTTGATAGGATATAAAGGATCGCCAGGCCCCACAAGCCAGCGTTCTGGTACGAAGTCATCAGGCCTAAGCCAATAAGTAGGGTCTCGATGTATGGCTTGTGGGTTATCCCAGACAAGAAAGCCGTCTGTAGGCAAGTGGCGTCCTGTGTCGTCTCTTACGCTGAAGTTATGTTCGCCGACCCGGGTGCCTGAGACGGCTGGATACATCCGTAGGACTTCTTTGATAACGGCAAGGGTGTAGGGAAGCTGGTTGAGAAGAAAGGGATCTGAGGCTATAGTAGATGCGGGTTTGGAGATATCGGAGCCAATCACTGAGGCGTGCTCAGAGCGTACTTGGGCGAGGACGGTAGAGTTGTTGGCAAGAATGTAAAAGATATAACAGACCGTACTACTAGTTGTGTCGTGGCCTGAGAAGAGGAATAATTTGATTTGGCTCATTGTGAATTTTTTGAATGCTTTGTCCATATCCTGGGATTTTCTGTCTTCATTCTCTGACAAATATGCAGTCAAGACTAGATCAAGGATTGATTTGTTTCCTTTGATAGAATCAATATCCTCATTCTGAAGTTCAGCAAACCGGTCTTCGAGTTTTCGCGCAACGTAGCCATTCATGCGCCGGGAGTTGTACCATTGGACAAGGGGCCGCATGGGATTATATCTTTTCAAAGGGTTGACGTCAGGTCCGAAAGTCAACCACTTGACTTGCATACGTAGACCATCAACCAACGGATTGCTGTGCCTTTGAGAGTCAAGTTGGGCATTCCTTTCAGATTGTTAGCAACCTCATATAACTTCCCCATTTCAGATCCTTACATGGTAATTCTTCCGATGACATCCATGGTCAAGTTGTCTGTCAAGTCTTTCATATAGAACATCTTTTGATCCTGCGAGAGATCTTGTAAGAGCTGACAGAATTGTTCGGTCTCCTCCACTATACCTCTGGTTAGACTCATGAGATAATGTGAACTAAATCCTGGATTGAAGATTGCTCTCCATGTCTTCCACAAATCTCCCTCCATGGTGACTATGTCTCGCCCTTCGGCTATAGGCCATAGAAAGTATCTCAGAGCAGGATACTTCGGCAGAGAGTGCTCCTGCGTGATTTGATACAATCCGTGCGTAGAGGTTACAATGAGCATCTGAGGGCCAAAAGGCCAGGTGTCTAGGTAGTAGATAGGACTAAAGTTTGGGAGCTCTCGTCGGATCATGTCTGGGAGGTAGTTGGGATGAGCATCTTTGGGTAGGGCAGATGTGATTTTGTAGCAGAAGGATAGGTGTCCGAGTATTGGATTCCATGGCGGCATCGGCTTGAGCATGCCTTCAAGCAATCAAAATGATGCAAAAATGCCATACCAGCCCTTGCCTTTTCAGAGTGGCAATCCTGACCCTGGCTTTGTAGAGCTTGCCCAGAAACCTAAGGAGCGCCATGAGCAGTAGGGTCTCAAAGACGGCCGACATCGAGACATAGTCTTGGAAACTCATGTTGTTCTTCAAACTGTTACTCCTGCAATGTTCAAATCAAGAAAAGAGCCTCTGCGTTTTGTGCGATGATTTTGCTGCTGAGATAGAATGAATGAACAGGAAATGAAGGACAGGTGGGATTACAATGAAACCCCTGACCCTAAGTGACCCCGGCAATGAGGAAAATAGTTCCGTCAATCAAGTGGCAATTTATAACACACCCTCTTCCCTTATATTACTAATGCGTGACAGATTTAGATCTATCCATGACCTATCATAGTCTTGGCGCATGAGGCCTTCTAAAACCCCAGACAACTACCGGACGGAATCCACTCCAAGCTGAAGGTTCCTAGATGAGAAGGCTAGTAACAATGTGTCAGAGACAAGTCAAATGCAATAGAGTGTTGGCAAGACCTCAGTATAACTGGACTTCTACTATGCGGGAGAGAATTATTAGAAGTAGAAAGTCTCAGCTGCTAGATGCGGACGGCAGGGACTCGGACACTAGGGCTACTATCCACTTAGTATTGAATAGTGGGACGCCTGAAAACCGATACCTACGCTAAGATCTACTTTTAGTACACACCCTGCGATCATGAACATATCTAGTCTATTGGCGAGTTTAAGAGGCTGACTATAGTATATATTCAAACATCAAACAGAAAGCAAATCATGGCTCCAATTTAGCATACCTACTCATCCTCTTCATTCAATTTCTGAGCCTTGGCCACATTCCACGCCTCGACGACCTCCAGTACAGCATGGATATGAGACACATCCAGCGTTTGCTGATTCTCTCGAGCGATGGACCGAGCGCTTCCGACCGCATGCTTGATCTGCTCAAGTTATTAGCTATGTTTCGAGACATTTGCAACTACCCAGGATATGATTTGGGTGTGGACGAACCTGGCGTCCATTCATTTCATGCTTCGCTAGATCTTCGATTTCTTCATCAGTGATTAAAGACTTCGTTCCAGCGCTATTGTAGGCTCTTGAAATAAAGGCTGTCCATATAGCGCTACGCGCTTTCAGATCGAGATCTGGATAATGGATGGAGAAATGTATACGACCTGTGCACGAGTATTGGGTCAGCAGAATACTCACAGCTACCCAGTTCAGTGCTCGCCATACTTTCGAATGCAGGATCACAGTCACCGATACGGTTAGTAGTCAAGATCATGATCCCTTGATAGTATTCCAGCTGGCGGAGAAAGATCGATACTAAGGCGTTTCGGGCCACGTCCTTAGCATCACGTTCTTGAAGGAAGACATCCGCTTCATCAAGCAGAAGTATAGCTGACCACCTATGGGAGATATCGAGGATAGCAGTCAATTGCTTGTCGACCTTTTCTGGTTCCGTGCCTAATTCACCCGCGCTCACAGGATAAAGAGGTCTTCTTGTGACTTCAGCAACCGCTTCTGCAGTCAAGGTCTTACCACAGCCGGGGTTTCCGCTCAAGAGTCCGATGAGACCAAGGCCTTTGCCTTGAATGACGTCGTCGTATCCACCATTTTGAGAATGTTGCTTGACAAGTGAGTGAATCAATGTCTTCTGTTTCGGTCCAATAACAAGAGATCGGAATGGATCATCGCTCCATACAACTTGCTGCAGACGGGACACAGGAAAGCCCCCTGACTAAATGTTAGCGTTATTCTCCTGTTCTGGAGCCGAGACTAACCCCATTTCTTGTCCCCAAAACCGAAGCCTCCGGCGTACGGTGCACAGAGCATGAGTTGATCATCCGTAAGCTTGTTCCTGTCGATCGAAGAGTGGACCGTTGGGATGCATGCCCATCTAGGATTCCAGGATCTGAAAGACGCAGCGTCGATGATAGCACGGCCATGAGTCTTGGATCAGTTCAGCATGAATTAATGACGTGAGGTAGAACGACTGAATGGAGACCGGAGCATACGACTCACATTAAATTTCGTGCGTTCTATATCGAATTTGTCGTTGATGATCTCTCGCAAGGCAGGACCACTGGTCTCCCAAAAGGTATGGCCTACCATACGAACATATTTCTTACCCCTCTCTATCAGGTCAGACTTTATCTTTTCTGGATCGTGAGCAAATTCCAAAGGATACACAACCAAATCTTGAATCTTCCTTGCTCCGTCATATTGGTCAATTTCTAAGTCGTAGGATTCCGTTGGCCTGCTCGCTATCCCGAGCACCTTGGTGTAGCCGAACTTGAGTCCGTCATCCGCAATCATGTCGCAAGTTATAACCCAATATGGAGTACCGTCCTTCCTGTACTTAGTTTTCATGGTGCGCATTTGTAACACTTGAGCCTGTTCAGTGTACTCGTGGAAATGGTACATCATTGTGTTAGGTTTGAACAACGCCCAGAGTAGCTTCCATGTAATCTCGTTATCAGGAAGCATATTTTCCAGGCTAGTAATGTTGTTGCCATGCTCTTCTTCAATGTATTGTAGTGCTACCTTCAGGTCCGCTACCATTGAGGAATCTGGATGTTCTTCCTTTTCCTCTTGTGTTAGTCTATCTTTCAGTCCGGCTCTAGAATAGAAAAATAGTGAGGGATCAGCCTTCACGGTAGAGGCACTATGATCAGCATAGTTTTGACGATAGGGACCACAGACTCCTCACAAATGGTGGTTCTTTCTTAAGAGACAACCCTTCCACATCATGGTTGATACGAAGAAGAACTTTGCGCAAGGCCTCGCTCTTTACATCTACTTCAGTGTGGGTATGCTGTCCTTTGTGATTGATAATGCGTCGTTCAACGAGAACGGGCTTCTTTTTGTCAAGCTTCTTATCTGGTTTACCTGACTTCACGAGCTTGGTAGTATACGTCCGTCTGAGCATCAGTCAATATTAGTATGATGGCATATGGTAGAAAATCCATGAAGGAGCCTAGCTCACAGGTCGAAACTACAGGGAATTCTAGTTAGCGACAAGTGCTAATTGAAGCAACAGATTGTGTGGACTTGCACTTCAGCATATCGCAGTATGCGAGTAGGAATCCTCTTGGAGGGTTKAGGTTCTTCCTTGATATTCTCTTTACCAGCATCAGCCGTGGCAGGCTTCTCAGGATTCGACGATAGTACCGGCTCTGCGTCGGTTGTATGCATTTCGGTGGGCTGTCACAATGGTGACAAGAGAGACTGAAGTGGTCTCGACGAAAGCGATGGAGAGCATATTTCAATCGGAGGGTTGAATGGTCCAGGTAAGTATCAACGAAGCTAGTAGGTTAGGTGTACGAGGCTCCCGCTGTACTCAGCCGCAGTTAGGCGTGCCACCATTCAGCTATGACCGCACAAAGACGGTAAGTGTCATGTGCATCCGAGTACATTAATGTCATGTAAGACTCATATCCTAAAGCTGCTTATTGCAGCCTAGCATCATGCAGCCTGGGACGACGTTCGCAATGCTCACTGACGGCCTTATGCGACCCGTTACTGCCTGAGCTGTGGGTCGCTTGCGCACACCTGACGGTAGCCTGTGCCGCCACCAAGCTGTGAGCACTGGTTCGCTCCAGTAAGAGATCGTCCATCAGCTTGCTTGCTTATTATGCGTCATTCAGAGAGCCTAATGTCGTTGTTCGTGCATATCAAGCAGTGCCAAAAAATTAGCCATGGCAGTGCTGACTGCTGACTAAGCAACTAGCACGGCCTACACAGCCCACGGTCTGGACTTCACGTCGCAGATAACCTACGTACCTTCATGCCTTTGATGTCTCGTCTTCTATGACCTGTTATTACAAGAGTCTGAATCTCTGTCCATTCTGTCGTCGTTAAATATTCTTTTATGCAACGCTGATAATGGGCGACTACGGTCCTGAAGCCTGTCTTTCCCCACGTACTTGGGACGCTTTAGATCATTTTACAATATTTGGCAAAGATGTCGCTCTTTCAAAAGAGGGAGTATCATACTACACAGGCTTTGCAGCAGATGGCAGTAGAGTTGTTGTGCTTCAGCGATCTCAACCTACGTGAGTTGACGAATTCAACCAGCTCATCACCATTGTAGTGCTTGTTTCGTCACTGAATGCAAGCTGACTGCTGTAAACTCAATCTTCAGCTCCCTTGAGCCAGCAGCACCCACTTATGTCATATATGAATGGAGCTTAGAGCAACGCAGTGCGCCCGTGTTACTCTCGGAAAGGACTTTTGATTTAGACCTTGGTACCACAGTCGAGAGCATGATAACCGAGATGGCGAAGTCTCAAGATCCGAAAGTCGTTTCGTTCAGTCCTGATCTATCTTGTATACGTATTGGGCCTCGAGTCTTTGTCAAAAAGGAGGACGGCAACTATGTGGATCTCAATGATCTGGAGCTGATGACGGAAGAGTCATCACCATATTTCGAGCATGTAGAACTCCAAAAGTCGATCCTTGTCCTAGCATCGAAGACCAAATTGAGCGCAATAATCCCAAGTCAGGATCGCAAGAAAAAAACGGCGGTCAGTAGGGAGAACGAGAAGCCAGATGCGGATAAAGCATCGAAGGAGGAAACCAAGAACGTTTCCCCTGACGAGTCGAAAGACAAGGTTTCTTCGGAGACCCTATCCCCACCAAAAGACGAGGCGAATAAACCCAGTGATGGCGAAGCCGACGATGAGTCCGCAACTTCTTCGAACCCAGATTCATCAGCATGGAACTCCGCCGAGGAGAGCTGGAGCGAGGCTTCAAGCGAGGCAGACGAAGATGTCGACCCAGCTCTAGCAAATCTAGACTCATCCGAAGACGAATCATCTGAAACAAATGAGTCAGAAACAGATAGTGAAAACGACAGCAAGGCATCTGTAAAAGATGATTCCTCAGACGCCCCCGTAGCAACCCAAGGCGTGCTTTACGGTGATTCCTCTGACGATGGAGAACGTAACCTCGATTGGCTGGATGTCGACACCGATTCCGGGGACGACGGCCCTATGTCGGGTGTGAATGCTAGTTTTTCCGGCTCTGAGAACAGTGATGGGTGGGACAGCGACACCAACGTTTTCATCCGGTCATACGGAAGATCCAGAGCTAAGCTTCTGGGAAACAGGGGACAGCAAGGAATGTTAATGGTGTATGACCTCAATCACGGCGGTCATCCAGTCCAGCTTTTCAAATTCTCACATCTTTTGACCACCGTGTTGGATAATTCCCCGCCAGCTATCCACCCGACGAAGCCATTGGTTGTATGGCCCTTAAGTGGTGTTGACATTCTATTTGCTGATTACCGCGCAAACTCCTACTTCATCAGGACGTTCAAACCATCTACGCGTAAAGGTAAATATTTCCCCCAACCATTCTGATAAATCTTAACGATTATCTAACAAACCACTCCAGCCACCCACGAATCCGTCAAACCCCACTTCTCCCCCTGTGGAAAATACCTCCACATCTTATCCCTCGAATCCCAACCCCAACCCATAACGAAAAAAGACCTCAAAAAAGGCACAACCCCCACAACAACTCTCTCAGCATTCCTATCCACCCACCGCCTCTCAACCCATAAAACAACGCGAACTCCCCCCTCACTAATCCACCGCATAAAAATCTCCCTAGGCAAGCGGTCGCCCTCCCCCGAAATCCCCATCACAGTCACCTGGACACCCAATCACGCTTTCATCTCAAGTAGTAGCCCAACCAATACCCTCTCCCTATTCAGAGTGGAGCTCTTCGCACCGACGAAGGGAGAGAAAAAGGACTTGGTATGCAGCCCTGAGGAGGCGCTTTTACTACCTAAATGGGCGCATAAGGCAGAGGTGCGGTATTTTGCTCTAGGGGGAGAGGATGGGAGGGCGATGGTGGTTGTGGGAAGCTCAGCAGCTAATGAGGAGGAGGAGGAGGGTAAAAGTGGTACTAAAGGTGGTAAAGATGAGAAGACTGTGGACAAGGAAAAATCCGAAGTTGAAATGAAAGTCGGCGATAATACAGCCAAAGAGAATAGTCCCAAATCCGATCCCGCCAAGGACGAGATCCCCCAAGACTCCAAAACCAAGGCAGCGAAGCCCAAAGCCGATACCTCAAAAGATACTAAATCCTCCTCACCCCTCCTCATCTACCTCCCCTCCGCCCACTCCCTCTCCGACTGGCTCCCCAGCTCCGCTATCGAAGAGCTAAAACCTTCTTCCACCGCCAAGGGCTCATTGGAACCCAAAAAGAATAGGTTTATTGAGGATGATTGCTGCTGTTGAGGGAGAGTATAGCCGTAGCGAATTCTTGTTAGAGATGGATGGTGAGATGGGCGGCGTCAACTCGGGGAGGAAAATGATGGTAAGGGGGGGGAGAAGGTGCAGCGCTGGGTTTGATAGCTGTAGCTCCAGTGAAACATCAGCACATGGAAGATACAAAACCTACCCCACCCCTCGCTTCTCTTTTCCGTTCTCGTTCCTTCGTTCGTATATCCATCCATCTAGAATATGATCAAGTACCAGCTCTATCTTGTCTTCTTCTATTATAACTCGGGAAGTATGAGGATGAAGATGGATTGGGTTGCGTTGTTCAACCAGCCAATTGTTGGTTGGGATTGGGATCCTTTAGTGTGATATCTCTAAGCAATCCTGAATGGTTAAGATATTAGTTCCCCTATGCGTCGCGTTGCTCCGCTTCAAGACAGGGTGTAGAACATTTCTCACTAATAAAAAGGGAGAAGCGTACGTATGATATGATGAGCAAACACTACAATACCCTATCACTCAATTAGTAACCATCCCATTTCTTTTCTGTGAAGGTGTATGTATGGCTCCCATATCCATTTTCAATATTAATAATTTCTTTGAAACTGCTTTACATACTCTGTAAAACATCCCACGGTATGCAAAGTCCGCAGTTCACCTGTAGGCTGTAGGAGTTATTTTGTTTCTTTACGAGCTCTTTCAATATTTGTAATGTCTCATGCGTATTTTGAAATTCGCACCTGATCAGTTGTGCGTTGAGATGGCAAGATAAATACTTAGCGGAGCGGTCGTGGTAGGGATCGAGGTATTGGGGGTGGAAGATTGGTGGTGTGACTGGCAGTGGTTATGCGATGAGGGATAAGTTTGGTGGGTTGAAGGGGTGGAGGGTTGTGAGGTGGAGGGAGCGTGAACGAAAGGGGCAAATTTTGGCGGGTTCGAGGAGGGTTTTCGGGGTGTTCTCTTGTGCGTCATGTTTGATTGTATAAAGTGTTGTAGTTAGTTTTGTGATGTAATAGGATGATAATGCTAAGAGCGGGCCAGATCTTCAATGAGATGGATGGTAATAGATAATGACAATCTTATAGAGTCACTCTAAAAGAGCCCATTCCAATTGGGACCGGGCTTGGCTGATTGTTCAATGGCGTCTAACATCCTTGCCCGGTGCTTGTCAAGTCCTTTCTGCCATGCCATCCTCACTGCCTCATCCTAGCATCTACACGCATCCTCATCCTCTGCTTAATATGTCGAAACGTTAGATTGACTATCCCCTGGACCGTTGGTGTCCGAGAAAGAAGACGTTAGATTCGAAGCAATTAGATTCGAAGTAGTTAGGTTCGAAGCAGTTAGGTTCGAAGCAGTTTCGTTCGAAGCAATTAAGTTCGAAACAGTAGCATTGCCAGCCAGGGTAATCGGCGCATTATGAGCCATATCAACCTGGTTCCATATCACGATTTCCCCACCATAACCTCTCCGCCAGCTAGCTCTATTAAAAAGAAAATCCATCAATTGTTCCATATTGAGGGGAAAAGGTATCTGGCCAGCGGCTAAGAAGCCTGCAATTATGCCCGCTACAAGTGGAGCAGCTTTTGAAATAATTTGGTGTCAGCACTGGCTCAAACGTTCAGAAAGCGGTAATTATAACTCACAGAATGAAGTGCCTGTATGCGTGGAATAGGCCCTCTGGCCAGAAGCATCAGCACACAATACCTCAACGCCAGGAGCATACAGTTGCGGCACAGCAAGGCTTTGAGATGGCGGCCATTTCTGCCCGTTGAAGTACGACGCTCCCACCGTAACTACGTGATTGACGAACATACCCGGGGCGGTGTCCACCAGCGCCCGGAAAGGGTATAACCCGAAATTACCAGCAGAGCACACGACAATCACATTGAGCTGGTACAGCTCCTCCAGCGCGCCGCGCATTTCCGCAAGCCAGGGGTCATCGCTCCAGGCTGGCATCGGAGCTATGGTACTCCATGAGATACTGACGACGCTTTTGCCGCCCCGGCCTTTCTGTTTGATGTCATCGGCGATGACTTTGAGGACGGATGTGATGGAGGGTTCGCTGTAATCTAGCATTTTAACAACTACTAATTTTGCTTCTTTGGCAGCGCCGCAGGCTATGCCGGCGGCTTTGGATGCTGTGCATGTACTGTGGCCGAAACGGAGGCCGGGGCCTCTTGATTCACCTTGCTTGGCTTTGCCGGAGAAGATTACTGCTGGAGTATAGAGCCATTCGATGCGCGATTTGGCGACATCTAGACCTCCGGTCACGCCTAGCTCAGCGTGATATATGTACGTCCCGGCGCCGCCTGTTGTGTATACAAAGTTCTTGTATCGCGACCAGGAGATAAAACTTGGGGGTTGGGACAAGACTCGAAGATCTGTCGCCTTTGGCAATGCCTGTGTCGTGTAGCTTGGGTTCGCTCCCACTGATTTATTTACTTCAGCCTCGCTAGGGGCTTCCACGGGAGAGCTGATGTTGAAAAACGTTGATTCTGTGGACACAGCTGGTTCTGCAAGTACCTTGCTGAGATGAATATCCCTTATCTGTGCCCTCCGGTTAGTAGAGTGCAAACCAAGGTCGATATCTTATTTACTCGTTTATCATTCTTAAGCAATGCGTAGGCTCCTGGCGTTAACCACGCGACCCAGAACTCTGGAATAGTCTTTTGCCATCTCGTATAATCGTAGGATTTGGCAGAGACCAAGTTGATGATTTTCGAAACATCATCACTCTCGATTTGGTTTATATTAGGCACTGGATATATAATATACGTCTGTATAGCCGCGGTGCAGATGTTTGCTAGAAATGAAAGGCTAATAAGCGTGACCACCACAAAACGAGATATGGTAGTCGTCATGGTCATGAGTCTTAAGGCCGAGGAAAGTGTTTAGACACAATCTAAAATGCAATGAGAGTCTTATCGTTGCATAAAGCCAATGCAATTGCAACACCGGCTGAACCTTGTTTGTGAGATCACTAGGGCTCATTACTAGGCGAGTCGATCAACATTATATGTATTCAGGGCTTGTTGCGAGGTTTCAGGTTAGAAGCACATAATAAGGCAAGTCGCCATATCCGATTGTATAACCATAGCCGACGAAATCTACCTATGAGCATGTCGAATGGAAGGTACAAGCTTAGCGAAATGATCGTTTCGACTGTTCCGGCGGATAATTTGCTCCACGCAACCGCGCTTTGATAGGGTTTTTTGTATGTTAATGTTGCCGCTGGTTAAAAAATCAGCGTTGTTCCTTGGATGAAATTTATTTTGGAGAATACCGAGTAACCGATAACGTGTTGAGATGATATTTTCAATGACAATAACAATGAACTGTAACAGTAACACTGAAAACGATAGTGAAGCCGACTGTCGCGTAAAATCCACATGAAGTTTGCGCTAGAAACGTTGCGGCAGACAGCACCTTACCGTACCGCTTGATGTTTGTGTTCTCGCGCGCGGATGGAAAGAGAAAACCATAACGGTAGGCAGCATACGGTTTCAAAACCCAGAATATAACGCCAACAGAGAAGGAAATACAGAAGCGCGGTTACCATCTTCCATGATATAAGGTGGCCTTGGCCCCCGTCGTACCAGTTGCATTCCCAATTAACCTAGCGTGAGAACACTGGAGCCTTAGGATCACTAAGCCTCATAAAATTGCTTCTGTATTGCTGGAAGAGGTGAAGGTATGGAGTATCTATGAATGCAAGAAGCGTCTATAGGCACATTTCGCTATACACCAGGCTGGGCTGCTGACAGATTGAAAGGAAATGATAAATTCCATCCCGAATGCTGAATTATGTTAGCGTCTTGATCTCTGACGGATCGCTCGGCGGCGTAACATATTCGGTCTTCGTCCTCTCGATCTGGACAGGCGGTGGAGGTATGCTAATTGACCCTGGAGGTCCCCCATTTGCGAGTGGATGTTGTAAGGTTCCACTAGACGGTGGTGGCCGACTCTGAAGCGATGCATTCTGAAGCGATGCAGTTGCGCTCTCTAGATCTGAGGAAGGCTGAATACTTGTAGCTATAGTTGAAGTGGCAGCTGTGTTTTGTGGGGCTGATAGGCTCTCGGTGGGTGGTTGTTTCTGTGAGACTGCCTGGCTGTGTGCAGTGGCCGGACGACTGTTCGGCAAACTATTCTGCATGCGTAAGCTTTGGACATAGCTTGAGTGTGTAGCGATGCGAGTAGCGAGTGAGTGTAGAGTTGCAACTGGTTCCTTCCTTTGCTTTCCATCCAGGCTGCCGACGCCTATGGCTGTCATCTCGCCGTCCTCACCAGCATCAATCCAACGTACAGGCGCAGTAAGGAACAATTTTTCAGTATCAGAGCCGGGCGCCATGGTCAAACACTGCTTGACCTGGGGGTCGAGTATTGGCAACTTTCCGCATTCGAAATCTAGTTTACCGCCATATTTCTTAGGAATGTCTTCGATATCGATGAAGGATTTGAGCGTAGGTAAGACTTCGTGGCTTGACAAAATGAAGATTTTAGATGTGGTGATTGGATCGAACCATTTCTTGATCCAACCCCAGACGGTAGGAAAGAAGGATGGTGCACCAATGATCTAAGAGCGGCTTTGGTCAGCGCTCAGTGAATGGTATCAAAGATTGGTTGGAAACCTACAAAGATTCTGTCCAGCGTCTCCGGATAATGAGCCGTAGCTAACGTGCTTGCGTCCTGCATGTGACTTCTCAGGTTCCAGAATTGCTTGAGTCCCACCTTTGAGATATCAACGATGTTATTCGACTGATCAACCGGTGTCTCTGGATTCGGTCTCCCAGGCACAGCAGAGCATAAAGGCATAACGAAGCGGGTGAGGTTCTCGTAAAGAGCGAAGAGTCGAAGCATCCTGGTCGGCGAAGGGCCTTTTGTCTTGGCCTTGGATGTGGAAGAGCTATATGCAACCATCTTCTTCGAATCAAGTTTGCTAACCTCGTAAAGATATACGGGTATGCCGCGTTTGTCTCGACGACCTGTCCATTGTGGGTACTTTGAATGGTTAGTTTGAAGCTTGCTTATTTGGGGGAGCTTCCACTGACCACACTCCTAGCTTCCTGATAGTCGCGTATATCTATCTTCTCGTACAATGCGTCAAGGTCATTCTCCTTACGCCAGATCTCTGTATCCTTGAACTGAGCGAAGGCATCTTGAGGCACGAACTTTCGAGCTCGTAGGTATCGGCTGGATATGGTCAGCGCTAGATGCATAGAATAGGGGGGGTAGGACAACTTACATGAGTGTCCCATCGTCGTGGCTGGCTTTTGTCTCAGCGGTGGCAGGTGTGTAGAGCTTTTCCTTTATGCAGAGCTTTTGGAATTCTTCAAAGGAGGACTCCTCTTCTTTAGTGAGATGGCCTAGATGGCCCTTCAATCGGGTCTCGGCTTTGGCCGCTTCGGCCGGCGGTGGGCCTCGCTGGTTCTGCGGGACGTCGTCATCCATGATAGGAGAATTTATGGTCAGCAAACTTTCATGGTACTCAGTAAGAAGAATGATGGGAGTAGATAATGCCGGCTTACTGCGGATCGCGGCTGTACAACAACAAATTTGGGGCCCCGGACAACATGACGATATGGCTCCGTGGATTACTCAGCTCGTAAGGCTGAAGCTGTGAACCCCGAGACCGAGATAGGGTCCCTAAGGTACTTTCGTTCCTTCCCTACCTGAGCTCTCTAGCAGGCATCCCACGCCCCCAACGGTTCAAGTCTGACAGCTTACAGAGCTAACAGAACCTACACAATTGTACGCAGCTATGTACCGGTACCATTTCATCGATACACTGGCTAGATCTCCTATCTGAAGAATTTATAGCAATGCGATCCCTAGATCTAACAATCACCTAGATCGTTGGAAGCCGATCAATCTCATCGGCATGCCAATAAACATCTAAGCGGTGATTACCCATCAACATCAGCAACAACGCTGCCGGGAGGTTCCGTCACCGTGCTGCATAAGACGTGTTGACTTTGCCCTTGTTAGGATGCTGCTCTGGTGTTGATAGGCTCACAGCCAGTGATATTACCGTGCGATATGGTCCCCTGGCGCCCCTATGCGGCTATAGTACTTAAGAGAAGAACAAGCGCTGCGGCTTTGCGGGCCACTATGACACTCGCCGGAAGAATGCTAGGGTAGAACAAGGTAAGGTAAGCGGCCAAGCGAGTCGAGAAAACCGGCTTGAACCAGTGGTGATGTGATGTAGCTCTCGAGCTGGCTAAGGGCTGCAATCAATCACCTCGCTCCGCTGTCAATTGAATCACTAAGCTAGACCACCGCTAAACACTCACTAGGTTTTAGAACCGCCGGACGGGAAGTGTCGCACATACCGTCTGCTGTATCCTTGACCCCTCGTGCCCACCCTTCAAGATTGGTCACTATTCCCCTCTAATCGGCGACCCGTCGTTCCCCATCAGCCCCGTCAGCCTACCCATTCGGGTGTGGGGCCTTGCAGCTTGCAGCAGACCGTTGCAATGCATACGTGCTACCTTTCCATTGGCCTCGCCCCCGCGCACATAGAATCCTGCCACTGATAAGGCACCTATTAATTGCAGCCTCTTCCTCCTTATTCGCGACAACTCTTTTGGAGATTGGAAGTATTGCTGTAGTCAGAAGTGTCAGCAGCAAAAGGAGGCAGAGAATAGCATGGCCCAAATTCCAGAAAGAGCCCCTGATGAGGGAGGACGATTGGAAGCCGATCCAGATGTGAGCTTGTTGCGTCTTTGTACCTGTACTCTTCAGTAATTTGCTGACGGATGACAAAGCTCTATGACGGGTCCGACTCCAGTCTTGGCGACGAGGTGTAAGAATCCTGTCAAAAACTGTTAACAGTCCGCTAGGAGGTTGACTGAAAATTGAACATAGATCCAGATATACTGCGTCCTTGACAAGTAGCATTGAGCGATACCCCATAGAGAATGGACGCAGGTAAGTGCGATGAGTTGTGTCGCTTGTATAAAGCTAGAATGCTAATATCAACCGCGCTCAGATACCACGCGTAAGTGATATCTGGCTTGTAGCAGTTCAGAGTCCGGGACTGATGAACTCTGTTGATTAGCTTCAAATCGGGAAGTATGTCAGTCAAGAAAACCTTGTCATGGTATGAAAGCTAATATTCGCTAAATCTTAGGTTACATTATACCGAACGATGAAGTAGACTCATGATATACTACTCTGTAGGTGTAACGATGCTAACGATTTGGGCAGAGCGAGCTAGATCGTCTTGATTTGACACATCAAATGTTACGTATTACATTGGGCGATAAGCTCTTTCTTGCCCCTATTGGGGGAAAACCAAAGAACATATTGGACATTGGTACAGGGACGGGCATTTGGGCCATAGAGATGGCCGATGCATTTCCTGAAACCCATATTATCGGCACCGATCTGAGTGCCACACAGCCTACTTGGTAGACTTGATAATCTGCGGTTCAGAGCTCTTCGAAGTTAACCGTACTAGGGTACCTCCGAACGTCAAATTCGAGATTGACGACGCCGAAGAACCATGGACATTCCGGGAAAAGTTTGACTATGTGCATATCCGTTACCTGGCCGCTGCTATTGTAGATTGGCCGAGGTTGGTACGGCAGGCTTTTGATGCTACTGCGCCTGGTGAATGGGCGGAATTTCAGGATTTTGATCTCAAATACTATTCTGAGGATGGATCCCTCAAGGACGAACACAGTGTCCAGAAATGGATCACTACTTTATTGCAGGCTGCTGAAGATTTCAAGCGAGATCCTTCCCCTGGTTCCAAACTTGAACAGTATATGAAACATGCTGGGTTTGAAGACGTTCACCATGAGAAGTATAGGATGCCAATTGGACCCTGGCCCAAGGACAAGCATCTGGTAAGCCGGTGCTAGACGACGTGGATATTTTATACTGGATTACAGTTTCTGCAGCTGACCTAGCCTTAGAAAACTATTGGCGCATGGAACCTTGTCCAAATCGAGGACGGCTTAGAAGGCTTCACTCTACGCCTGTTCACTTCCGTTCTTGGTTGGTCACCAGAAGAGGTGCAAGTGCTACTTGCCAATGTGCGCAAAGATCTCCGAGATCCCAAGATCCACGCACAATTCGACTTGTAAGTCCGAAAACATAGATGTCCTTTCAGATTTGAATATCTAACACCCGGGAACTAGCCACGTTGCATACGGTCGAAGACCTAAATAGCTGATAGACATACCCAAACCGGTCTTGGAACAGAGGAACACAAAACCGGATGAATTCGAGTGGTGATCTGATTCAGTGGTGGCTTTCTGATGGCTCGCATGATACCAGTATCCACGGCAGACTCAAAAGTATGATTACGAGTCTCGTTACATGTTGCACGCTCCTACTACATAGCTTCATCCGCCGCTATTGTCTTTCTCTTGGGTGGAACCGTACCTAGACTACTGTCGGTTAGCGAATTTTCCAATGCTCTAGCATTTCACAACAGATATATATGTAATGTATACACTCTAAACTTCGCACCGAAGGTTGCTTTTCCAAATCCCCAATATGGTGTTCAAGACACACAGAGAATGCAATATGTGCGGCCATCTGACGAATTCTGGGCGCAGCATAGGTAAGATAGTTTGGAGGTAACGTGGTAGGTCTGTGTCGAGGTCTTATCTAGGTAGCTTATTGGATGAGACGACATCCCCAGCGATGTAAGAATGAAGATAGAATGGATGTGATAGATTCCTCTTCTAGGGAAGGCATCACTTTCACTATTAATATGAAGATGGCTTCGCGTTGCATGCTATATCCGTAACGTAAAAGTATCTACCTTGAATTGACAATCTCATTCTCAGGCTGCCGAAGCTGGTATCAAGAATGCTTTCAGGAGGTATCATCATTACCTTAGGTAGATCGGAGGAGATGTTAAAGGTTAGGTGTGAAGGGGATGTTGATAGTTTAGCATTTCATGCGGGAATTATGGCACTGATTATCATAAAGCAAGCTGTCCGTGATGATACTCTCAACCAGGCATCCATAAATACGCCCATCCCAAATACCAGCAATATATAGCCTAATTTCTCTGCCTGTTCTTGCATACTGTCCACTCGTGTCAATCATTACCCCTCTGCTCTACTCTGCCGTTGCAGCAAACTCAAACCCATAGCCTCTCTCTCAAGTCCATAGAACCCGCTGCTTGCTCCTTGCTCCGACTGACAGCTAGATGCTTGGTCTCAAACACTCCGATCGAACAAGGATATATCATAAATCTATCAGTTTCGGTTTTAGTGGGACGAGTATATTTGATGGGATCGAGGAGGAGAAACAATGATGGAGTTCTGGATAGGGTTTTATTCTAGACTGCTTTTGGCGTGTATGGAGCGGACGTTGAGAGGAAGGAGAAAATTGGATTGAGTCTATATGGTACTTGGTATCGATTTATCATGGTGTAAGTGAACGCTGGTGCTATGATTATTGAACAAATGCACGTGCTATCGTTACTTTACATATAGAAGTAGCAGGTTGCCGGCAACGAACAATCACCTAAACGGGGCGCGTACGTGTCCCTAAGCGGGCCATTCAAGAACAAAAATAAGAAGTCGGATACTTACTCTTCGGAACAATTGATGATACGAGCGATTTCATGATTTGGACATCGTGATCCTTGCTCAAGTGTTCATGCCCTATGTAATGAGGTAAGGAGACTATGATAAGCATGGCAGAAGTATGGTCATTAGTGGTTGTTGATGCGAGCTCATTTCAATGAGCTTACACTTGCTGAGGCTAACGCTACACAGCATGATTCTGTAGTTTGAGGGTTTGGTGAAGGGGAAAGGGGAATGGGTAGAGGGGAAGGAATGTGAATGATCTGGAAGTATGCAGGCCGAAAGAAACGACAAGGCTTCCAAAGATCTCTCCCCCACACGATTGTCGGCACCACGCTAGCACAGACAGTATTTTTCTAGCAACGTATAACACTACTTTTCATTGAGCACCTCATCCAAAACCCTCACATACTCTCTAACTTCCTCTTCTACCCGCACAACAAGGATTAGCACTCAAACTGAACCAAACATTAAATCAACTCACCAGTATTATAATGCACCAAACTAACCCTCACAACCCCCTCCTCCCCGTTCACCCCCAACACCTCCTCCACAAGCCTCTTACTATAAAAATGCCCCCATCTACACCCAAACCCACTCCTCTTCTCAATCCCCTCGACAATATCCTTACTCCCCCTCCCCCTCACCGTAAAGCTAATAACCGGCACCCTCATCCTCCTGCTCCCTTCCCTAACACCCCAAATAACCACACCCTTATCCTCCTTGCTTCTTAGATACCCTAACAGAATCTCCTGCAAGCGCTCTTCATGCGCTGCTACGCCTTCCCAGAAGGTTTTACGGTCAGCGGGGGAGGGGCCGAAGTAGGAAAGGATGGAGGGGATGGCGGCTACAAGTTCGTAGGAGGCGGAGGCGAGACCGAGTTTGGTGGTTAGGGAGTGCCCGGTGTGGAAGTAGTGGCCGAGGGAGGAGAGGGTGGAGAGGGCGGAGGGGGAGGCGTAGAGGATGGCGGTGTGGGGGCCGTAGACCTGTTTTTCGACATATATGTCAGCGCATGAGGGATTACCGATTAGAATGAGGTCGAGACATGATACATGGAAGAAAAGAAAAGATAGCATGGGAGGGCAGAAGCGGTCGTACTTTATACCAACTAAAACTATAAAAATCCACACCCAGCTCCCTAACATCCACCTCCCCATGGGGCGCATATGCCACCCCATCTACACACAACATCGCTCCCGGGATTGTATGTACTTCCTCTGCTATACCCTTTATATCATGAATAGTACCCAGGACATTACTCGCGTGCGTGCAACACACGAGTGCTGTTCTCTCATCGAGGAGGGGGCGGAGATTTGAGGGGGAGAGGATGGGTGATGTATTGATGGGGGTTGTGGAGGAGGAGGAGGTGGTGGTGGTATTGGGGTTGGGGGCCCACCATTTTATGGTATGATTTTGGGATTTGGCGAGACGGACCCAGGGGGAGATGTTGGCTTCATGGTCGAGGGAGGAGAGGATGAGGGTTGAGTTTGGGGGGAGGGAGAGGGTGAGGGATAGGTTGGAGAAGAGTTGGGTTGTGGAGGGGCCGATTACTGTCGGATGGTGTTAGCGTATCAGAGTTGATTGCATGGGTGGGTGGATGGATGGAGGAGGAGCAGGAAAGGAGAGGAGGGGAAGGATATGCGTACCGACTTCATCAGGCTCAGCATTCATGAACGATGCCGCAGCTGCCAATCCCTTCTCATGGATCTCAGTAGACTGCTTGGCGACATTGTAGGAAGCGCCGAGCTGGACGTTTGTTTCTTCGAGGTAGGACTTTATACTACGTGGTAGGAGAAAGGGAAATGTATCAGCACAGTAAGTAAGAGACGTAAACGCCTAGGTAAGGATCAAATGGATTTATATAGAACTTTGTTGTGCGGGTGGCGGAAGGGTGCAGGCGTACGAGGAGGAGACGGTGCTAAGGACTTGGCTTCCGCCTGCGTTGTCGAAGTAGACTTGATGGGATTGTTGGAGGGCGGGGAATTGGGCGCGGGCTTTGGTGACGGAGAAGGCGTGGGTCATGGTTGCGTGGGGGAGGGGGGAATGAGGGTGGATTTAGAAGCCTAACCCTGAGGCTGGCTTGGTGGTAGGGGAGATTTAAATGATACGCGTCAAGCAACTATATACAATATAAACAGATTGGCTCGTTGAGGGTTGCATTGTTCTTATATGTTTACTTTGGGGGGAAGTCTGCAATATCGACCTTCCTGATTGGGATATACATTCATGATCCGTCATCTTGAGGATCCCTCGAGTTAGTATTATGTAAATAACGGGACACCGGAGAACGAATATCTATGCCAGCATACGCGTGCCTGCATCCCACGACATGGTACTTCTTTCTATGCTCATAACAGTCCACCCTCTTCTTTGTAACGAAATGTTAAGAATGTTGGGCGATAACGCTGACATCACAACGGCGGAGAAGTGTGAGATCAAAGAAAGCTTGCATAATCTTCCTATGCCCTTGTTAGTATGCCTCCTCTATAATACGCTGTTGGAGATGTTTATAATACCGAGAATGTAACGCCCAAGTCTCTATACCGAAGCTCATCCGAAGTCCATGTCCACCGTTGCTAGCAAGACCACACACAATTTTCCACCAACATAACACTGATAGCGGGCACCGTGAAGCCGAAACTTACTGAAGACGACTTCGAGCAGATCCTTCCCGGGTAGGTCCACCAGGCCAAAGACGTGCACCGTCAGTAAGGTCATCCCCATCTAGCCATCTTAAAAAACTGCTTGGATACAAGGCTACATCTCCCGACAGCCGTAGCTCTTTACCCTGTTGATCTCGGCCGAGCTGACAGTAAACCAGACCCAATTTTTCCATGTCCTCCAACTCTAGGCCAAACACTAGACGTGCGTGTCCACCATGGGGGCGGCAGTAGAGCGTTTTGGCTGAGCGTACCAGCGGCCCGCCAATATGATTGTTTGATACATCAGCCATGATGGCTTGGATCTCGCTATCCACGCCCAATGAATCATCCAGATTCTTATTGTCAGGCCGCTGGAGTAGAGCAAGGTCTTCGCTTCCGGAGAAGCCGACTTTATAAACATACTTGTAGTGTTCATCGACTGGAATGATGTAGCCGAGTCGACGGCCTACAATTAACGAGGTCTCTTGTGCGACACCTGCATTTTCGGGAGCATGTTTTAAGAGCATGTGGCGGTCGGCATCGAGCCACCAGCCGTCGTCAATGTCTTTTTGGTATTCACCGGCCAGAGGCGCGCGCAAGTGTAAGTCTGACATAGCTACAGGGGGAAGAGAGCGTGTTATAGACTGGCTTCGTACTTGGGTTATGTCGAGTGAGAGTACGTAGTCCACGATGGTGTCAGAGACGACAGGGTTATCCGGTTGACGAGCGTGTATCGCCTGGATTGCCAGTCTGTCGCCTCGGAGCGTCTCATTCATGGCGATGATAGAGTAATTTGAGTACTTGAAGCTTCTTTGCAATTACAATACATTCAGGGACGACGTGCATGAATGTGAATGGGGATCTGGATGTTGTTTGGATGGATTTGGGGTGATTTGCTGATGAAATCACTCCAGAGCATCGCAACTGCCATAGACAAGTGCTTGAAAAAGGGCAGCCGCGACCAAGCTTGTGGCCTAGACAGGTGTGTCAGGACATATAATGATACAAAGACTGACCAGTGAAGAGCTTATTAAGCCTCATCGCCTTAACCACGAAAATATGCAACCGGTTGAATTCTGTTACCCAGTTGCCGACTTCAAAATGCTGCTCCATAATCATAACTTCACTGGCTTGCCGTCCGTCTCGCGAAACCTAGGTCTCGCGGCTTCTGGTCAATCCACGGAACTACTTCGAGGGACCTGGTTTGCGACAATTTTGCATGAACTCACGGATCTCCTCCACGGGATGCTTGTCTGGATCAGGTATGCGCTTGAGTGATTTGGAAAAGTGCGTTTTCAAAGAGCACATTGACGCATAATTGTTGGGGCAGTACGGGCAGTAAAATCGCTCTGCAACCGCTGGTTCTTGGACCAACTCTGAAGTGGCAAGCCCGTCAGAAGATTCCGATATCTTGCTCTCTTTGTAATATTCTTTTCGGCTTAATGCATCATTCAACATACCTGGGGGATATGTAAGCGTAACATGACCAGTAGGACCACTCCCAGGCTCTCCCAGATCTTTGCAGAATATGAAGCCCATTGCACTCATGCTCCCAAAAAGTAGACCAAAGACAAGGAACTGTGAGGCGTTGCTTCCATTCCCTTTGCGCCGAGCAAAAGATGCCTTATGGATAATCTTCTGTTGACGGCCCGAAGATACACCATTCAGTGCATGTTGGACGTTTGGGTCAATGCCGATACTGCCAACAGAATCGCTTAGAATTCTTATTGTCACAATACCGCGCAATGTGAGCAGCTTTAGGGTTCCTATTCGCTGGTCGAGTGCGTAGCTACGGACCATGCAACCAAGTAAGACATCTGGCTGATGAGGAAACTTCTCAGACTGCACCAAGTGAGTTTCTCTGATATGTGGGATGAACGGCCAAGATTGCTTGTCGATTGCAGCCTGTAAAGCCGAGAACATGTGGTGCGAGCCACCATTAAGTTCGAGGATTTTAAGAGCATGAAGATGGTTACGTAGAGTGACCCACGAGTCGCTCTGTGTGACTATGCCAGAAACAAAAGCTTCATCGCCTTCATCAGGTGGATCCATGGTGTTGGCGAGCACCTGTTGCCATAGCTCCAGATAGACCTGCACGTCCACCTCATCGGTAGTTGATGGTTGGTCTTCTTCCATGCCGGATAATGATAAAGTACCAGGCGGGTTGGATGGCCCAGGCGGGTTGAATGGCCCAGGCGGTGGTCCGTTGTCCGGATATGAATACGTTGGCAAAAATGGAAGCATTGTGACAGACTGTTCGGTATTGCAGTCGCAAGAGTGAGGCAATGAAAGAGCTCGAACAATTCCATTAGCTTTTGAATCAACATCAAGCCATGATGGGTTCAAATACTCAAAGTGCTCAATCTTCCTATCGCCCTCCACTTGAAAAGCTGTTATTCGAATTATAGAAGGGATAAGATAGAATCATGTGGTCAATGTATGCAAGTGATCTGAACGCTACAGGGTCAAGGCTGAGCGGAGATTAATCCCCAAACTCTGGTCTCGGACGTCAGAGAAATCGTGCTGAGGAAAGAGCGAGCATTATTCTCAACATGGAAACTGCAGCCAAAGACTGCCATTACCTCACAGGCAGATTGACTTGTCTCCCATTCCCATGCTAGACTGTACGTTACCATCCTAAAATGCTCATGCGGTCCGCGATGAGTCCGTAGTGATGTTGGGCGCTGTAGGCCGTCTCTGAAGATCAATCTCTTTGAATATGTCGGCGATGCGGTCTATATGCCGATCTCTCGCTTTCTCAAGTGGTGTCTCTTCATCCTCATCTGCCAGCGCAGGATCGGCACCATTCTCCAATAACAAGCGGACGACCGCGTCGTGGTTGTTCTCAGTAGCCACGGCGAGAGGTGTATTTCCTTTGCGATTCTGGATGTTGATCTGTGCATTGCTTTTGAGCAAAAGCTTTACAACGACCTTATGACCGTTCGCTGCAGCCAGGCATAACGGAGAACACCCTTCATTATCAAGGCTCTCAGTATTGGCCCCTTTGCCAAGCAAAATCTGAACCGCCTTCGTGTGACCGTTGTCAGCAGCACGAGCGAGTGGCGTTCGTCCCAATTCGTCCATCAGCTCAAGTGCTATTTTAGGTTGTTGTATTAGCAGCTCCAAGGACTCCTGGCTACCTTCAGCGGCTGCCCACGAAAGGGGAGTCTCGGCATTGTCGTTCGCTAGATTAGGATCAGCATCGGCCTTCAATAGCATCTGAGCTTCGACGAGACGGCTCCGTTGAATTGCTCGATACAATGGAGTCTCTCCCCAGCGACTTCGCCTATTGACCTCAACATCGTTCCTATCCAGTACCATCCGGAAGATTGCTTCCCCAGCAGTGACGGCCATCCATAATGGTGTTTGCTTGTGCGAAAGGTCACACTGGTTTGGGTTTACATCTGATCTGTTAAGAAGGAGCCGTATGACTGCTTCGTGCGCTTTGAAAATTGCTTGCAAGAGAGGTGTAAAACCGTCCTTAGATACGGGGTCTGGTTCAATGCCTTTCTTCTCTAATAACAGCTCTACAATCATGTGATGACCTCTGCCAGCAGCCTTGAACAAAGCTGTCTGCCCTTGATAATCTTTCTTGTTTGGGGCGACTGTTGGCTGGTCTAATAGTAATCGAACTACTGGCCCATGACCGTTTTCTGCGGCAAAGTGTAGCGGCAGTCTGTCGCCTATGGTTCCCTTCATTGGGTCAGCTCCTCTATCGAGCAGAAGCTGGACCACAGCCAGTTGGCCAGCTTCAGCCGCACGAATCAGTGGCGGCCAACCAATGACATCGGTCGTATGTACATCACATCCTTTATCGAGCAGAATCTGCACCTGATCAGTGTCACCTTTGCTGATGGAAGAGAATAGTAGATTTCTGAATTCCCTTTCGACTTCCTCCGCGATTCCTCCATCTTCAGTTCGGTCATAGCCAGGAGGATCATAGCGAGCCCGCACAGCGAGTTCGCGTAAGACTTCAAGATCCGGTACATTACTATATTGTGTTGTTGCCTTCTGTAAAAGAAGATCTATGGACTTCTGCATTTGTGCCTGGATTGAAAGGTTCAGCAAACCGTGCAAACGTTGTACGAAATGACCAATATCATCAATAAGCCTTTTCAGGTTAGCCTTATCCACTGCTGCCCACCGAAGCTTGTTCGTCGTATTATTCTTTGATTGTATGACCTTTGCTGCAGCAGTCGAGTGAAACCTATCAGTTTGGCCGAAAAGCCTCTTAAAGCAATTCATTGATGCTTGGTCGTTCTTTTGATCAGTCGGCTTCTGGTCAAGCGGCCGAGCTCTTTCTACCAAGACAAGATGATACTTTTCCTTCAGCGCACTGACATCGCTAGTCAAGTGCTTTATGTGTTGCAGAGTCTCAGTGATGAGTTTCCAATCCATGAGGATATCGGCTTTGGCTGGATCTTGTAAGCCCACCTTCTCCGCCCACTGCTCGAGCCTAAATTGCTCCCAATCGAGCATGGACCGTAATATCTCCGCATCTCGTCCTAGATTATGAGCTGTCGAGAGTAGAACGAATCCTTTAATGCAGCCATCGAAGACTTGAGCTGAGAATCCAATGACGCTAATGATCGTTGCTGCTGCCCCTACGGCTTCGAGTCCAGTTGCCATTGTGTTTCACTTTGACAGTAGGCTGGCGATCGGATTCACTACAGAGATGGGTAAAGAAAGTGAGTAGCTAGGAAGATTCAATCGAGGGCAAATAATGAGAGTATCTGTTGCGCGGTCAAAGATGAAGCAGAAAACTTGGCCCATTGGGTGCTTGGTAGCTACAACGGAAATATCCAACGAGCAGACGAGCACAGCATAGCTAAGGCAGTAGTAGATTGCAGTATTCAAACGAATGACAGTATGAAGTGCTGAAAATTAGGCCTACATGAGGAGAAAACCATGTGTTGAGGGATGGGTGTCCTATACGGAATGGACACACAACATGACCGTCCTGTTCGTACAAAGTCCTGTGCTTAATCTTCCAGTCGCCCCGCTACGATTGGACCACCCCAGGCGAGCAATACCTATATACTCTACAGCTATCGAGTGTCTGTTACTCTTAGTCAATATAAAAGAAGCATCTGATCACGCTCTGACCAGCGGATGTGGAGCAGTGCTGGAAATTCCGAAAGGGTTATCCGTATGTCACTAGCACGTATGTGCTTTACGCCTTTACAGTGAATCCTAGATGTCTGAGATGACGATGTTCTTGATCTATGATCACTATACGATCACCAAACTGTCCAAGGCTCGCTCGTCATCAGAACTTGAGACAGAGCTGTACAAGACTGTTCAGCATCTGGATTTCTGCATGACCCCTCAATAGATGCGGCTGAGGGCTAGCGAAGACCATATAATATGCAGCTGGATGACCTCAACCGTAATTGTACACTTGCGATCTCGAACAAATGGGCAGCCGATTAATTAATCTACCATTAATTTCGCCAACATGGCCTCCATGACCACGTTCTTCCCTTCAATTCGGCCAAGCGCTCTCCATGCTTGTTGATGGAGTTGGATTAGGACTTCCTTTGTATAGTCTAGACTCTTTGTGCGTGACAGCATGTAGTCTAATGCATAGGCTTTCAGGTTCCGATCAGAGGTGCGGAGTTTGAGAATGTTCAGCAGTTCATTGTTACTGGTCGTCGAGCTCCGTATGGAATGGATCACAGGCAATGAGAACTTGCCTTCCGTGAGGTCTTCGCAGAATCCTTTTGTAGATTCCATCTTCGGGCGAGCGTCAGTGAAAGGTGATATCAGAACCAAGATATATATCACATACCTCGTCAGAACATAGGTTACGATAGTCATCGCGAACTTGGAAGATCAGCCCAAGCAGCTCGGTCAGCGGTAGAATATCATGGTTCGAGGGGTTGACACTCTGCATGAATCTGACTGCCAATCTGAACAATCCACCGGTTTTATTCGATATCATTTGAAAATATTGTTCCACTGTAGGCACAGTCAGAGTATCTCGCCAGAACAGCTCCATTCCCTGGCCGCGGTGCAGGTTCAGAAGTTCATCGTTAAAGATCTGGAAAGCCTCCAACGGGTTTCTTAACTGGAGAAGCTCCGTTTGAGCGAGAAAGTACGCGTAATTTGCAGAGTTGATTGTCTGTGCGGTACCAAATACCCGATGGGCAGCAGGCGAGCCACGGCGGAGATCTGATCCATCTTGAATATCGTCAATACTGTAAAGGATCAGCATCTGTTGTGGGCAGATGTGACAGACTCACAGAAGAGAAGCGTTATGAAGCATTCCAATCACTTTGTCGATAATTTTGTATGACTTTTCGTCCACCTGGAGCCAAAAGTTGAATGCAGAAAGAAGCTGTGAACGGACGTTCTTGCCTAGTAGAGACATAACATAGTCAAAGGGACGGGTGATGGCCTGTTTGTGGTCAAAATTGCACGCAGCCGATTGCTGGAGATGAAAAACCTGCTCGCTCTCCGCCGTCCAAGGACCTAGAAGGTTCAAGGTATCATGACGGCCGTAACAGCCTTCTCTTAATATCTCGACCACCGAGATTGGCGTAGTGCCTGCTGTCAGGCGGGGGCCGTCAGACATTAAAGAATCGTGTCCTCCTGAATTGATATGAATAGGTAAACCTCCAAGAAGTTGTTGATGGTATTTTGACACATTTGACGTCTCAGTCACTCGAAGGTGGGAACGATCGAATGTGGAACACTCAGATCGTTCTGGAACGCCATTGCCAGAGGAGCTCTCTGTGAGTCCTTGTTCGCATTTCGGTCCATCCGGAATTCTGACGCCTCTAGCACGACGGTCGGAGCCTCCAATTTGTTGATACTCCTCCATCTAGATTAAAAGTCATAGTAGCTGAGCTCAGTTTCGGCGTGGGATTCGGAAAGCCAGATCTATTACCAACCTTTGTTCTAGCACAAAGGATGCGAGATCCAGTCCGTTATAATTGTACCCTGAGCTTGGGACCGCCTAGTACATTTCCAGTCTTTGTCCTGTTTTCAACGATGCTTGGCCTATTACGAGCAGAGCATTTAGCAACACGGCCAACTGACCATTGGGATTGGTTTGACGACAGAAAGAGAATCAAAACTATCGTATTTTTTGGGTATGATGATAGTATGAGGTCTGGCAGTACAGGTAGCTCAGTGAAGTTGAAAATTCCCAAATTGAGATGAGAGAAGGAGATTAAAATCGAGACGCTCGAGTGTAAAGACACTAATGAGTCTTTCTCAACCGCAATCTTCTAGAACCTAGGTAGGTAAGCTCGAGGTTCCCTGGGACAAAAGCACAGCAATGTCTCCATGAATCGCGCATATTGCAAGGTAATGCTAGTCCTAACATCACCAACGGTCTTAATCAGTTCATAACACGCTGAGTATTCTGACTTGTTTAACAGTCATTGATCTGTCTTTTCTAGTTGTGATATTACCGGTCTGCCTGTTTGACATCGTACAACCAGCAGCAGTCTAAATGCTGGAGCACGCAAGTCGGAGAACAGTAGCCCGGTAGAAGTATCTTAGGGCTAGGGCATATCCGTTTCTGTCAACATCGGTCTTTATCTTTCTCCGTCGCCGACATTAGCGATCTATCAAAGTTGCTCTGCTAACAGCGACAGCCTCACAGCTTCACTTGTGACTCATCAATTGAATACAAAAGCTCGCCCTCTTCCTCTAGAATGCCTTGGTGAAGCATAGGGAATCAATGGCCAGCTCTATATGATTCTCATATGCATTCAAGTCTTTGTTTAATCGCCCTGATATTGCGAGTGACTATCTTCCCTGCTTGACGCACACCCATAGCTATCAGGCCGGTCCATTGTAGATTTATTCGGAACAAACAGCAATTTCTGCCCCACCATTTGCAATGTCAACTGTCACAGGCAACGCGTTACAGACATCTTACCCGTTAGTGGAAGGCCAGAGACCTTTTTCGGGACGTCACTGACCACCGTCTCCCTTCTAGTCCGTTGTTCCCGAAAGACTTCAATGCCAATCAACCCGAGACAATTACCTTATATCCATTGAGCAATTATACTTTTGGTACCAAAGAGACCCAGCCCGAGGAAGATCCATCTGTCGTCGCCCGCTTGACGCGACTCGAGCAGCACTTCAACCAGCATGGAATGCGTCGCACGTGTGAGGGCATTCTTGTATGTCACGAACACAACCATCCACACATCTTGATGCTGCAGATTGCAAATGCATTCTTCAAGCTGTATGTCTCAACGTAGCAAAGCTTCATGTCAAGCATGCCTGCTTAACGTGTCAAACAGACCGGGCGACTACCTGCACGCGGAAGACGACGAGATCCCAGGTTTCAAGCAGCGCCTCAATGAACGACTTGCGCCTGTCGGAACGCAATTTTCTGGTGAAGGAGTAAATGAAGAGTGGGAAGTTGGGGACTGCTTGGCACAATGGTGGCGACCCAGCTTTGAGACTTTCATGTACCCATACCTACCAGCGCATGTGACGAGACCAAGAGAGTGCAAGAAATTGTACTTGATTAAGCTTCCTAGTAGTAGTATGTTACCATGTCCGCTACGAAATAGAGGCATTGATCGCTGACTGTGTGACAGAGGTGCTCAGCGTACCCAAAAACATGAAGCTGCTCGCAGTGCCCTTGTTCGAGCTGTACGACAATACTGCTAGATATGGACCCCAGCTCTCGGCGATTCCGCATCTTCTCTCCAGATACAACTTCCAATATGTGGACGAGAATGGGACGGTGGTCGCTGCCACCCCAGGTGCGGCCACACCAAACAATAATATCCAAAACGCTCAAGAAGTATCCACCAAAATTCTGGCTGAGCATGCAGACGCGGGTCAAGCGAATGGATATATACAAGAAATGCAAACTCAGCACATGAATGGCTATGCAAAGGCGGATGCTCTTCAAGAACAGGCGTGATACGGAGGGAAAACTAGGCGTTGCTGGGCGAGGCTGGCTTGTATAGAAGGATTTGCCTGTGGGCGAATTACTCTAGGCGTTGAGGTTGACAACATGGAGCGTCTATGTTAAAAGCAGATTCGGCGCAATGTGTGGCACCATTGATGATAGAGCGGAGATATCCCAAAGCAGCGAGCATTGTCTTCAGAGCAAGTCGTAAAATATGTGATCATATAAGAAGTCATTGCATAAGTCATTGCAGCCCATTAAAACCAAACACCAGTAAAACGTCACAGAACAAACATCCCATAATACCCTCTCCCACCCGCTGCCCCACCACCCTTCTCCCACCACCCTTCTCCCACCCCACTCCTCCCACCTCCCCTTCTCCATTCCTCAACCAAACCGAAAACAATGCTCCTAATTGGCCTCACCGGCTCCCTCGCAACCGGCAAATCAACCGTCTCCCGCATCCTCTCCCAACCCCCCTACTCCCTTCCCATCATCGACGCCGACCTCCTAGCCCGCCAAGTTGTCGAACCCGGCACCATAGGCTACCGCCGCATCGTCGCTCACTTCGGACCTACGACGCCGGATTTGTTGCTCCCTCCTGACCCCGACTGCGCTGATAGTGAGATCAGTAGGATATGGAAGGGGAAGGGGAAGGGAAGGCCGATCAATAGAGCTGTGCTGGGCAGGAGGGTATTTGGAGACAGCGAGGAAAGGAGACGAGATAGAAAGGTGTTGAATGGAATCGTGCACCCCCTCGTCCGCCTCGCCATGGCCCGCTCCATCCTCTACTATTACATCCGCCTCCACCGCGCAGTAGTCCTCGACATCCCCCTCCTCTACGAATCCTCCCTCGACATCTTCTGCGCCATCGTCCTCATGGTCGCCGTTTCCTCCCCCTCCGTCCAACTGCAGCGCCTACTTGCCCGAGACAAAAACCTAACTGAAGAGGAAGCGAGAGCTAGAGTAGGGAGTCAGATGGGTGTGGAGGAGAAAGTCAGCAGGACGAGAGCGAGGGGGGAGGGAAGAGGGTGGGTGGTTTGGAATGATGGGGGGAAGGGGGAGTTGGAGCGGGAGGTGAGGAGGGTGTGGGGCGAGGTGGAGAGGAGGAGGGG